>CAXAMN010014447.1:0-37813 GCA_963970005.1 Durusdinium trenchii
TCAAGTTGCTCTATGGTGAGCATTGAACAACAACAACAACAACAACATCAACAACAACAACAACAGCAACAGCAACAACAACAACAACACAACATTGACAAGAATATCCGTGGCTTGGCTTCCAAAAGGCCTCTCTACATGCTTCCACCCACCAATAAACGCAACAAATTGAGGTGGTCCACCCCTCCCTGACCTACAGCTGCTCTGGTGCCTGCATATGGTGTTCCAGATTCACCTCAGCTCCTCCGTCGGCGTTCCCAAGCCCATCCGAGCACAACTGTCAAGCACTGCATTCACCCGCTCTGCGGGCAATGTTTGAGGCATTTATGGTCAGCTGATAGAATAAATAACTATAAGGTGTGATTATTGGGAAGGCATTCATTCAAGGGCCTGCAGGCAGTGAGGGGCAGCCGACAATCAAGACCAAATAGTTATACGCCATTTGCTCCATGGGCCATGACTGAGCAACTACACGAGGGCCGACAAAAGATTGCCATGCGCCTGCCACGAAATCCACACTTCAAGGTCCACAGATTGCTGCGCCTGCCACAAAATCTGCACGATTCACATCGCGCAGCCCTGCCAATGCGATTCGCAGCACGAGCGCTTCCAAAGACAACATCAAGATGTCAACCCCAAATCAGAGCACACCATGTCCTGTGATTAGACGAACCTCGCAATCACTCTCTTCAGTTCATTCGGAATCCTTCCCCTGTAGAAGAGGAAGAACAAAACTGTGTTTAAGTGGAGGGAAGAGGAAACATTGAAAAACAAGAGCCGGGAAACAAGAAGGCCAAAGAAACCAAACACTAAACACACAAACAAACACATGAAATACAAGTGCACAACTTAAGGGCAAAAGCAAAAGGTTCGAAAGAAGAAACATCAGCAATAGCGACAAGTCAACGTCAACCAAATTCAAGAACGAAAAGCAAATCCGCCCGCACCGAAGGTGCTGGGGCGTGTTAATCCGGATGGCATAGTCAATCGCAAGATTTCAGCTTTAGCTGGGGGGGGCATTAATTGTCGGACAAGAAACCTCAGTTTTTGAAGGTTGTTGAAAATCGAGTGCAACAAACTCATAAATACGGCATTTGATGAAGGTTTTGGGTCACGCACTTTTTTGAGGCGTTCTTGAAAAAGTTTAAAACATGTTGGGTGTTTGAAGATGTTGTCAAAAATGGCCAGGTTGAACCGGCATAAACAAACATCAGCGGCTTCATGGTACGGCTCTAGCTGGCTAGGGGTTCGTATTAGCCAGGTAGAGCCGGGACGGTAGGACACCAGTCCAACTATACTACTGCCCTGCTGACACCACAGCAAACAAGGAGAGAAAACAGCAAAATAGTTGCAAAATAGTTGAAAGGCTGTAGCTGGGTTCAGCAGATAGCTCTCCGGTGCATCAAATCTAAAGGCTAAGGAAAAATAGCAGCAAATGGGTTCAATCATTACACACAAATAGTCATGGACAAGGAAGCAGGGAAGTAAGAAGAAAACGCAACCTAAGAGCGAAGAACGAGGGAAATATGGAGCCCAAAAAACACAGTTATATAAGAAACATGACAAAACGATGACAAAACGGTTCATGGTGCTTCGGAACTAGCCTTCAGCCGGGAAACACCCTAAACACATCGATGAATTACAGTAATCATACCAAACAATGGCACCATCAACACGTACTTGTCCTGAGATGTGGTTGTCGGCCACACGCATCGCACGCGTCAGCATGCAAAGCAGTGCCAGGCACAGCATGTTGAAACGCACCACCATAGCGGTGCGCTTTGAGAAGTGGTTTTGCAAACGGTTTGGGATGTTTGGGCCAAACACTGCGGGGCGAGGTGTGAGGTGACGTTCCGGCAGAAAGCTGTGGCGGGTGAACTCGTGACTGGCAGAAAGCCAAGCTCTTTCAGCACTGAGGAATTGTTATGGAAAAGGCCATACAGTCCGTCAAGATCCCGGACCCCTTGAAGGGGAGAACAGGAAGCACTTCAGTCGGGGTCAGGTTTCGACGATGCCCGGGGCCTCCTATGGCCTGGGGCCTATGGCCTATGTATGGCCCACGCGGTCACTCTTTCTGAACACAGGCTTGTGCCATGTGCCTGTCACAGCGCCCAGCTGGCATATGCTGGCAACCTCATTACCGGACCATTGTCAGTGGTGACCATGAGCACCCTTCACCAAATGCATGAAGGTAAAAACACACCTCGATGTTGAGAGCTTGTGATGCTCAGCTTCAGTAAGTCATTCTTGTCTAACTTATTAACTTGTACTACTAATACTTATTGTAATATGATGATGATGATAATTGTTTACTGACTGTTACAGGCAATAGGACAGACCCAACATATATTGTTCATTATTGTTCACTTATCTTTTTTACACCCAAGGTACCTTCTGGCAACGCTCGCTGTCTCGCCATGCTCGCCATGCTGTCTCGCCTCCCGACGGTCCACCCTTCGCCATAGAAAACACATGAAAAAAACACCTCTCTGGAGATGTCAGGAATAAACATTGCTTTCCAGATTCTTCCTCCCACAAATGACATGGCCCAGCTGCTTTGTATAGTTCAATCTTCCCCTTCCAGATCTTTAGTTTGTGAACCGATCCCGTGGCTTTGGTTTTGCCACCTGCAGTCCCCTTCTTCCCCCTCAAGAAAACATGGACATCCAATGAGTTGACTCCTCACAAACAAGTCTGCTGACCGTTTTTATTATGCGCACACACACAGTATACTGTGATCAAAACGCAATAGCTCAACATAACGGATGAACCTTGCAACATGCCTTGACATCTCGCAAGCTCCTTGACACCACATGAAAACGCTCAACTGGTCGAACCCAAGTGGCAGACCAGCTCCGGTTTGGTTGTGCCGAGCTCCCGGGAGCCTGGAGGTGCCACGTCGCCCACGTGAGGGCCAAACGGCCGACCTCGCTGGAGCGCCGACCGCGGCAGAAGGCAGAAGGGGGGGGTGAGGGCGGGTGGCACGCGCACGCCCAGAGCTCTGGGTATGCGTCCAAGGAACAGGTGGATGCAAAATGCCATAGGATGCCAGGATGTGCAAGCTTCGGCCAGCATTTAAGTGGTTGCCATGAGACTGGTCAAAAAAGTGATTTAAAACAACGAAAACAATACGGTGCTATAGGTTAGACCCGACCTCCACGATATGCACCAAGAGACCGGCCAAACCATCACAAACCATGACCGACTGATGACGATCTGAGCATGGAGACGAATGAAGGATCCACACAACGCAGCCTAGGTTTGTATACTCCCCTGCGGATTAACATGGGCTGTAAAGGAAAATGGTCTTCCACCGGTCAATTCTCAGTTTCCATGCAAGTTTGCTGGGTTTGTATATATATATAACCTGTCGCCAACATGTGCAGCCTCATGGGCGGTATCACACTGCGCCTGCCACGCGGTTTGTCTCCGCATCCCAAAACGACAACCGTTGGCGCAACTTTTGATGTTCAAGCTTCCTCAGCTAGAAAGGGTCACTGGACTTCCCCGCCCAAAGAGTTGCAGTGAACCAGCACTGATGCATCTCTGCACGGCAACTTGTGTTGAGGAGAAATCGGGTTACACTGCAAGGACCTTCACATCAGCTCATGGTGAAGCCAGCCATGCACTGGCGGGCTGAGACAACGCCACAGCAGTCTGGCCACGGTTCTCAGGGAGAGGAAGGCCCCTGCACCCAAGAGCGACAGGACGCCACAGATGATCATCGCCTCGACCGTTGGAGGTGCACTCGACAACTCCTCACCCCCTCCAGCAACCCATGGGGAAACTCGCCATGGCATTTTGCCACGGTCACCGTGCCTACATGCGCCTACCAATCCCAAAGAAACAAACACCCAAGGCTATACACAGCAGTCGGAGTTTGTTTCGGTTGGCTGGGTTTTGAAGCCGCCAGACCCATCTCTATTCACATCCATTCACATTCACATCCAAATATCCATCTTCATCCATCTTCCACGAACTGTTGAACACCTTCGACCTTGTTTCATGTCCACCACACCTTCCCGCAAGCCACCCGACACGGCGCTTACGCCTGAAGGATCCGATCCCGGCGCTTACGCCGTTCGGCCGTCGTGAAGCTCAGTTCTCCATCCTGGAACAGCGCCTGGCTGTCGGGGTTGGGGTGGATGGATAGGTGGGCCATGGGGAAGACCATGCTTCCATAAGAGTTGCTGAAGCCCGCTTTTATCTGGTAGACTCGCAGACTAGCCTTCCTTAACCTTCCAAGACATTTCTTGATGATCCTCTCCACAATCCCACTATGTTCCACTGTTCCAATTCGCACGTCTGATCAACTGCGGAGTCTCCCACCAGCAGGCCCGGAGCAAACACGCTGGGGAGGAGCTTCCGGAAGATCGAGTCCTTGGGGGGCGGAAAGCACGGAAAATCGGAAGACACTCCGACCAAACTAACTAACCCCATAATATGAGCCTTTGTTCTTATTGGACCATAGAGGGCCATAGACCAGAATCGGAAAACGAGGGGGGGAAATCACCAGTCCGCTTCCGCACCACCGACACAGTCCACAAACCACCGATTGTCGAGGTCCATGTTAGCCAGGAAGGAAAAGGAAGAAGTAGTCCAAGGGTCCATGGTCCTTTTAGCAAGGATTCTGTTTGACGGGGGGCCTTTGAAGAAGGATTCTGTTTGACAGGATTCTGTCTGAAAAACGAATGGACATCCACATTGATCCACTATCCACCCCTTTTAAAGCAATTAAACATCATGATAGAACGACAGGCCTACACCAACTGCTGCATGTGCCCCATCTCTTTCATACCCCCAAGGTTCCCCACATGGAAACAAAGATGCATCCTTATAAACGTTTCTTCCAGGTCATCGCATCATCCTCCACCTAGAGAATCTACAAACAATACTGTAAGGGCATAGGCTAAGAGGCATTCCCTGCCATCACCACATCATCCCCTCACATCTCGCTTCCCGCTCTTCAGCAGTCTCGGCTCCAAAACGATGGGCAACACAAAGGCCAAGGCAAAAGCCAAGTCAGTCGCCTCCAAGGCAAAAAAGGTTTGTGTACATAGATGTACGTAGAATCTCTGTTCAATCTACTGGGGTGTATATAACTAGGCCTGGAACTACCTTGCACATTTGAAGATGCTTAATGGGCATTGCTGTTTATTGTGCATATCCCATGACCTGTAACCGTGGATGATGATGGTTGGTAGAGGCCTTTCTCAAAATAGTGATACTCTTTTACCGACTTTTACTGGTAGTGGGACACCCTAGGTGCTCATCACCTTTTGTATTAGTCTCTTGGGAGCCTGCAAACGAAAAAAGAAAAGGACACCACCCACCGTCACCCCTACCCCTGGTGTTCTGGCACGTCCAGCCTGGTCGAAGCGCCGCTGGCAGCGTACCAGGCACTTCGCCTCCGGCGCTCGACGCCTCGGCGCTGCTCCGCTGCAAGCTGATCCCAGGTGATGGTGGAATACTGATCTCCCTTTCTACACTTTCTTTACGTTGAGGAAAGGTATATATAATATAGAACTATATATATACATATATATATATATATCATATCTCGAATGTGTCTGCTTCAAGTGGCAAGGCCGCAGTGGAGGCTTGTCAAGTCATTAGGTAGCGAGTCTTCAAATACCAGGGTGAATCATTCAAGAATGTACTGGCAATGTAACTAGTGGTAATTAGGCAGGGGCCCCGGGAAGATCGAGGAAGTAGACCATCATAAGCTGAGGACCTCCCATGGAACGAGTTCAAAACCTGACGGGTGCTCCCACCGTCCGACTCATCTAGACCGTTCAAGAACCAGGTCCGCACCGCAATGATGTGCACACCGTGCAATTGAAAAGGCTCAAATCAATATATGCCAGCCCAAGGCTGATGAACTCTGACTCCCAGTCACCAAGTCTCACCGAAACATGTCAAGAAAATAAGCAGCAAACTTCCAGTACGTGGTTCCTCATCGATGCCCTCGGCAAATTGGAAAGCCTCACTTCTCCCGCTGCACACCGTCTCCTCGCTGCTTAGACCACCCGGAATCCTTCCCCTTTCCGGACGACGGCCATCCTCCCCAAGCGCGGTGCAGCGCCTCGTGTAGAGGGGCAAGGCTTTGGAGAGCTCCGCGTCGCACTCGCCCAAGCCTCCGGCCCGACGACCAGAAGCATGCCGTTGGGCCGTTGGGTGTTTTTTTTCACTCAAGACGGCGCGACCAGGTAGCACTGGTCCAGCACAGAGATGTCTTCAAAGCCGCTGTTGAGACCCAAACCTCAGTTAAGACTAGAAGACAAAGTCTATCGGAAGCTGGACAGGTCACAAGTTCAATCCACCGTACTTGGCCGTTCCCTCCAAGTCACCGTTCGATCAGTCAGCCTCTACGTGAACTCAGTGACCTTCTCGGTGACCGCCCCTCGGCTCCGGACCGAAGAAAGGCTTCACCGAGTGAATCGCATCGCCCAGCAAGCAGCACTTGCCACCTGCAGAGGTGAAGGCGACATGGAGAGACGACATCGCCTCCCTCAGTGAAGCGGAAAAAGACAAGGGTCCGGCCACTTCTCCTGATTGGGTCCACACGGGTCCACCCAGAATGAGCATGATCTGAAAGAAAAAATCCCGTGAGATTCACAGGCAACCCCGATTCGCGCCTAGGTTCAGCTCTGGCCCGGCGTAGGCGAACCGCGGCAGCTGCCGCGTCTTTCGCGCGGCAAAGTTGTCCCACCTGGGTGCTGTGGGTGGGCTGGCCTTGGCTAGCCTTTAGAGGTGAATTTTCTCTGGAGCTGGACTTAGAAATGCCCAATTCGTGACCTATTGACTCCTTGATTTCTGCACATTTGTCCTGAAAACTTCCTTGCCAACTGTTGTCTTTGGGGGACGTGTTCCAGCTCCCTTCATGTTTAGGCCCGCGGCTCTTCATCGGTGATCATTGGAGTAGGCCATTCAGGGAAGAGCTCCTGCTGCGGACGGGCAGAACAAAACTGCCCGTGCTAGTCAACGTCCCTGGGGCACTGATGAGAGGGTGAAACTCCCGCAAGAACCGTTGCGCCAGGACTGGGTAAGTCAGTTCGGGGCACCTCCCTGTAAAGGGTCCAAGGCAAACTGGCTGACTCTTCCTCTCGGGGCAGTCTTCATTCACAAAAGTCAAGGAACATAATGAGGCTGGGGAGTTGTTTCAAAGAACCTCATCTCGCCGTGAGTCCAGTCGACAAGTGTCACCGTAGAAGGCTGGCACTTCAACCAGTAGCTTTTGCTGCTGGGTGCTGGGGCCAGGGATCTCTCTGATTTCGTGAGTATACCTCATCCGCAAGCAAAGGGCCGTCCTCAAAGACCTTCTTCGCCTCAGCTCCTGACTCTCTCTCTCTCTCAGATGATCATGGCAACGGCCTCATTGGCGCCTCATCACTTGGCATTCCGAAGAGCTATATAATATCTTCCCCTCCCAAGTGAATGGGTCTTGCCAGGATATGGACCCGTCACCAACTCAACGCTTCGCCACATGGTAAATGTGTCCAACAGTCTCTTAACACTGGTGATGCACAAAGTGTTTATATAAGTTCAATTCTGTCTATGTCTCTTACAGTGCATTAGGCAAGAGTGGTTCATCAAGCAACTGGGAAGGCATGTCATTCTTGCGCGCTCATCCTGCTAAGTACACTTGCCAGCTTCAACCGAGGTTGTGCCAGAATTTGGCAGCCTCACCTCGCAGTGTAAGGAGCCGGTGGCAGCATAATAACCACCCGGCTCTCGGCAAACCAGCTGCATAGTTACCCGCCAAAAAGAACCGAACTCAGCCACATCTGCATGTATATAACAGTAGAACCGTGCTACGCCACATAATCCCCCAATGTTTCCCACAGTCTTTCCACATGCCGCGTCCGTCCTGATTTCAGCCCTTCGATCCGCTCGTCCGTGGGGCGGAACAAGACCACACCAAGGAGATCGCCCTCCACGTTGGGCAAGGCCTTTCAGTGATAGGCATGGATCAATATTAGTTGAGACATCCCATGACATCACAACATCGATCCTCCAATGGGATGACAACAAACAACGGCAGTTACGACCCATGCCCACAACTGGTCCAAAAAAAATTCACCCTACCCATGCCACTTGCTATGAGAAAGCCACATCAGGAAAAAAGGGTCTTCCCTAGGAAAGGTTTGAAGCGGCTATCATCTGACTCCCATCCACGATCATGTCTTCCAAGGAAAAATGCTAGGCCCATCTGCCCCCCGAAGCTTGCCTCCACAATCACCTCAGCTCGCACAGCGAACAGCACATGCTAGTGCCCAGGAAATAACATTGGAACACTCTTCAACTGATGTCAATTGAATTGCACTGAAATCAATAGAAATCATGTCCATATTATGTACATTTGGGCACCACCCATGCAACAGGCCAAGGCACGTTGTCCTTGCGTACACTGTAGTTCAGCTCTGTGCTGTCTTCCTTCCCTGTTGGGATGGCCAAGACGCGATACACAATCGGCCGCCGATCCTGGCTCAAGGGACAGCTGTTTTGAGAGCAGGGACATGGCATAGGTGATAGGTAGGTGCCTTGTGGAGGGCCTTTGCCTAAGGAGGAATGGTCTATATAATATGGGTTAAAAATGGATGCTGGGCATGTCTGTGCGAAATTCTTGGTCTTCCTCTGCCAGCTTCCTTGGATGGATGCGACACCTGAGCTTACATCAGGGAGCGAGTCAGCCAAACTGAGATCAGCCCCGCCCACAAACGAAAAAGATCCAATGATCTTTCACCAAGCTGTTCACACTGCAAACGGTGTCTACCACCAACGCCGGCACCCCAGAAGCGCCTGGAAGCGCGTCTGTTCCACCCGGGCGCCGGCCGCCTGCAAGGCCCCGCGCACGGCGGAGCGGATGCCGTCGCAGCCTAGCACCAGATCGACCTGCGGTGCTGCGGTGCTGTTTGGTCGATGGGATTGGCACGGCACACGCCGTGTAAAATGGCCAAGAATGGGCAAGGCATAGGGAACATAGGGAACATCCAAGAATACCGAATACCTGGTCTTGGAGTGGCTACTTCCTTCACCTTCGAGGTCCTATGATGTGGCAGCACGCTTCGTAGAAGCATCCGACCACTTCAACTTGTGATGTCCAAGCCTTTCGGGGCAAAAACTGTCGAGTTGGGAATTTATAGTAACATCAACAAGCTTCTAATGATTCTATGTAACAAATCCCCCGATAAACTTCCAGAGTGGTCTTGACCCAGATCACCTCCGACTCACATCATTTGGCGGGTCTGTCTTTGTTATGGACAGTGCTCGAAGCTATAGATTCTTTGGCACCTGAAATCCATATTGCAAATTTCAGAACAACCAACTGGTCTAAACACTCCAAAGGGCCAAGCCCTGTTCTTCAGCTCCCAAGTCCAACACCAGCGCTGCCGGCGCTACCCTGCACGTTCTTCTTTCTACAGACTTTTTCACACGCCACGTCCAACCAGCTGCCCTCGTATTCTCGCAAACGTTGTCCTGAGTTGGGTCACCAACGCTGAAACGAAGGGGAATTTGTTGGGGTTGGTCTCCACATGAGCTGGTCAAGCTCCCAAACCGAACCCAAGTCTGTTCGGGGTAGAAAAGGGACCGACCACCTGCAACAGCGACAGCGTCACACCACACACACTCGGAAAATATGTTTATAGCGAGGCTAAACACTATATAGCATATATCACGTATCCTCGGAGCGGCATGTGCCGAAGGCAATACATTCAGACTTAATTAGTTTTCCTCCGCGCGCCATGTGTCAATGACAGGTCATCTCCGCTCTTCCATGTCTCCAAAAGCCAAGGGTCAGAGGCGCGAACGTCCCTGCTCCAGTTCGGCCGGGACCACAGGACCGAGCGATCTGCTCAGTTTGCTCAGGCCAGGCGTGTCAAGAAGATGGAGTAGGCCGGATATTGGTAGAGGAAGGTGCGCTTCTCCTCTAGGGAAAACCCCAATCAGACGCTCACATTGATCTGTCTCGCAGCTTTCACTAAGTATACGGAGCAGATTCTAGATGATTCTACAGTAGATGAGTTTCAAGATTTTCAAGTAGGCTGCAAGCAATGAGCCGGATAAAGAGCCTTCAGAACTTCAGGATACCAGAGGTGAGCTCAACAAACATCAATCTCAGCAAACACCAATGTCGAGTGTGGACCTGGAACAGTTTCCTTTTTGAGTCCTTGCGCCACTTCTGTGTTCATTCTTTGGAGCGGGAGCCATGTCGCTGGTGCGTTTTTCTCCTGTTTGGTCCCTGGGCAACCGACCATGGGACCATGGATGACCATGGTCGAACTCTCCTCCAGCACATTAGCATTGGGTGGAAAAAGGTAGCCATCTTCCACCTCGTCCGCTCCCGCGAGGCCCGTGATGCTCGCCCAGGACGACATCTGAACACCCCGGCTCGTCCCGGCGATGGCACGGTACACGCGGGTACCGCGGGGAAACCGAACTCGTCGATGTTTTTGGGGTTGGCTCTGCCGGGACAACACCAAGAGAATCGGTAAATGGATGTAAGTGTCAAGTTGTCAGGAACACTTGTGAGAATAGCAAGCCATGAGCCAACAGCATTGTGTAGATAGCCATGATGTACTAATATACTTCTGACAGTCGAGTTGCCATGAGTGCAACAAACACGTCCTGGCTGGCCGGAAACACCCTGCAATACAAATCGCACAAACCCTTCCTTTTGAACGACTGAAACATACAACCCACCTATCTTAGAACCATTTACTAGGCTCAAAGTGAGCTCCATCTGATCCAAGTCCAGGTGCTGCATCAAAGTCGACCTCGACCCCATCGGCGGCGATGTCATGTTCTTTCACAAATTCATGGCCTCAACACGTCGTGCCAGGCACATGTACCAGGCACCCTGCTTCATGCCGCTCATGAGTTTTTGCAGATCTTCTTTAACTGGAGGTTTGGAGTCATCAGCAGCGGGTGGAACCAAATTACTTTTGGATGTTGTTAAGCGCACTGGAGATTCCTGTTTGACCTCCTGGAGAGAGCAGAATCACAGCCAAAATCTGAGCGCTCGGCTGTCCTCAAAGCACCTCAGCCATTCCCAGTTGCTCATGACCTTCGCAGCCGCAGATTCACGGCTGTCAGACCGGAGATAGGAAGAACAAGTATATAACATGGGCAAAGTGGGGGGGGCATGCCAAAACATTTTGAACATTCCTGAACTGACCAATTCGGTCCCCCAAAGGTCAAGTGACCAACTGGCTCTTTCCCTTCATCTACTCCCTGACCAACGCGTCTTCGCCGCGTTCTTCTCTCCGAGCGGCAGGGCCATGGTTCCAGCCCAGGAAGGCTCGACCCCCAATCTTCAATTTCCGCACCAGCTGAATGCCCACGCTGCCTGACAGGTTGTGGCGAGAAGGTCTGATTTTCAGGTCGCAGTAGGATCAAGTTGGTGCTCAAAAACTGGTCGCGTCTGGTGGTTTGGCCAGTTGAGAATGGAATCCTGCAAAACATCCACCTTCACCAAGCTACGACTTCACCAAGCAGGGCAACCAGGGGGGTCAGCGATTCATGGTGGCTCTCCGTTCATGATAGGTACCCCTCAGTGAGAAGCTCAACGGCTCATGCTATTGATCATCTGTTCATAGACGGAACCATCAAACCCCCAAAAAGCAAACCAAGCGGCATTGATCGTGCTTCTCCAAGTGGTAGATGGAGGCATAGGAGATCACGTGATCAAAGGTCAGCTGGCACATGTGGCGAAATCCAACTACGAGTACTTCCCAGTCACCATGCCCAAGGAATTGAATCCACTAGAATTTCTCACCCCAAACATGACTCGGCGGACGAAACCGACTTAATATAAGAACTCCGATGCACAAAAAGAACATGAAACAACCCAAATATTGTACATAATAACTTGGTACTTCTGCGCATGGAACACACACCAAAAAACACTATACAGTAATAATATGCATCTCTATATAGTTCTTTTTTGGGTGACATACATACATACATTACATTACATTACATTACATTACCTACATACATACATACATACATACATACATACATACATACATATATATACACTATCATTACATACATCACGCTATTCATGTCCGTACATCATTGTTTTTTTTCCAACCCGGCCGCCATCCGGCCGCCTCCGGGAGCCAACTGAGGTTTCGCCCGTCGCCGTGGCAGAACATCCCCGCGCTGTGGCTCTGTGCCCAGCGCACGGCAGGCTCCTGTGGCCGGACGCCCTCGGAGGAACATCGTGAAACGAAGTGGAGTTCACCCCCGATGTTTCGTAAAGGAGTCTTCCAAGGGACCGTGCCATGCACTTCCATGTGTTTTTTCTGAGTCAGAGTGTATCGGTGTTCCCCATGGATCCAAAGAGACCATCCACCGAAGGCAGCGACGAAATTGAGTGACTCACTTGCTCTTAACCATGAGCATTGTAGGTTTAAGCTTTGCTGCGTGCCCCCGCTTCTCCGATTGTCACAAACACATGCAGTACCCATATAGACATCTAAAGACCGCCGGTTCACATCCACGCCCCAAGTCCTCTGCATTCCACCGTATTCCACTGCAAAACTGCTTGGCACAACCTCCGGTTTCGACCATCTTTCCACCCCTACGTCCGTTCTCCTGGATCTCCACCCCGACACCCTCCACATCAAAGAGCATTTTGGCCCAAGAGAGCCTCGGCTCCGGATGCCCGCTGCGGGAAACCAATTCGCGTGAAGGACCTAAGGACCCAAACATCCATGCCTCGAGCAGCGCCTCAAGAGAAGCAAAGCACCAAAGCCCAAGCAGCACCACACCCTGTGTGCGCCATGTTTGATTCATATCATAGTGGTTGATAGAAATTCCTGCGCCATTCTTTGTGAAAACAATCTTTACTCTAGCAAACGTGTTGGCGAACTCCATGTTCAACATTCGCAAGGGGGGGGTGTATGCTAGAAGTCTCTTTGGTTTGGTTGTTTCTATACCCATCTTTGGCAGATCTTTTGCGACATCTTACATTCGCAAACTTTGAAGTTTCTGTTGTGGTGCACAAAATGGCCGGCCAACTGTTGTTTTCTGGGTGGAACTCTAGAACTTACATACGAGGGGACGTGCAATCCGGGAGGATTTTGAACGGGACACTCAGGGACACTCAAGGACAGTCAAGCCACCAAGTTCGAGGCAGCCACTCAAAGACACTCAAGGATGTCCGTGAGTGTCCTTGAGTGTCCTTGAGTGTCTGGTCTATATCTTGGATAACCTTGAGTGTCCTTGAGCGTCCTTGAGTGTCTGGCTTTTTTGAATGACGTTGAGTGTCCCGAAGTGTCCTTGAGTGTCTGGTCTATTTCTTGGGTGATCTTGAGCGTCCTTGGGCGTCGTCTAGTTCTTCTTATAGATGACCCTGAGTGTCCTTGAGTGTCTTGAGTGTTTGCTTGTGTCCTGGCTCAGACTTGTTTAAGTGTCTTCAAGTCTCCGTCCTTTAGTGTCTATAGTCTACACTTTTATGTTTCTGGCGCCCCTGTTTCTGGCGTCCCTAGCTGTGAGGGTAGTGCACGGAAAGGGCTTAGTAGAAGCCTATTCCACTAACTTTGTGGAAGGTCCGGTCATTCGTGGAACCCTTGCCTATTCACATAGCATTCGTGGAATTCTGGATCCTTAGGAATACAAACTCCAACAAAAACTGGGAAACCTTCGCAGGACTTAGTGGCAAGCTTTTTTGGGGTAATGCACTAGCCTCGTAAGGATATTTTGTGCTCTCCCTATTTCCGCACACACAAACCCTCCATTGTGGGGAGGGCAATGGTATCCCTTTTGAGATTTGTGAAGCATTCATCGAGACCATCGCAGCTGGATATGTCGTGGCTCATGCACGGATCCGGATATAAGGTAGAGAAAGCTCATAGAAACTTAAGGACACGCTCCATTGAGGACAAGTGAATGAAACCTGAAAGTTTTGGCACACCCTAGCTCTTGAAGCGTCAGCAGTGCGATCGTAGCTGTTCCTGGGCCAGGAGCAGACGCAGTCTGGGAGCCAAGTGCAAGGAGGGCTGGCGTTCGTTGGTTGAGCGCCGGTCACACATGCAGTGATAGCAAGCAGACCAATCACAGCAAAATCGCCAATAGAAAAAAGCCTCGTGAGCTTGTGGTTCTTTCGCATGGACCCGATGTTACAGACATTGTGTATCCAAACCGCGCACCTAACCTGGATACATGCTTGGCTGCAGAGATAGCAAGAAAATGCATCAAGTCGAAATAAGAGATGCCTTGGGTCCCACGCAACCTTGAAAATGGCCCTGTAAGGTTGTGGTTCTTTTCGTGGTGTTCTGCAAGTGTTCCTTCTGGTGCCGTTTTCAATCCAACACCAGACCTGACTGTAAGGATTATTTACAGACGCTGGGTACCCAAACAGCAAGCAACAAATACAATACACATCCACTTGCCTGGATATGGATGCGCTGTTGCTGTCGGAGGAATCACTGGACCTTATTGCGCGCGCAACAGTGAGGTAACAGGAGTTACACGTGGGACGTCTACCTCGAAGCGTGGAGAAACCAACCTTGATTCATCCCATTTTCTGTTTTCTTCGTCACACATTGCAAAAGGCGTGTGCTCTGACCCACTCCTTACACTCTACCTGAGGACATTTGGCCCGCGCAAACTGCCATCGGGAAGGTTGTAGCAAGGGCTCGCCTTGTGGCGGTGCATGGCTTGGATGAGCAGACTATCCGAAGCATGGGAGAAGCAACGCGAGAGCAACATAGACGACAGACTGAGCTATACAACTCCTCACTTATGGGAACTCCGCAACTTAGAACGGCTTTCCGAGCCTTGGGATGAGATACCTGCTCAAGCCCGCGCAGGCTGTGCGCAATGGATTCCAGCCCGACGCTACAGATGCAAACGCCCCAACTTCCAACAGCGCCAAAGCCTGGCCCAAGCGATTCCCCCGAAAGCCGCGGGCAGATGGCAGAAAGCCGAATATCCCAAAAGAATTGTTGCTGTCGCAAAGAAGACCCAAAAAGAGCAAGAAGGTGAAGCGCCCCAACTGTAACGCCCCAGCTACCTTTGCCAATGTCGACTCTGTAGATCGAGGAAGGCAATGCATCGACGCCGCCAAAAGGCTGAGCAGGTGTGCAACTTACCAAGCAAATCTTTGCTACATCATTTCCATCTTAAAGCGTAGAAATGTAGCCATGGCAGATGTTCTTCCACTGCAGCGGGCGCAGAACGACTTTACCGCGACAGCGACCCGAGCAGACGCGCAAACCTGTTGCCAGAAGGACTTGCATGATATTGGAAAGACATGCGTCCACCTCCAAAAACGCAATCTCAGAAAAGGTCGACTTTTTTTCCGGGTCATCCCTCCTCACTTAGATGGGCATGCTGCTGATGAGCAGAGTTAGCCAAGTCTACTTGGGTGGGCCCCCTGCAGTCAAGTGACCCTTTGCCTGTTCGCAAAACTTTGAGTGGAGAACCCATCCGCGTTGAACCGCTAGCCGGCCAGGAGCACAAGAGCCTCCTGATTGAAGGCTGTTGGCATCAAGCGGTTGCACCTTAGTGTGTGTGTGGGCACACAGCCACTGATGCATGTCGATGTGATTCTCCGCGTTGCTCGAAAAATGTTTCCTGTATATGATGCTTTGCTCATAGGTATGAATCCGGCGAGTCCATTGCTCCAAGGAAGGGCGGAACCAAAGAATGATTTGCCTGTGCCTTTTTGTGATTTGAGAAAAGTATGTATATATATATATATATCCATTCTTGCTCATACATATCAATATTGCCCGCCACTAGGGGCATCACGCATCGCGATGCTCCGCCCACGTCGCCCACCATGGATGGAATGTCCTTTTTGCTTGCATCGGTACATCGTGACCTATGCCAGCGGGCTACCTTTTTGTTGGACTCCAAGCAACGTGTGTTGCGGTTTTCTGGACGCTGGCTGGCGCAATGCCGTCAAAGGCCACCTTCTTGACCTTTATGCATCTAATTCTCTCCGGCTGGCCACTTCGCAACAGCAGCTTGGCGTGCTTTCTTGCCTGCCCAAACTTCGCGCCCTGCGCGGGGTCTTGCGCCAGGCCCAGAAGTTCGCCTGTCCGTACTCAGGTAGTGCAGTGAAGGGAGACGGTAATTTCAAAATAGCCTCTCGCATCAAAAGGCACGGCCACGCATCACTTTTTCAACCAATCAAACAACTGTGTGCACAGTTCTAGGACGGTGAAGTCAGCGCCGCCAGCTGTCAGGAGCTCGCCCTTCAACCGCCGGATGGCTGCCTATTGAAGCCGTGCGAGTTGCTGCCCATTGAGTCCTGGACCCACATGAAGCCAGATTTGGAGAACCTGGCCGATCTCATAGCTTGCAATCAATCCAAACCAGTTTGGCCAAGTTTTGCTGATGCGCACCCCTATAGGTTCTCAAATTTAGCTGCCTTTCTTGTATCATGGCTAAAAGCTTGCTGAGGAGACAGCACCGCGCAGCAGCAGGACTTGCCCAGCCAGAGATTCCACCAGTGTATTCATTTCTTTCAAATGTTGCGCGTCCAAATTCATGGTATGCACTTGGACCTGCTTCACTGAGGATCACTGGCGACCCACAGCACGAGGTCCTTGCATTGGCCAGACTTGTGCCTCCAACCAGCAGCGACGGTCCAAGGTTCTTGGCAGGTCACAAGAATTTCATGGTTAGACTCCGTTTGCCAGCGCCGCCGCACAGACCCTGTCCGGCTGATCACATCTTTGTCTGAGGACAGACTGCGACAGAGGGCGTTGTATGTGTTGCACTTGCTGGTATCGTTCTCGGCATGTTGCACGCGCCCATAATAGTGACGGACATGGTGAGACAGATGTCGCAAGCCCCTTTCAGGCCCTTTCACCTTTTTTGGTTGAAGCAGTGCGCAACAGACATTTTGATCTGGACAAGTTGTTGCGCTTCAAACCGCCAGAAGACAGAAATACAGAATTTCTTGGGGCAGCCATATGCTGCTGGCGCACAGACTTGGTGCCAGATAGACAAACCTTGGCGCGGCTTTGCGTGCGATTCTGCGTGAAGCTACATGACACAGAGGGCAACTACAATGTCCGCAGCGCGAAAGACTTCAAGAGGGAACTCTGGCGCATCATCCGGTGGTACAAACAGCGCAGACGGACAACAATACTGCGACAGAGAAAGGTGCTTCGCAAAAAAATCATTCGAGGCAAGGCCGGCGTCCTCAGCAAGAAGGTAGCTGCAGGCTAGGTTTGAAGGGGCAATCGATTAAAAGGATGCATAGTAAACTGAGCGGGCGTGCTAAGCTTGAGCTGAGAGCTGACCGGCGCCACACTGCTTTGCTACACGTTAACATCTCTGCAGCCCCGTACCAAATATTGAGCGCAGCCGGCCGACTGACAGGCCCCCAAGCATGGATCGAGGTGACGTTGGGGCGGAGAGTGTAAATCTCGGGGGCTGGGCGGCCAGATGTGTTTAACTACAATGTGACCTTCTTCAGCGCACTTGAGAGCATGTCAAACCTCCGGGGTCTGAAAGAAGTTTGTTTTGGATGGAGCCGCCAGCCCCCAGCGTTTCTAACCAAAGCAGGACCCTGCTCCAGCGAGATGACATGTGGAGGTTGGGGACGCTGCGGCCGAACAGCAGGCAAGAGCTAAGGATGTGAAACGATGCTACGCAGATCCACGCTCGTAGATGCCAACTAGAAAATCCTGCGAGCCTCTTGCAGATGTTCATTGTCTCTTTCATGGGTCAGCCGGAGAAGTAGTAGTGACAACGACATGAATGAGTGGGTTTCTATGCAGAACACTTGGGTGATGGAAGAGTTAAGCGGCAAAAGTTCGCAAATGTTATCCCATCCGTCAAACCGTCAGTGCCATCTTTTTGGGTGGAGCAGTCTCCAGACCTGATCATGGTATTCGTTTCTGCTACCCAAAGGTGGCTGGGTGCACACAGAAGGCCACCCTGCTCAACGTCATTGCATTTGAGCGCCATTTCGGCAAGGCTGCGCAAGAATGTCCCCGAAGAGCGGCGAGTACAAGGCACAGGAAAGCCGTGGGTGGGTTGCCCCCATTGCACCACAAAGGTGTGTTATGTATGTCGTTTTTGTCAACTAGCCAGTCACATATATGCATCAAAACAATCTGGGTTTGCTTCCGATGGTTCCTCTGACTGCGTTCTTGCTGTTTGCCTCGTTGTTCACCTTTTGTTTTTGGGCCCCTTTCGCCCAGGAATACCATTGCCCTCCCCACAATGCGTGTGCGGAAATAGGGTGGGCACAAAAATTCCTTATAAAGCTAGTGCATCATCAAAAAGACGCTTGCCACTAAGTCCTGCGAAGGTTTGCCGGTTTTTGTTGGAGATTGTACTCCTAAGGATCCAGAGTTCCACGAATGCTATATATATATGAAACCTAAACTAGACGACACCCAAGGACGCTCAAGGACACTCAAGATCATCCAAGAAATAGACCAGACACTCAAGGACACTTCAGGACACTCATTGCATTCAAAAAGACCAGACACCCAAAAGCACTCACGGTTATCCAAAAAGAGCAAACACTCAAGGTTATCCAAAATATAGACCAGACACTCAAGGACACTCAAAGACACTCAAGGACATTCTTCAGTGTCTTTGAGTGTCCTTGAGTGTCTGATTCAAATAGCGCACGTCTGGCGACCCAAATGTTACGAGGTACATTAGACCAAAAGCACCAATCGTACAAAAGGCGGAAAGACCATGAACACAAATCATGTTAAAAGTGGCTTTGAGAATGGTGAAGCGCACACTCGCCATCTCTTCATCCCCTGCAGCAATCCCGAGCAGCATCCGACAAAAGAAACATGTCACTTCACAATCACTTGGTTCAGCGAGGAGTTGGTCCGCTGCGCGAGGAGAATCCAAACCCAGTGGATGCCAAGAAGCTTGTGCCCACATCCAGATCCCCAGTCCAGAACCAGTTCGCCTGGCCAAGAACATGCAGCTCACCGATCACGGGAGACAGTGACCCAAACCCACAGATTGTGTATTTCAGATATTGGTACTGCCTCTAAGCCTCCAAGCAACAGCACTGCAATTTCCAATGGTTTGTCCTACGCTTGGCAAGCACTGAAGGGAGGCTCTTTCGGGCACGGGCCAAAGGACGCAAACTCCCAAGCCTGGTCTGAAGCGCAGCCAATGACCCACTGTAATCAGCACCTACAGCACAGCATGGCAAAG
Organism: Durusdinium trenchii; assembly: GCA_963970005.1. Lineage (NCBI taxonomy): Eukaryota > Dinophyceae > Suessiales > Symbiodiniaceae > Durusdinium > Durusdinium trenchii. The sequence continues at coordinate 19,168 of CAXAMN010014447.1, forward strand.
TGGGCGATGAGATATGATGACTCAGGCCCGGTCGAAGTTAGCGATTCGTGTAATGGCCCAGGCCACAAACCTCTAGACTCTTCACCACTCTTTGCGTCCAAGCCTGCAGAATTCTCATGGTGCTGTCCCATGTGTTCTCCGTGTGCACCTGCTCGTGAAAAGGATTGTCCAATTTCCCCAACTTCTGGACCACCTGCGTTGCTTCACTCGTTGCTTCTTCACTCGTTCAGGCGCTTTTCCCGTCTTTCGCTCCCCGGGAGCGCAGCGCCGCGCAGCGCAGCGCGGCGGCGCACACTGCCGAGGCGCACACTTGTGGATGTCACTCATGGCCTCATGCCACATGCCGCGTGAGTCTTGACACTGCAGCCTTGAAGGACCGAAGAAGGCCGTGCGGTCAAGGACCGAAGGACCGAAGGGACCGAAGAGTACAACGCCGGTGTCTGTGTCTCAAGGAGCGCAAGGTCTCACAGCATTGAGTCAATATGATTACGAGGTCTTCATGTCTTCCCCCTATCGTCTTTAGGTATATGAAGAAGAATGATAGGCAGTGGCAATGCCATGGATGTCAAACATGCTTGGGGGTGCACCACTCATGCTGACTGCTGACTAAGAACCGCCCCGCTACCTGGATGGTTCTACATCTCCATATAAATCCATATGGGTTTCATTAATAATCAACAGTCAGCATGCGATGCGATGATCTGTTGAAAGGAGAAGGCATGAAAATCATTGAGCACCAATTCATCCGACATGATGGAATAAGTATTCAAACTTATTTATATACTATATTATATCCCATTATATCCACCCATTCTCCCATCTCAATATGTCGACTCGGCCCTTGAGGACAGGAAACTGATTCGCGCGGTCCTGGTATTTCTGGATCTTTCTCCCCAGTCCTTCCTCCACCTTCCTGAACGGGACCAGCGAAAGCTCACGGGGCTCCAGGTCGGATCCAAATCCGGTCGGATCGTGTCTTTGGCTTCATGGCAGAAGAGATCTCAAAAATACTTGAAGAAAATCAGGTCATTGAGGAGGATCCAGGTACTAAGCTAAAGCTCATCAAACATATCAAACTGAAGGTTGCTGAGCAACCTTTCGTGATCCGTGTGACGATGTGTCATGTGCGGCTCCATCACATCCGCTTGTGCCCCATGGAGAGGATCTTCAAGCAAAAACCCCTTTGATGCCAGTAGTGGGGGGAGTGACACTGGTGACACTCTTGAGGCCAGTGATGTTCAATCAAACCATATCAAGCCTAACTCTCAAGTGGAATCAGCGAGGCTTCACCTGTCTAGCGCTTCTGGCACCCTCCCCTGCAGGGAAGGTGCAACTCCTCAAAAGCTGGGCATTGGATGCGTTCCTTGGTTTTGGGCACCCCACATGCGCCAGCACAGCTGGTCGGAAAGAAGGCAGATCCTCGGGGGGATCCCCAAGGGGCCAATGATTCGATTGGAGCATGGACCCAGCAGGCTACCGACCGCCCTCTCTGCATTATAAGTCCTTCAAGATCCTTCAAGGCTAGATGATGGGCTTCTTGGTATGTCTTGCAAAGTCTCTAAGCAAATCTCCAGGCCCCCAGCCACATGCACCAACTTAAGGCCATGCGTCACATCCGTCATCTGGCTCTAGCATAATGGTATAATTAAGTAATATGTATTCTCCATTCTTGGCGCTCAGATCCAACACACTTCCTGTGGCATGTGGGCCCCAGATCTGGCCCCCATTTCGACGCTAAGTGTCCAAAGAGTCCAAAGTGCTGCCCACACGTGCAAGCACATTCGCCTAGGCAGGAGCCAACAGTAGGACCCGGTCCGTGGGATCATCCGCAAATGGGAGGATCTGATCCGTGTGTTTCATTGTGCTTCCAAATGCTCTGATTCCGGCCATATCATGCCACAAAGATTAGATATCATATAGTGCCAGGACATGCCAGGACGCATGGTTCGTCCCCACCAATCAACGAGGGATTGTTTGTTTAGGGTTGTAAGGTTTAGAGTTTGCACCGCTATTCGCATGGAATTGCTGAGAACCTGATGATTGTTGAACGCAAGCATTCAAAGTGAACGTCTCTTTGTGTTATAAGCTATATTATATAATATCTCGGTTATCCAATCGCCACAATCGATGACAAAGCCTCAAATGCCTAAAGTCCCTTTCGGATTGCTATTTTAAAGGAATTTACTGCCCCTTCGCAGAGCGTGTATATATATATATACACGAATCTGTAGCTACATAGTTTTAACATGTATACCCGCCCTGACCTTTTCACGGCACTAACCTCTGTGTCCCCAAAGCTGCCCCAAACAAAGCCCACCAAGCCCTGCCACATCGTGCCACTCCCGCCACTCCCCACGCCACCCCAGAGCATCCAAGACCATGCGACCAGTTGCCCAAGACCATCCAAGACACATTCTGGCGCAAGGACCGACACCTCCTCACCAGCTGATCGTCGGTGTAAACCAAACCACAAAAACCCGAGTCCTCGGCGTGAACACGAGGCACGTACCTGGCATCGCCGATGTTTGGCCGCCGGGAATGCCAAACCAAAGGAGTTGAGTCAGTGAGTGGTTTGGCGGAAAACGCTGTGGCGCATATTCCGGTTGGCGGAAAACTTGTTGGACACCCATGTCTGCCCAGGACTTGGTTTCAAGTCTTTGTTCCACCGACAGTCACAAGAACGTGACCAATTGACGCTTGTGCCAGGCCAGCATTACCACAAAGAAACCAATGATCTAGTGACCTAGTGATTGTATTGTAGACTCTTGATTAATAAACCCCCTTCATTGGGTTCCATGTCATAATCAACAGCCTACAGTCTACATGAATTAGCTACAGTAGTATATAAATGAGTCTTCGCCCTCCTTTCGATGCCTATGAAGAACATTCTCCTCGCTGGTAACATGGTACCCCCTGGCCTGTTGTACATGCTCGGCGCCGAGGACTGTTGTGTATTACCTGGTCCCGCAGCAATGGCAAGGGTAGCATCCGCAAAGCTTGGCAAGCAAATCTTCAATCATCTTGATTTCTTGGCCATTCTCGGGTCGAGGGTTAATTATATAATATATAAATGTTCAGCCGGTTCCTACCTGCCAGGTGAACTGTCTCACCCAATGAGCAAGAAAATCCAAATCATTCCTATGATTCTGCTCTTCTTTGAGGACCCTTGTCGTGATTAGCCATCGAGCAGTATATATAGCAGAACAGCTGCAGGTCCTCACATGCACCTCATGATCCACCCGTCTGAGAACTGCAGGCTCAAATCCCAAATCCCCCCCTATCTAAAAACATCTAAAAACCACCAACGTTGGGCACCAAGGGCCTAAAAGAGTCTTGATGGCACTTTAGCAAAGTCGAAGAAATCAGACTGGCCAAGCCACAAAGGAGGAGGTTCATCGGGACCATGTTGGCATAGCGGCTGTACTGCGAGGTGTAGAAGGGGAAAGGTGCCAACGAGGCACCTGTGCCTGGCGAGTCATCGGAAGGACCAGTTAGAACCCAAGCACCGCCAGTTGCAGGGTGGGTCCGAGTTCAATCACAAAAAGAAGTTCCACAAGCACCGCCAGGCACCCACAAACTTTGGGTCTACTATAATAGTTCTCGCCTTCTGTAGTTGTATAAGCGAAAGCCTTCAGAAGTTTTGTTCCAGTTCCAGTTCAAATCCCACAAATTCCAGCGGACCCTGTGTCGACCCAAAATGTGCGGGCTGTTCTTGCTTACCTCTTAGGCAAGCAAGAGGTGTCAAATAATATCACTAAACAAGACTCATAACCGCCATAATCTCCATCAGCTGCACATCACCCGCATGGAGATGTTAGAGCACCTGCCTGAAACAAACCACATGGCCCTGCAGGATGAGAAACGTGGGGTTATTGGCGGAGACCAAAAAGCAACTTGATCGTGGGATGCATGGAAAACAAATCACATCAGAGGGAAGCCTCCTGTTCCGACCCGCTGTCATGTTGTGAATTGCCTGGATGACATGGCGGCTTAAAAATGCTTAAAGGATCTTAAAGGCTTATAGATGCTATTAGATGCTTCTGGAATCTTGTGGATTTATATATGTGGGATATATATATATATATTATAGAGAGAGATATAAGTAGGGCAACCCTCTTAGATTCCAAAAATGAACGGAGTGGTCATCTGAGCCCAACCTGCACGTCCAACAAACAATCGTTGCTTTGCTTTGCCGCGGGCAACACCGACACCATCTGCGTCTGTGCCCACCCGGCGCCTAGGATCTTCGCGACCTCTGGTGTGGGCTCCTTCACCAAGAAGTACCTGCGGCCCAGCATCGCTGCAGCGAAGCTTCACGGTTCCTCGTTCTCTAGCCGCAGCCCCCACACGCCCGCACGATTGACATCTTTCCTATCCCAGCCACTATGTAGTCCTACCTACCTTTCAAGACCTTCTCTCTCTCTTCAGCATCCCCACACCGGCGCGCCCGTCGCCGTGTCGCGCACTGCGCGATGATGATCATCGTCGAGAGCAACCCCGGAGCACAGCGGAAGTGGGGCGCCCCCTCCGCACCGCCGGCCGTGGCCACCTGGGACGGGACGGAGTCGAGGGTGGCCGTTGGAGGGAGCACGGCTAGACGGCTCCGAGGCCAAAAGAGATTCAAAGAGAATAGTCTCCTAATCAATCCCAATGGCATGCTTTTCCTTGATGTTTAAAGCATGTGCATGAGTGTGCACCAGTAGGACTCCTCCACAAGTACCTCCCGTCCTGGGCAAGCTGGAAAGCTGTGTCCTGTGGGCGAGGTCGGCGACCCGTTGGACCCACGGAGGATCGCTTCACCGGTACCCGACAGGTGACCAAATGGACGCCCCTACGCCCCCTTCTAAGGGGTCATAAGTGTGCTTGTTCTTTGACCACGAATTCTGTCGACGTGGAAAACCCCAAAGCATGACCGAGCGGACCGAGCATTTAACCCGATGGTTTAAGTTGATCTCCCCCCGCTTGGCGGCCAATCGCTAGTGTCGGTGATGTGCTTGCTCTCGGCAAACCCGTGAGGTGAAACAGTTGAGAAAGGATGTCTGGCAGGGAAACGAATCTAGTTATAGGACCAGGAGTCTTTCCTGGCCATGTGCCAAACTGAAGCACTTTCAGGATGTACATGGCCAGTTTAAACCTACGCCGCCAAAAGTTGCACAATCTATAAATTCCACCGCAACATCGCAAGCTGCTGAATACGCAGCTACATCATGCAAATTTCAAACATGAATCCCAAGATGCAATTTCGTGGCCGCAGGCCAAGAACGCCATTGTTTGACTGTCTGAAACTGTCTTAGCTTCATGTTTCACTTGGGTTTTGCCGTGGCATCGTCCGACTTAAACCCACACCTCCCGCCCTCCCGCCCCTCCGTCGCCGGGCGGATTCTTTTCGCAGTCCTCGAAGTCCAACTGGCACGGCTCGTTGGGAGGACACTTCTCACAGGTGCCTTCCAGAAAGACCTCCACGGCCGTGTCACACGGGTGCTGCGCAGAAAAAACCGCACGCGAGAAGGTGGTGTCAGTGGGTGTCTTTCCTTCCGCGGAATTGGTTGAAAATCCGGATCGTTCATCCTTTCTTCGGCCCTCGGGCTCAAACCCACGTGCCAACAAAAAAAAACAAAAACCGATTGGTAATTGTTCGTGACCTCCCTCCATTTCGCTTGCCCTCTAGCAGCTAGTAGCACCTGGCAATGTCTGTGAAAGATGTGGAAGGTTGTTGAGCCCATGGTTGATGTAGATAATCTATATGTATGAGACTATATGTGTGTGTGTGAATATAAGCCTATACATTTCCATGTAGCTGAACATCACTTCTGCTGCATCTGGTGAACCCATTTCCAGCCCATCCCTCCTTTTCCTCGCCTGCCAGTCGATGCCGTGCTCCACTTCAGGGCAGCCCACCGCGCTGAGATACTCCGGGTCGCAGAACGGGATCCCCGCGCAGCCTGGGAACACCTGCGACGCTCCGATCCGATCCGAGCCGATCCGATCCGGGCTGTGCTGCTTCGACCGGACGTGAAGGCGAAGGACGCGAGGGCGGATTTTCATGCTACTGGGCACCTGGCTACCTGGGCACCTGGCTAGTATGGGCCTGCAACTTGTTCGACTTCCAGGGCTCATTGGATGAGCCAATTCTCCGGCCTGAAGGATGAGCAGCCAGCATCCTCGCAACTCCATCGGCCCATGGCGCAGGATCTACAGTCCCAGTGGACCAATGGAGAGGGGAAGACTGCATCACCAGCAGCTTTGGAGGATGACTCTGGAGGTGCCGGTCGGTGCCGGTCGGCACCTGATGACAATGGCCTGGCGCCTTCATTTCGCTTGGGCCAGTTCTCTTTTGAGGGACTTCGCGCGTGGACTGAAGGCGCGGGGCGACCATTCAGACTTCTCCCAACGGAGGAGCATCCCAACGGACATGTTTGGACCAAAGACATTCTTTCGCGTCCTTCCACTGAAGAGTGGCTTGTGCGAAACGCGAAACGCGTGTCATCAGGTTGCTGACTGGAAGTATACTAGCTTCCTCCATCCGGCAAGATGGCTCTTCCACATTCCTTTGTTTCATGGCTTCCCAGCAAGAACTTGCAGAATTCAGGAACTAAAGTCTGTATGTGTTCCCTGGACGTCAAAACTGCAGGCCTACCATCAAGGCCTTGGCAACCTGTGCCACTGGTCCCTTTCCAAAGCCGAGGCCTCCATTTCGCTTGGGGCCTCATTGAGAATGTCACCTCAGATAAATTCCGGGTGTCACTGAAGACTTGTCGGCCACTCTCTTCATGCCCACAACATCCCCAAAAGCATCCAACAACAAAGTGACAGTGGAAGACTGCCGCATGTGAAGACTATTTCGCTTTCACAACTCAGCATTGGTCCACCAGGCCCACTGAAACCGACAGCATTCAACCTACACACCAATAACTTAATAACAACCGGTGTTCCAATCACGATGGCTTCGGAGTAATATAGATGGCACAAACCCACAGATGTCTTGTGTACAAGGGACTCCATATAGCCCACCTTTCGGGATGGTGCCATCTACTTCTGAAACCACTGCCTTTTGATTTATATCCAGCATATATATATATATATATCCGGTAAAGGTGACACACGGTGACACCCATAGGCCCAGGATAATGCATTATAGGCCCATCGATCGCGGAGCCGACTTGCCCCATCGCCCAGGCTGAGGCTATGACAGGACTCCTCTTGTGCCAGGCCCTGCAAGAATCGTGCGGGTGCTCGGAGCAGGGCAAGAGACCAGGAGGATCCAGGAGGTGTAAAGAAGGACGTCACAATCGACGGAACCCTATAGACCCCGGCCCTGTATGTATGTATGGATGGATGTATGTATGCATGGATGTATGTATGCATGGATGTATGTATGCATGGATGTATGTATGTATGTATGTATGTGTCTGTCTGTCTGTCTGTCTGTCTGTCTGTCTGTCTGTCTGTATGTATGTATGTATGTATGTATTGGTGCGTCCACAATTGGATCTTTGCATGGCGTCGACCACTCCGATGTCCGGCGAGCATCGCCTGGACGTCTTTCGGCACTCCACATCGCTGCAACTCCAGCCGGGCCCTTGCTTGGCTGAAATCCACGCTAGTGCCTCGCTGGGCTTTCAAACATGTGGAGCAAAGACTGCAGGATCAGGTACAGTGCTTCGGTCATCCTTGACAGTATTTGACAGTATTATATATATAAATATCAAAATTCACATGTTTTCACCCTGGTGCTTGTGAATTAGGACAGTCCTTCTCGTATTTATTTGTCCTTGTGTGCCCTTTACCAGGACCTTCTTTTTACCTGGACCTTCTGATCAGGGTGCCCAAATGGAGGTCCGGAGGTGGGTTATTCCGTTGATCCGAAGGAATGGTCAGACGTCTTCACCAGGACGACGTCTGTCAGCTGGTGAAGATGCATGTCCAGTTGAAGAAATGCATTGATTCGTTTGGATGCTGCCTTGCAGCTGCCGAGGCGACTGCCGAGGCGCACTCGGTTGAGAACTGCACCTCTACCTCCGGATGCTTCTCCTGCAACTCCTCGGTCAGCCAACGTTTTGCAACAGGATGCTGCAGGCCAAGGGAAACAAACACAAGTTGGGACACAAGATCGGATGCAGAAGCACCTTCGGACCCCCTGGTGCCGATGATGACCTCATACCCTAGCCATCCAACAGGTCTCACGTATTTGTTCATCCAGCTCATCGCAGGTTTAACGGTCAGATCCAAAGCCATCACAGGTCCAGCATTTCTCCATTTGGCTGTGGGTCACTACTGGGACACCCTGGTTTTTCCCACCGAAAATGAACAAATTGCGAGGAGGTCAACCTACCAGGATGTGGAGCTCCAGGTTTTGACCCATGTCCATTTCTCACGCCTGATCATGTTTGATCCATCTATGTGCCACTGGGCTCGCGTCGGCCGGGCTCCTGATAGAGGCAGCTTGACAAACGATCTCGGGCGATGACCTTCGTCATGAAGCGGCGCTTGTTTAGGGTCACCTCCAGCGTGGAAGGCGTGCTTGGACATTGGTTGTTTGGGCAAAGGAAGTATTGGCAGACTTCATCACCCACCGTGGCTGTCCCTTTTTTTCCTCTTGTATTCCAGACTCGTGTTGTGGTTATCCGTGTTCGCCCAAGAACTTCCTTGTTGAGGGCTTGTCCGATTCGTTGCGCATGCAACGGCCCGGCCCAACCCTTCAGTCCTGCCTTGGCCTCACCATTGGACCAATCCTTTCTGCCCACCACCGTCCTGCTGTAGTGGTCCACCGTGTCAAAGGCGCCAAAGCGCATCAGCGCCCGTTGCCCACGGCCTTCAAAAGGAAGCGGGCGGCCCCGGCATTTTTGGGCTGCGAGTCGGAGCTTGGAGCGAAACTTGAAGACCTTGTGAGGTAGTTAAAGTAGCTGGCGATCTTGTCCTCTAAAGTAATTAAGCAGGATCTGTGCCTCTTTCTGTTGGAAGGAGTGAAGTACCCCAACTTCAACCAAATTTTATCCGAAACATCGGCGAAATTCCAGCCAACATCTTCCATGTTCCAACCCGAACATCTTCCTCTCCACCCGAAAAGCCTCCCACACCACTTGGGGTCCTTTCCCACCTCTTTCATCCTCTTTCCACCTCCCTCGACGCTTCGCGGCCCGCTTCGCGGCCTCCAAGGCCCAGGTTGTAGGATCGATCCGGGTCGCCCCAGCAGGGCGCGTCGGGGCGCTCCGGCTCCGGCAGACGGTCCAAGACGCGCACCTGGCTGGGCCACCGGCCGTGACCGGTCAGTGGCGTGTCTAAAGACATCTGGGGGGGAGGTGATGGGAGGATGAGATGGTGATTGAAAAAGAATGAAGCATCTTTTTGGGACCCTTGAATTTGCTGCCTGAAGACGTCAGTTTTTGCCTGTAAGGATGATAGTCTCCTGGCCAAACGCCTCACAAGAGTTCCTACAGTTTCGCGGATGATGAGACCTGGCCACGGAGGCCGCCCCGCCTTGCGGAAGCCGCGCCGAGCCAAGGCCAAGGCGGTTAGCAAGCCTCAGTGGACGAAACTGGTTGGATTGATGAAAAACGCGAAGACCGACGAACCTGAAAACGGCTGGTGCAGCTGGAGAAAGCTGGCCTTCCTTGCAGGTGTACTGGTGTATAGGTTTTGTGAATGGTGAAGATCTGGAGCAAGTGGAAAACTGGGGTCGTGTCAACAACCTCAAGCTCACTTAAGCCCTTTGCTTTCCTCACACTGCACATTGTGTGGCTTCAAATGACGGAAACTCAAACAACAACAGAACAAGTCATCCTGGAGATGTTCACCATTCTGGAAGACCCGAGTTGGAACCTCGATTCAAAGCACAAAAGCCGCGTTTTTGCGTCCAGCGGTGCCAAGATGCCCACGGGCCCGGCGCCCACCACGGCCACTGAGACATCCTGAGCAAGCATTTCACACGGCACCAACTAAGACCCAAGCTTGGATCATGTAATGCTATTTCCATCACCTATGCCTATAGTGATGTCGGAATCTGGAAAAGGGGGCCCCCACCAAGAGGGCCGTGGGGTCTTAATTAACCGCTTTTCACATCAATCTTCCAGCCTTACATAGAAGTCCTCCTCCTCACTACAAGACCATTTTGTCTTCTTGTGGCCTCAAGCGCCAACAGCCCTCCGGCTGCCCCTATCGTTTGGAAACCCAACCAATGAATGGGATCACAGGCACGCCTACCATCACCTACCCTCCCAGTCATCACTTCTTTTCAACTTGTCCACACACTCAGTGGAAAATATGCGGGATGTCAATGTCAAGGTCATACATTCCAATGCATATTGCATGGAATGTCTGGCTTTGGAACTCCTGCTTTCCACCAAACCCATCCACAATGCCCAAGACTCAAAGTTGCTGTGCTGCGTCTCACCGTCACCGTCGGCTCGCAAGCGCGGAAAGCGCGGCCGCGGCGCTTTCCGCGGCGCGCGCGTGTGAGGCCCGTACGGGGTGGCACGATGGGTGGCCGCATGCGCTGGGACCAAAGCCATTGGAAGCACGATGGACTGAGCAGGTAGATGACTGGAGAGGCGGCACGCACTGTGTTTCTGCTGTGGAATGGTCTGATTTGGATGGATTTGAGCCCAGCTCCTGAGCTTTTCTGGGCAAACTTTGCAGGTGACGGTTTGCAGAAATGTCTTGTTCCGATGGGTCAGCACATTGTTCTTTATCAACACAATTCTCTTTCACTGATACAGCTGAGATGGCCATTCGACGTCACCGAGCCAAAAAGTTCCAGGCAACAGGATACAACGAAGTACTACTTTGTCATGTTTCATGTCTCTCTTGGAAACAATTGCTCCAAATGAAACATGACTACAGTATAAAATGTATAAGTATCTATATTAACTCTATATTTATAGTTATACAATGTATATTAATCATATATAATATGCATCGCTCATATTACACTACTATATATATATACACTATATACGCTATATATCAGTATGCGTGTGTGTGCGTGTGCCGCATCAACGTTCAACTATCTCATGATACTACTCCTCTTTCGATCAGGTTCACTGATCTGTTGCCGCCACCTACGATTGGTGCCACGGCCGCCAGGAGTGCCGACCAGTAGCTTATCTTAGCTGCGGAGTTCCATACCTGGGACGCGACAGGAGACGATGGAGATTCTCTGGAGCAGCCACAAAAAACATCACAAAGCCATCAAGAACTGTGGCCAAAGCATCTGTGACCAAAGCAGGAGCACTGGAAGAGGAAGTTCTCTAATTTGCAAACGACCAGTAGCCAGTGGCTTTCAGTGAGCATGTGTTGGTAGGGTGTTTGGATGGACTATGGTGGGACTAACTAGATCTTGCTCTCAAGGGCAAATGTGCAGGATGACCTCTGACAAACGACAGACTGGACATGGGACAAAATCAGGTAGAAAAAACAAGAAGCACGGCTTAGGCCTCTTGTCACAGCTGGTCTTGGAACTGCACTGTCTTACAGTTGGCTTTTTGGTGGCCCCAACGCATAGCAAAGTAACACCCACAATAAAATATCTTGGAAACAATTGGGACCTCTTCACCACACTCTTTGCACCAGAAAACGATGCATATCCAAGCCACCTCCTTCGTCCCATGCTCTTGGGGACACCCCTTCGGCGATGACGCCGCGTCTGCGTAAGAAGCTGGTCCTTAGTCCATGGACAAGTTGGATTGACAAGAGCGTCGACCTGTCCAAGGAATACTGTATTTGTAGTAGCATGAGGATGTCCCTACTAATAGGAGCTGGGTGCACCATCTGATGCACTTGCAATTGAACTTGGAGAGTGTAGCCTCTACAACGTGTTGATGCGAACTGGCAACAAACATTCCTCTGGGCCTCTTGGTAGGTAGCAGCCACTGTTTCATGGGATCTCTTTAAAGTGTCTTGTGGGCTAACAAGGTTGGAACTTGCCCCAAGTTGCGCAAATACCAAAAGGAAAAACAAATAGTAAAAACACCGCTCAAACGGGCGGCACAAGAACACGAAAACGACGGAACAACGGAACGAAAACGGGCCGCCCGTGGCCGTCTGATCACACTGCTCGTGCAAAAGGTCTCTCAGGTGAAACTACCGATGTGGCGAGCCGAACCCCAGCCAACTCACTCGCCGCAGACCGTAGTAGGCCGGTACTAGTAGCGTGGTGGACAGAAACAATCAGAATGTTGATTCGCGGGTTTTTGCTTTTGCAGCTTGGCTATGTGCAGCTCGGCTAGGCTGTCCCAGAGTTCGACTCACACCCATCTTGGGTTTAGGTAGTCAGTTCACGGCATCTTTTGCCCTATCTTGGCTCAAGGTCTAAATCAGCCACTCTCACTTTTGGCGTTCGTCACCAGCCACTCCATACCTCGAGGCAAGAACCTCTTTTGGGGAGGGATGTGCAAGAGGCAAGCCCCATCAACATGCACCCACATCCTTACACCTTGAATAACTCACATGGAACCAGAACGCTTTGGTTCGGAACTTCCAATCTTCACCACCCCGGACGATCGACTTTTGCACCTCAGAGCCCCACACTTGGCCACGAAGAAACTCTAAGAATGGAAATTGTTTACATAATTAGATGGCTCAACTCCCTGGATATTTGATGATATGATATGATATGTATGGATCCATCTCGGATCAAACCTATGTTTGCTCACAGCTGTAGGGAACGACATATTACAAACCTAATGACTGAAGGCCACGTCAATCCCTCCGGGCCTTCTTGCAAGCCTTCCCCTGTTTTGGCGCTGCATGCTTGGATCTGCCACAAGCGATCTCCGATGGCCTCCTCAGCTCGGCGGTGATCTTCAAAGCACGCACGAAGATACGCACCATGCGCCTGTGCCCCCTGACCAACGACGCACCACAACCTGTTCCCGACCTTTAAAGGCACAAGAACGACCACTTCGCGAACACATAGGACGTTCGAGAACGGAAGAGATTTCAGGAACGTGAAGTACCTTGGAATCAACGTCCTCCAGTTGCACTTCCAGTTGTATAAAAGTCTCTCACACATCCATGATACGCGTCAAAGCAAAATGTGTTGGATTCCAATGATTCCAATGTGCCAGCTAGAACTTCTGCCGGGATTGCATTCATTCCATCCAAGAGTCCAAGTTCAAGGCTGCAACAATCTCATCGGCGGGGACGGCGCTCATCAAGTCTTGCTTGTTGGCGAAGACCATCACAGGAACTTGGACCAACTTCTCCTGACGACTTGGACAGTTCTTCAGCTTGGAGGTTAGAAGGACAAGTGCTCACACACTCAAATTTGAGATGATTTGAGCCTCCTGGATGCAGTTATGAAACCAAATGCAAAACATGCGCGCATGCATGCGCACGCACATGCGAACGCACATGCGCATGTACCAGCGTAGTTTGGTGCATGTACCCGGCGCCTGTGCAAGGAGCTCGGCCAACTCCTTGGCAGATTCCTCCAAACGCCGGCTGTCCGAGCTGTCCACCACGTAGACCAAGGCGTCTGTGTTCTCGAAGTAGTTGGACCAATAGGGACGAATGGCTTCCTGCGGGTCGCCAGCCGGAGGCTTTGGAAGGGACTCCGCCAAGCCAAAGGATCGAAGGTTTGATGGATGTTCAGGGGTCCGATCAACTGATAACCGATTAACCGTCTGGTAACCTGCGGCCAAGAGTGGTCGAAATCATTGATCTGTCTGGGCACCAAGGAAGAAGGCCAATCCGATGGAATCTACCAGTCAGGTTCCAAGGCTTCTCCTGCCCAACCGAAAAGAAAAAACTCCCCCCCTGCCTTTCCCCAAACTCGACGGAAGGGGCATGCATGTGTTCACCTTGCGGATGACTATATACTGTATATGTGTGTGTCTATAATGGATGGAAGGTGTTTCGGTCTTGGCAGCTGTATTGGTCCCGGATCTAGGGAGATTTCCACCCTATGGATGGAAAACAAAGGAGCTTTCATCTGGACCTCGATGTCACCCTGTCTGGACTACCCTCGGGTTACTCGCGGATCTCAAAAGAGGTGACTCCTGACAGGTGACTGCTGGCATACCAACAGGCTGTTTTCAATTGGCAGACCGCCCACCAAAAATATACACACACACTATCACACACTTCACCTCCTGAAATAATAATGGAAGTGGAAAATGGCCCCTTGGATGACCAGTTTTCTCTGCATACAGATGGTCTTCCACTTCCATGTTAGTGACTAAGACGCAAGTGTGTATCATATCTGTTGAGACCCTACAGGCTTAAAACACACACCGCTTGGCCCATCAGTCACAGGATTTCACGCGCACCTCGAGGCCGAGCACCCGAACGACCCACCACCCAGACGTCCTGGCCACCGATGTCCCAAACGTTCCTGGGATCAGCAAGTTCATCGTGGAAACATCCCACAAAACAACTACGAGAAAGGCAGGGAACTCCAGGTTCTGCTTAAAGTGACCTCGCACCCCTTCTCTTCTGCTTATAAACTTATAGACCATTCTTGGATGCACAAGGTGCTGGGATGGGTATCACACAAAAAGATTGATGTGTCGCTAAGGTTAAGCTTCAACTTGAAGCCATCTTGCATGATGCTCTTGATATTGAAGCCCTGAGTGGGCATGATGTGCGAGATGTCTCCCTCGGTCATCTTTTGGAGGATCGTCGTCTTGCCTGCATTGTCCAAGCCAAGCATTAGGATACGGGCCTCCTTCTCGTCCTTCTTCATCTTCTTCAAAATGCTGAGAAGTCCCATGGTCACTCGAAAAGCTGCGCTTGCAGGCTGCCTTTTCGCGAGCACGAGTCGTTCTAGGAGGTCGTTGAGCCAAAATTTGCTGCACCATGCATCACTTCCAATTCCGGCGCCAAACAGTTCCAAACGTCTAGACATGATCTGCACCCTCACCGCCCTTGCAAGAAAATTTACCTGGAAGGCTGGACACTGAAAAAACCACTCAACAGATTCCCATGAATGTTGCGTATCTCCTGGTTGACACGGCTTCTCGGCCCGTCCTTAGAGGCAGCTCTGGGTCCTTCGGTCCCTCCGCCTCACTCCGCCGTTTGGACGAGGCGCGGTCGGATGCCGGGCCACGCAGCGGATGCGACACCGGTGACACCGGTGAAAGCAGAGGAACAAAGGCCTCGAACGACCCGAGGGCACTGAGAAAGCAAAAACGGAGAACTGAAAGTCGACCCTCCAAGAATCTGCAAAACAAACACTCACATATTGGAACCTGTCATCGTCCAGCCAGGTGTAGTCGCCAGGGTGTAGTCAAGATGATATCACCCCAGTTAGGTCAGTCTTAGTGGCTCATGTAATTTGCCACTTAGTGATCATCAAACCTGTCAGCTGGTTTCATCTCAATACCTGTGCGGCAAGGCATCTTTAGAGGAAAACCACGTCGTTCACTTCTCCTATCTAGACAAGCCATCTTCTTGGACATCAACATTGAGACTTCCCTCAATATTTAGAGACTCAGGACCCTCGGGACGTCAACATCCTTCAACAGCCCCAAACAAACTCAGTCAATCTACAGTCGTTCAGCCCACCCCAAGCAGTCAGCAGCATCTCCTTTTGCCAGTTGGTGCCCTGTGCAGTTCGACGAAAACGGCTCAACCTGGCTACCTACGCCTCGCAGGCAGCGCTAGAGCTGCCGGCGCCGCGTTTTGCCGCGTTCACGCGTTCTCCCGGCCGATCAAACGCCACAAGGGACCGCGGCTGGAGAGCCACCTCACGTTGGTGCCATCAGGGACCAAACGTCCTTGGGCCTTGTAGTCATGGTACTCCTCACCCCAGCGGACCCCGACCCAACGGACCCAACGCCCGCGTCCGTCCGATTCCCTGCTCGGATCGAAGGATCCTGCATTCCAAATTAAGGGCCATCCCATTAGAATTATGAGATCAAATGATAGATGATTGAATCGTGATGATCCATCTATTTGATTATTTGATGGTATCATCTATAGTCCATTGAATCGTGATCAAATGATACCATTCAATGGATTTAATATGATTTAATGGCAGGAACGAAGCTCTGTACCCTTCATGCATGGGACATCATGGGACAATATTATAATACATCTGCCATCATCTGCCTACCGATGAGCCCAGATTTGGTAGCGCAAGCGACATGATGAGCCCACCATGATAGACTGATGTCAGTCTCACTTTGCGACTCTTGCTGTGTGGAGGATGGTCGAGTCCAGGTACTATCAGTCACAGCCCATGAGCTGGGCACGCAAAACAAAAACGTCTAAACGTCTGGCAGCGTTTCGGAGAAAAAGAAAACCGTCTCGCTGGGGTAAGGAACATGTTCTCGAGGAACTGCTGTATGATCAGCACAAGAGTGTTTATGTCGGGGTCATCTTGGCAACACCTGATATCATGCACATTGCACATTATATAACACAGCTATATGCACAAATCGAACATGCAAGAAGTGCTTCTTTCCTTTACCTGCCGACTTCAAAAACAATTGTCTCAAATTGTTCTTCGATGGTGGGCCCTTCATGACACTAGGAACAAAACTCATCAAACTCGCCTACTACACCTATCACTATGACCTATGGCTACCTATGACTATGCCCTGCATTCCAAATCCAGTCCACCGGGTCCTTCTTGGTATATTTGGTGAAGCCGAACTTGTTGGACACGTGTACCTTCTGCCGACCTGCGAACTTGGCACTCGCACGCCTGAGCGCCTCCACAGCAAATTGGATCTTCTCTTCTTTGGTGCGCAAGGAGATGAGCACCTACAAGACATCTCTGGAGACACAAGGAAGGACATGAACATGCATTGGTGGTGCATACTCCTAGAGTCATCAACACTCGTCCCTTCACGTGGTCTAGCAAGTATTCTACTAAGTATTCTCCGGTCGATGGAGATGTTAGAGATGCAACTCGAAGGTGGTCACTCCAAAATGACCAGGCTGGAGATGTTTGGCACGCGGTTTGAGCCTCGCTTCTCTGGGTTTGTCTCTCCCTCAAGCGCCGCTCAGGATGCCCAGCTCAGTCGCTTAGCCACTTAGCCGTATACCGACTAGGTTGACTAGGTCCTCATGCAAGCATGTTACTTCATGAATCAGTACCAAAGTACTTTGCCGGAGTTTGTCGTTTTTTCATCCGCAGCCCCCCTGATTCAATCTGTATCATGCAAGCTTGAACACACAGCCCACCACAGCCCCTAACATGAACCCAACTAAAACATTAAAAAAGTATGGCTATATGATTCTTTGAATTGCATGGGGCTTTGCCAAGCGTCACCCAAAAAATGTTCCGATGAATTTTTGTTGCGTGGCGCATGTGGATGGCATGTGATGTGGCACTTCACCCACTACTTTCTGGTTTGAATCCAAGCTTCGCTTGAAACATTCGCCAAGTCCCTGCTATCAGATTCTATTCCCTTCCTGGGGACGCAGCTAAGCCAAACCTCTTCCAACAATCCCCTACGCAGCGGCCCTACAGTAGCGGCCGGGTGAAAAAATGTCTTGTGAGTGAGGTGTTCGCTGTCATGGTGAGGTGTTCGCAACCAGCTAATTACTTCAGGTGCGCTCAAACCTCGGTTCTATAACACTGATATATAGGACCCGAATCCGGCACATGGCCACCTCCTCTCCCATCCTGCGCTCCTACTCTCCAGTGGCCTGTCCGATGTCCACGCGCGCGGCGGTGCCGTAGGGCTTCCCGAAGGCGCCGCGCATGCCGCTGGAGAGGCGATCCGCGCCCGCGCAGGACAAGGTCTTGTTGATGCGGAGCACGTTGAAGGGATGAGGACGGATGCGGATGTGGAAGAAATCCTCCCATCCGCGCGAGTCTCGTCCGCGATCCGCGCGCTGTGATGTGTTTGGAGTTCGGCCCAAATTGGGCCTGGGGAACAGCCAGCCAGTGGATGATGGTGACCTTTTGGTTAGCACCAGCACTGTTGATAAGACCTCAAGACCTCCAAATATAGTACCTTGATGCTCGCCACCTGAGAAGCTGCAAAACGAAAGCCAGCGCTTCCCTTTCTCGACAAGTGTGCGTCGAAGCAATCAAATGAGCTCGCGCAGCCGCTTGCGGCCGCGTGTCAAATCTGCTTCATGTCTTGTTCTGCCGACACATAGGTAACCCTTTTGTTCAAAGACACAGTTTTTCAAGCTAAATTCAAGGTGGCCTGAGACCAGGCGTTGTGGTTGTGATGACTCGTGGTGGCTTACGGCGGCTTCCATTTTGGGACCACTATGCAGTCCTATAGAGACCCAGGGTAGCTATAGTGCAGCTACCAGGTATAGTACTTCAAGTTCCCTTTCCGTCAACCGCTCGATAACCTCTACACACGCACAGCAATCCACAGCTTTGAAGTCTCATTCGTGCTTTGAACTTGTATAGGTGTGTAAGAGGTATAGCAACATAGTATTTATACGGACCCAGGGTAGCTACAATTCTGTTCCCAGGTGTGGTTTTCAAGCTAAATTCAAGGTGGCCTGAGACCAGGGTTTGCTGCCCCAAAACACTCTGTTCAGGCCACCTTCAAAATGACGGTCTGCGAAGCGAGAGCAGAGGATGCATGTTGTCCTTCTGCTGCTTGAATGTGACATATACCCTTCAATAGGAACTACACCTTTATTTACCAGGCGGCCTGAACAGAGTGTTTTAGGGCAGCAAGCCCTCGTCTCAGGCCACCTTGAATGTAGCTTGAAAACCACAGCTTTG
>CAXAMN010014447.1:37823-50881 GCA_963970005.1 Durusdinium trenchii
CTGCACTATAGCTACCCTGGGTCTCTATACCTGGCAAGGTGCCAACTACACCTTTCCATTCAGATGATGCAAATGATGCATTTGGCATTTCTTGCATCACCACCCCTCAAAAATCACCTCCAATACAACCTCGAAAAACCTTCCCTCGAAGCACCCTCCTCCCCCAGCATGTGCCGAGTTTACGTGTACCTTTCCCGGGCCACCCCCCCAGACCCCCTAACTACTCACTTCGTTCGCCAGACACAACTCCGCTAGCGCCTTCTACGAAGGCTGGCTTTCGTAATATGTCGCATGCAGTCCGGCATGCACGTGCAGCTTGACCAAAGACCACACACCAACTATATCTGCGACCTACCTCCACCGACAGAGGAACCAGCCTCCCCTGCTTCTTGGGAAACTTCGAGTTGAACATCCCCGCATCTGTCGCAGTAAATCCATGTATATAAATCCTCCCTTGGAACCCACAAGCAAACGGTTCCATCCTTAAAGAAATTCTGGGGTTGCAATCTGCGATATTCATGGATCTTGCTTCACCTTGGTTCCCTTGTGAACACACCGCCCATAACCATCAATTGCTCCCATCCAAGTCCTTGCCCGCGTTGGTCACCATGTACCTCAAGTTGAACCCGTGACTTGTGGAAGAGACTTGCGTTCTCAAAAGCCACACGCACACAAACACACAACCAAAATAGCACGCAAGCAGTTGAGCCCCTTTGACATGTTTTTTTCTGCAAGTGGTCCTTGCGAGGTTTGCTGCGATTTGGGTTCCACATTGGTCTTTGCGTCTGTGAGTCATGGGTCTGCGCTCCACATCTGCCAATGCTTAGAGAAGTCTCAAAACGAGTTTCCATTCCGGGCGACCCGACAATTTCTTGGTCGGACTGGACTTGGACGTCTCGGTTTGACTCATGTGATAAACAATGGTTCAAACCAATGCCCGCTTGGGGCTTGCTGCACCACAGAAGCGCAGCACACGTATAGGAGTTGTTTCTGGGCTCGAAATTCCCGGGACCGGGTGGAGGTGCCCACATGCTTCAGCTTGAGGAACTTGCTTGGACATGAAATCTTTTCCAAACCCAAGTTTCCAAAAATCGCTTTTAGACATGAAATCATCCCCATCTTTAAATTCCAAGAACCCCCCAGCCAACCTGGGCTGCAAAAAACTCTTCGGCCTGGGCACTTGTTCACCGCGATACGGGCTGCCTCCAAGGCCTCCGAGGTCAACTGCTGGTCCTCATCACACACTAAGTGGGCCGCCGCCGGGAACTCGTCGCAGGGCATCTTCTTTTTTTCCTCAGCCCAAAAGCAAGACGTGCTCGTGATTGAGGCGCCAAGGGCCCAAAACGTCTTGCTACCTGCTAAACCATATATGGTAGGTATAAATGCTCACCACGCCCCACGACCCCCCCGAAGGCAACAACACACCTCCCGTCCAGATTTGCACACCGCCAGGAGGTTCGCTCATTATGTTTAGGAGTTGCAACTGTTAGAGGACTGAGACCGTGTAGACATTGAATTGGTGGTCGCACTCCCAGAAATTTAAAGGTGCAGAGGTGGGTGGGAAGTGGAAGCAGCAGATGCAAGGCAGCAGATAGAGATGGGAGAAACGCAAGCCTGTGTGCTAGGCGGCACGTGACAGCATGAAAGGTCAAATGAGAGAGAGGCTTCGGACTCAAGAGGACATGGCAAACACGTGCTGGATGACCTTAGCAGTGGAAGATACAGGAGCGCACGCATCAGGCGCGCGACTCAGGCACGAAGGTCATCAAGCATCTGGCCAGTGGCTGCCCAAAGGTTTTGGGTACGATGCCAACGTCCAACGCGCGGCACTGGCTTTTCGAGCCAACGCAATGCAATAGATAGGCGCATGCTTGAGATTCGTACGCAGGTGCCCCTGGCTGGGCAACTTATGTGTCCAGCTTTTAGTATAGTGAGGGGGTTGGCCCAAACCGGTTTGCCCCTCACCATCACCTTCTTCTTATGGACGACATTGTCATGGACCCTCTTCCAGCTTCATCTTGTCATCGGTGCGAAGGATGATGTTGCGGCCTTTCAGGAACTTCTCTGCCAGAGCCTTCCAGATACGGCCTGGGCTTGGGGAGCGAATGGCGGCGGTCTTTGCACGCAGTCGGAACAAGACCAAGGTGTTCGGCTGACCCCGTTCGACGATGACACCCCATTTCTCCCATTGCGCCCTTTTCTGGTTCATGTCAACGTCCTTGCCCACATCAACTTTGTCTGCCCCCACATCCGCACCATGTGTGCGTTGCTCCAAACTGGGTATCGTTTTGTTTGTTGGTGACATGGCGGCGAGCAATCTCTAGGTTTGCGTAAACACGAGAGGCTGGCTTGTGGTTCATGCCAGGGGGGATAGGAACTGAAGTCATTGGCACACCTGCAAGCGCATAGCATAGAACAGCTGCTTGGTGCCCCAAGGGTGGCAGGCAACTGCAAAGGCAAACGGAAAGGCTTCAGTGGACATGAATGAAAGCAAATACCAGAATCCTTGTTTGGCGTGCATGCCTGTTGCAGAAGCAAAGGCATAGGTGAAGCAGTTTTGTCAAGCGCATCTGTTCGTCCATGACAAACGATTATCAGAAGATACCGCAATAGAATCAGAAAGCCCCATCATCAGCACCATCAGGTCGTACAGATAGATCAAGGCTCACATCAGCCATGCATATGGCTCGCAACTTCCTCATCAGCGCCGAAGTCCTCGTCCTCCATGTGGTCAATCATCCCTTCGAGCTCTTGTTCAAGTGTCTCCTCTTTCTCCTCTTGTAGCTGCATCGTATATAGATGATAGAATGCCATATATCTCCTCTTGTAGCTTCAATCTTCATCACTTGAGGTTAGTGCGGGGGTGGGGGCAGGGTGACCCCCTGGAGAACAGGTTAAACTCCTCAAATGTTTGATGTGTTTTGTTTTATTATTGTTCGTTTTGTGATTCTATAATATATACTACTACAAGAGTTCACAGCCCAAACAGTGTTTAAATATATCACAAACAGGTTTTGACATGTAGGTAATGTAACTGTAGTAATGGGAGATGACAAGTATGTGCAAACATGTGACACGCATAGAGTGTCATATGCTTGAGTAGGTGTGTCCGTGTGTATAAACACCCTCCAAAAATACTTTAAACAGTAAATGCCAGTACAAACAGCATGTTGGGGGGTCATGGGGTTTACCATATGTGTACAAATATATATATATATATATATTTGTGTGTGTGCGCGCGCGCAAATGTGTGTGTAGCTGAAGGCATTCCCAAAAAACCCACTGCCTTGGGGCAAGCCTCCGACGTCAAAAATGCGGATCTTCGGATCGGGCACGCCTCGGCAGTAGCGGGTCTTGGGGTATGGCTTGTTCTTGTTGTAGCGATAGCACTTCGCTGGTCGACGACCCATCGCTGCTTGTTCTGGGCGCGGGCGGATGGGGTCCAAAATTACGTCTAACGGAACCGGCCTGAGCCCAAAAGGAAGCGGATTGAAACTGGCGGCGCCGGTGCGCCCAGGCTGGCATGTGCCCAACGCAACGTCAGGAGTTGTTCGGTGTTTTTCATGGGGTGGTAGCCAGGTGTTACGTGGAGACCCTGATTGGATGATGCGGCTTGCCTGATCAGTGGTTTCTCTTTTAGGATTTCTTGGGGCGTCTTTGAAGCAATTGTGTAGTGGGCCAAGCATGTCGAGTATACACATGTGAGGATATGCTTGGCCGGCCCTTCCTGAATCAGGCAGTTCATGGAACATGGCCGGGTTTCAGTTTGAGCAACTAGTTCCTTTCTCATGTGGTTTCTTGTTATTGTTTGAGCCATTTTGAGCCTATCTTGCCAAGCGCCCACGAGGAACTTTTATTTTTGTGCAAAGCCATCTCCAGCGCGCCCTATCCCGGGCCTCTTCATCCGGCTGATGTGCAGAAGTGGGGCCATGATCCCCCCCAAGCGGGCTCCGCGTCTGCACCAACTGCAGTTTTCTGAAGCCATCTAACCCAGCCCATCTATATATACATATACAGAGTGAGAGAATGGAAAAATATAGTATATGTATATAAGTATATAATACATATATGTATATTATATATATGCATGTATATGCATGTATGTATTTGTATTTATGTTCAGCCTGGTGATCTCATCGCCATCTCACACCGTGGCACCTGATGAGAAAAAGGCCAGGCCACTGCTGAGGGAAAGGCAGCGGTTTCATCAAGCATCTGCAACCACATCCTTGTTCTCCACACAACTTTATGTGGACAGCCACGCACTTTAAAGGCACATGCGAGCTTTCTGTTGCGCTATATGTAAGAGGGGCTCATCTGGAAAGTGGAGAGAAAAGCTGGCTTGACCAATTCACCAGAACCACAAGGCAGTTCCAGGAGAGCGATTCTACGCCCTACAGTCTCAATGCTGGCAAGTGTCAAAGATTGCTGCACTATGCAAACCACGAGCTACAAAAATGGGGAAAAGTCATGGCAAGTCCTCATCTGTCCCCGATCCTGACCTGCCTCCGCCCGGTCCCTGGTCTCCACCCCAGGAACCACAACCGGGATCCTGAGCCAAGCACTAGCCTCAGAATGGCCCATCGAAGCCTTGGACAACATCGATGGATCAAGTCTGTACGAAGTCATATTTTTTTTATCTTATATCGAGCCAAAAGTTGTTTCCAACAAATCATGCTAAACAGCATGCCATGATTAATTTATCGTGAGTCCCATGTGTGCTGAGTGCCGGAATGCTCAATCTCAAGCACAAAAACGATGCTGAACAATGCTGAACACCCATCAAACTGGGGCTTACGTCGTTGGTCGCCCCAGCAAAGCCTCTAAAGACCGTCAGACCAGCTTCTTCAAGACCACCTGGCCTCTTAAAACATCGGACGAGGTGCCTCGCTGATGATCGGGCTTGGAGAGCGTACCGGGCCTGGCAGTTCCAAGCCAAAGGCGCCCGGGATCGGGTGTCCAATTTTCCCCACCCCCCGTGAATTCACATCACTGCCGGGTCTACCAGGCACCCTCCAGGCGCGGGAACACATCCAAAAAGTGGGTAGAACTGGGAAGGGCAAGCAGCCTACGGAACACATCTGAGGACTGGAAACCCCATGGCGCCGGAGGCAACATAATATCACCATGAATCACACGAAGCTTTTTTCCCCGCCCGAATTTTGTGTCCCCTCTTCACTGACCTACAGCACAAGTCCTCATTTCGCTATGTCGCCTGGGGGAAGGGCGCCAGGTGGCAAAGGCCTTGGTGCGAACATCATCAGTGGCCAGGTGTCATTTGGCCTCTGCAAAAGAAATACGTGTGACGAAACTGATCCACCGGAAGCACAATCACTTGCCTATCAGAAGTCGGGAGTTTTGTGCACTGGAACTGACTTCGTCTCAAGCCTCGAGCATATACTACATTGTACATCACACAATTTGTTTAGATCTACAGTATGGGTGACCATGCAGCTCTCTCATAGTTGGCCTTCCATGCATCCTGGCGGTGGTTCACATGGACCCCAACCCCTGTTCCTGGATGAAATGAGATGCCTGGGGCCTGGGGTGGATCTGTTGGAGACATCTGCCTGGCAGCCTGATTGAGGTGACGCCTCAGGGCCACCTGCGGAAGGCTCATGTCGAGAGTTGGAGGCCATCGCTATTAGGTTGGAGGCCATTGTTTCTAGGTTGGTTTACTCCAAAAATTATATTCTATGTATGGTCTTTGAACGGCGGGTTGCCCAAGTTTGGGCCCAAGGCTTGCCCATCCCTTCCCGACAGGCTGGGGACGCAAGCAATGTCTGGGAGGTCCACCGCATTTGTGGATGTAGCTGCCTACCGTCTTCGCCGAAGAAGCGAAGAAGTCTCACTTGATTGTTCTGTTCTGCTTTTTCATGCGCTTTCATTCGGGACCGGTGAATCCAAGTCCTTCCGCGCAAGTGGACCATGGCATTCCCAAATGTGAAACATAGTTCATCCAATGAGTCGACGCAAAAATTGCAGATTGATGTTTGACCAGTGGGATGCATCGGAGACCGCCTGGGTTCCAATGACCCCTGAGGGGCATAAAGGCCATCCTCGTAGGGCCTCGGCTTAACTCCGAGCGGCGACGTGGACCATCGTGGACCATCGTGTATGAAGTATGAAGCAAGTAGGACCAGGACACGGTACAACCACTGGAACAAACAGAGAAATTCTAACAAGCATCGATCTATACTAGCCTTAAAAATTCAGTATTTCTTGCGCATTGCATCACACTGGGCGTGAAAACTCATGAAAGACTATACCTCCCTTAAGGGCTCTGCAACCCCACAGAAATGACCCGTCGCAGGGCTCCGTACCCCACCATGTCCGGCTCGAACACAGCTGCCTCAACAGATCTATCTTTAAGCGAGAAAAAGAGGATGTTGCTTTAAAGGAGCTAGCAGCAAACACCCTCAAAATGTGCAGGCCATGAAAAAACACACCACATCATCAGCATTGGAGCTCGACACAGTACCTCCAAAGCACCCAGCCTGTTGTGAGCTCTGCCTTGGTGTCGATGAATCGACCGCAGTTGACACGAAAAAGAGAGGTTGCTCCGCAGCATGCATCCTTTTGGTTCCGGTGTCGCAACGGGTTCTGTGCAATGACACTTTTGGCCAAATCGAGCTATTCCACACAAGCTAAAAGAGCTTCATCTCATCCTTCCGCATCAAACTCTTCTTGAAGCCTTCTGGCCATGGCTTCATCCTCTGCCATCTGTGCTTCGGCAGACACAGCCGGGGCCGGCGTCGCAGTCGCGGGTGCCTGCCCCGCCCGCCGCATGGCGGCTTCCGCCGCGGCCGCGCGGGCAGCAGAACGATCGACGGGGTCGGCGACCAGGGGCCGGCCGGCTCCTGCGATGGGAGCGGTGGGACTGGAGTGAATGCATGGAGTCCGAAAAAAACGCTTGATGCGGTCTCGTCATGTCTATAGTGCAAGGCAATCCTGTAGTAGAACATAAATGGTCCTACTTCCAAAAGCACTGACTGGAAGCGACTGCAAGAAAACACAATCCAAAGTCAGAAAGCCACCAGAACCCTCGAAGTCCTTCAAAAGCCTTGAAGGCCTCCTTCTTGGGTTCCTTCTTCTCTTCACTTCCCCCAAGTGAGGTCACTGACTTCCTGACCCAGCTCCCCATTCCGCTCAAACTCTCGCCCACGCTGGACGCCGCTTCTCCCACATACTTCCCCGCCGACGCCGCCGTCTCACCGATCCGCTCGCCCACGCTGGGGCCCTCCGCCGGCGCCGATGTGGCGGGGATCGGCTGCGCTTCGCCGGGCGCACCCAGGCGTCCGCCCCCCAGTTCTGGTAGCCTGAGCCGACTTTTGAGGCGGAGGTTCATCTATAGAACCGTGGTCGTGTTCTTTTTTGGGGGGTTGGGGGGGCAACGATTCTGAAGGGAAAAAGGGGAACGCCCAGTGGAGTTTTCCACCTTTTTTCATGATTTCTGTCCCATTTCCCTCAGATCCTTCCCTTCCTCTCATTTCCGCTTAGCCACCCGTGGGCCGCGTCGCCGCCGCCTCCTTGCAGGCCTCACACACCTGGCTGCTGCTGGAGTCCACCGCGTCGCAAATGCCTTCGCTGGCCGCAGCCCCGGCACGAGAGCCCGCGATGGCACCGCCAATGGCGCCCGCCAGGGCGCCCACAGGACCTGGAAAAGAGGTGGGCTCAAAAGAAGACAACCGAAAATATCCGAAACATGGCTCACATAAAAAGTATATCTACTATATACAGTATCATATGATGTCATATGTCTGTTTATATGATGGGACATGATGGAACTTATGATGGTGCGTGCAAATCCTTAGCGCGGCCGCGCGCCTAACACTGCACCGGCCAACATCGAGCCGCCCATGGAGCCGCCCAGGGACCCGGCGATACTGCCCCCCGTTTGGTACGCAGCTCGGTTCTGCACTCCGTCCATGGGACGACGGCAGCGTTCGCACACCAAGATCTTCCGCTGTCTCACATACTGCTCATCGACTGTGTCGAACGGCATTGGCACAACACTGGGCCGGGCCCTGAAAGCGGCACAGGACGAGCCAATGGATCAACACAGCTGGGTGCTTGGAGTTTGGTGCTCAATGCGGCGAGGTGCGCAGTCACGCAACGTCTGGTGGCATGGAACAAACAGCACCAACTTCCAAACAGCCAGAAGTAATCAGACTGACCGGTCTGCCACGTGTGTTCCGACTTCCCTAGCTCTTCCACTAGCTCTTCCGGATCATAAGTCAACTTTGCTGCTGAGCGCCCAGCTGTGACAATGTTTGGGGTGGCGAGTGCTGGAAGACTTGTGGTGAGGAGACCTGTGGTGATGCTATCAGTGGTGGTGGTGGAAAGGCCAAGTGAGGCCTCGTTCCATCCGTCTCCAGGATAGGCTCCTCTGGCAACAAATGTTGCAGCAGGAGTGGTTGCCCTAGAGGCCCAAAGGCATCGAAGGAATCAAATGCCTCCGGTGTCTCCGGAATCTCCACCGGTGGCACATGCGCCACCGGTGAGCTGGAGACCTCTCGCTGTGCTCCCTTGGGGGAGTCGGGCGGGGTGCATGAGAGCGGCGTCGGCCTCGGTCGATGCAGCCAGCCGTGTGAGTATCTCATGACAGGAGCCTCTAGTAGCTTCTTTGCTCTGGAAATGCCCTTTGTTCCTAGTAGCTTCTTTGCTCCTAGTAGCGATCCTTTGCTACTAGTAGCGTTCTTGTTGCTAGTAGTAAGGCCAGGAGCGTCCTTGCTCCCGGAAGAAGTCTCCGTTTGGAACATTTTGAGAATCAACCATTGAGAGGATGTCATATCACATCCATCCAAGACGTCTCCTTGGCAGCTCCTGGGCTCTATCAGCCTTTGTGAAAACGAGGCCCCCTCCCTCTGTGGGATCCATAGCGGGCCGGTCGGACTTGGGCCTCCCCACTTCCTCCGCAGAGAGGCCGGTGACTCCGATTGCGACGCCTCCTGGCACACAAAGGCCAACAAATGGAAGTCGGTGTATCCCTGAGGTCTCCTTCATCATCCCTGACTCCGCCGGCAAGGCAAATCAAGGTATCTCACGGCCAACCTCTTTAGGTGACCGTTCCATCTGACCGTTCCATCTGCATCTTCCATGTCAGACCGTCAGACCCTCCCTTCCGATGCCGCGAAGGAAGCGGACGCTCCTTTTTGGGCCACTCGAGACCGGTCCGCGCCGGTCGGGTCGAGCGAGCCGAGCGCCGGACGCCCGGTTCCCGCGGTCTCGAAGTGGTGGTCTCGAAGGGGAGATCTGATGTCCCCAAGTCGTCTTAGTTCCCTTGATACGAAATTCTACCCAAATTGGGATGAGACCATTACAAGCCAAGTGGCAACCACAACGAATACGATTAAACATTGTGCATGTCCTGTGGCTTGAGAGGCGAGAAGCTGCTCCCTCAAAGGCATTAACCATTAATTTTCATGGAGGCGGGGCGAATGGTTCCATCCCCTTTGCTCAGGTGTTTATTGATCTAAATCAAGTGGCATTGAACGAGACCAGCAAGAAACTGTAAACTTAATGTAAATCCTTGTGACGTGGAGACTCCCCAAAGCCGCTCAATCCAAATACATCTGTCCTGGATCAAGTATACTGTATACAATCATGTGCAATGATCTCCTATGCTGCTATACTAGCTCTAACCTGTAGTTAAGGAAAACACTGGTATCAATCAACCTGACGACAGTATGCCTACAGTACATCCTCCTGCCTTCCACCAATCTACAAAAGATATCAGATCATCTCCCCACCACAGCCACACCATTGCGCTCGTCTCAGCCACCCCATTCAGCGCACAATCCGACGCTTCAGAGCGACGTTGCCCTGCGAAGCCTGGCTGAACAAAGAAGCGACTGACAGGTGGCTGAACTGAAGTGATCCTGTGGAATTGGATGGCTGAACTGCACTGGATTAAAACGATGAAACAAGATTTGACCCCACCACGTCCTCTCAAAGGACGGCGGACGTGATCTCTTGTAGGACGTGAGGGTGGCTATGAACAAGCAATCTTCCAAAAAACCTCGTGGCTTTGAGAGTGTCACAGCCCTTCCACTTGTGGGTAAGTGATGTTAAGTGTGAGAAGACAATAGATGTGTATAAATCTTATCACCTGGATAAGGGAACATGACTCAATGGAGCCGCCCCATTACAGAGGTTTTCCACATGTGACCAAACCGTGCCTGATTAACATCTATAAGTCTGTAAGTCTATAATTATACAACTTGTGTGAAACCTACGAATGCAACGAGAAAGCATCAAGAGGCTTGTGTGTCAGGCGCCCAGGAGCTTCTTGATCTGTCTTTCTCTGAAGGAGAAAGTCTCTGAGCAACAAAAGTATGCTCAAAAAGCGTTCACCTTGTGGCCATTTCCTTAGTAAGAAGAAGCTACTAGTAGCTCCTGGCCTTACTACTAGTGTCAAGAAGCTACTAGTAGCTCCTGGCAACTTACTACTAGTAACAAGAAGCTACTAGTA
Source organism: Durusdinium trenchii (assembly GCA_963970005.1). Taxonomy (NCBI): domain Eukaryota; class Dinophyceae; order Suessiales; family Symbiodiniaceae; genus Durusdinium; species Durusdinium trenchii. Next base: position 48,298 of record CAXAMN010014447.1, read on the forward strand.
GCTCCTGGCGACTTACTACTAGTAACAAGAAGCTACTAGTAGCTCCTGGCAACTTACTACTAGTAACAAGAAGCTACTAGTAGCTCCTGGCCTTACGACTAGTAACAAGAAGCTACTAGGAACAAAGGGCCTTACTACTAGGAGCAAAAAGCTACTAGGGGCTTCTGGCCTTACTACTAGTAAGAAGAATGTAGTAGTAGCTCCTGGCCTTGCTACTAATACTAGTAACAAGAAGCTACTAGGAACAAAGGGCCTTACTACTAGGAGCAAGAAGCTACTAGTAGCTCCTGGCCTTACTACTAGTAACAAGAAGCTACTAGTAGCTCCTGGCAAATTACTACTAGTAACAAGAAGCTACTAGTAGCTCCTGGCCTTACTACTAGTAACAAGAAGCTACTAGTAGCTCCTGGCAACTTCCTACTAGCAACAAGAAGCTACTAGTAGCTCCTGACCTTACTACTAGTAACAAGAAGCTACTAGTAGCTCCCGGCAACTTCCTACTAGCAACAAGAAGCTACTAGTAGCTCCTGGCCTTACTACTAGTAACAAGAAGCTCCTAGTAGCTCCTGGCCTTACTACTAGTAACAAGAAGCTCCTAGTAGCTCCTGGCCTTACTACTAGTAACAAGAAGCTACTAGGAATAAAGGGCATTTCCAGACTCGACTCCAAATTCCGTGGCTCCTCCGGCCTTCGGTGAAGCCTTCGGAGGGGGCGCATCTGGCATCGGCGGTGCCGCGTAACGGAGGATGTGCCACGGCTGATAGGGAGATCTCCAAAGCACTGGGCTGCTGGCATTTCATGGGAAAAGCTGCTCACACACGAAAAAGCTCAAAACAAACGGCAACCAACATCTGGCAAGTGCTAAAGATAAACTTGAAGGGGGGGTAGTCCTGTTCTGAAGCAAACTGCCCTTCATTTACACAACAAGAAGGCTTTACACTTTTACACGGGAACCATCACTTCCTGTCTGGCATCTTTGATCTTATGTTTATATAAATATGTGTATATATATATATAACACATAGTTTTATGTGTAATATATAAATATATAGAATTGTGTTTTTTAAAATAAATCGTATATAATACGTATATCATGTTATATTTATAACATATATAACTATGGTTCTATGGCTCACGGTTTTTCATTGGTCTGGATCTTCCCCATTCTTCCACACCAAACGGCTTCGATCGGCTGCAGCTCCACCGCCCGGTCGTACCGCCTGGAGCGAAGCCGTCGCCGTCACCGACCTGTGATGAGGACGCCCCGGTCGTAGCTTCGGTTCGGTTGGGGGGTGGGGGCCAGGAGGGTCGCATACCGAACCTGAGGAGACCCTGAGGAGGTACGACTGGAGCCCTAGGGTTGAGGAACACTTGGAGGCTCCGTCTGCTGGCGAATCACCATCAAGAGCCAGTCCACAAGTCCAGGAGCTATGGGCTTAACAAAGGACAGAAGAGACCGTCGGAGGCAATGATGTTTGGGACGAGGCTGTCATGTTGTCCAGTCAATTCTCGATGAGTAGCTCCCCTGCGTTGAAAAAACATGAAAACTGCCCAAAATGCAGGTGATCCAAAGGGACTCTCCTGCCCTTGATTCCACCTACAAGTCTCACGTTCTCCCGCGGCAGACGGTTGAACCAGCGAAACAGTGCTTCACTGGCCTCTGACTCTTTCGGCTTGGGGCGGCCTGGCGGTTCACGTGGAATACGATGTGTTAGATTTCCGGGTGTCGAGCCACAGCGCAGCCGGCTTCAGAATCAACTAATAAGCAGTCAGTCAGCTTGAAAGTACATAAAACATCGGAAAACTGCCTACTGTAGCAGAAAACTGCGGCAGAGCAATTCAAGTCAGATCTGGTGGGCCTGGATTGCTGCCGAACATTCTCAACCAAACATGATCACGGAGAACCCCGCGGTTTTGGGTCCTCGAACACCCGCCCTGTCGGTGTGTCCGATGTCGTCGGATGTCGTCGGATGGTTCCGTGCCTCTCGGCTGACGGACCTGGGAAGGATCCAACAACGGTCTTCCCACCAGTGGATCGAGCCAGCATTGCTTAGCTATCTTGCCAGCTTGCTTAGTGGATCCCAGCTTACTATATCAAGCCAGTGGATCAAGCCATCTTTGCTAGCATCTTTTGGATGTTGCACACCTTCCACTACGTAGGCTGTTCTTCCGGGAATTTTTTTCGACTGAGTTTGGTAGAGAGCGGCCCACTCCTTGACTTTACGGTTTCCTCCAGGGCCCGAATAGATTGGGACAAATGACTGACATCTACTAGCGTGATGTTCCCTGCCCATCTGCGGCCCAGGACACTTTGCGACTTTTGGCCTTCTCAAGGGCCTTGATGAAAGAGCTCTTCTGACCTGCCCAAGGGCCAATGCGATTGTAGGATCTCACTGGGCACCAATGGCCACAGGTGGTTGGCGCTGCATGGAAGAGGTCACAATTATAACCTTCACCAAATCCACGGTAATCTATCTATGCTATCTACATCATTCTACATCTACCTTGTCTTATCTTATCTTATCTTATCTTACTATCTATCTATCTATCTATCTATCTATCTATCTATCTATCTATCTATCTA
>CAXAMN010014447.1:50891-94541 GCA_963970005.1 Durusdinium trenchii
CTATCTATCTATCTATCTATCTATCTATCTATCTATCTATCTATCTACCGACATATCTATATATATATATATATCGATCTTTCTGTCTCTCTTTCTTTTGTGGAGACTATTGCTACATTCTGTATACCAAGAACCATCCAAGAGGTGACCCACCTAATGTCGCCGCAAGCACCGGTCTGACCGGCTTCGAAGGTCCATCACGGCCCGAAACGAGGCTGCAGTGGTTGCATTGCTGCGGCATGCCGAAAACGAATGAAGGATGTTCACCTTCTGCAACATGGGTGATTTCACTGAACTCACCGACATACTCCAAACCTCGTCCTACTTGTATCTGCTTGTCATACTTGAAAAGAAAACCTCCAAAGCTGTCCATGCGCCGCCGGCCGCGCCTTCCCCTTCAGGCTTCGACCGCTTCGGGCTGCGGGAACCCTGCGCTTTGGCCTCCTCGGAGTGGAAAGCTGAACAAGGTGAGGCTGGTGAGGACCCCGAGAAACAAGTGCATGAGTGGGGGTCTTCGCAGGGGACATCCCATGGACAGGGTGATCCAAAAATCCCAGGGTGACTCCTAGGATATTGGGAAAAACGATTGATTTGGCTCCAAGGGTGTTGGAATCGGGCTGGGATGTTCGATCGTGCGGCGGAACAACTCTCCTGCATGACGTTTTTTCAATCTCTTCCCCTGGGGTCAAAAACACCAAATCATGAGCTGAAAACCACCAAATCATCTGCTCAGCCACCAAATGTCACCCGCGAACCCGTTGAGCCACTTCGAACCCTGTCACTTCGCTCTCCTTGATCTCTTCTCTGGTCATTCCATACCTCGGGACAGCTGGCAGAGGTGGTCTCTGATTTGTGCAACGGTTTGGACGCTGTAGCCTCTCCCAACCAACATGAGGCAGTCTCCCGCACCAGCGTACCTGCCCCAGAAAACAAACAAGAAACTGAACAGCTCCTCATTGCGACTGCTCATTGCGACTGCTATCCCGAGCGGCCAGAAATGTTTCTTGCCCCTTTCTCGCGGCTGAGGTGCTTCCACCTGGTCGGTTGACGTGTGGCCAGGTGTGGCCAGGTGTTACCGAGCGTTGCACAGTTGGATCAGTCGCGAGATATCTTGGACTGTTCTGCAGACCAACGAACCGTGATCCTCTCCAACAGTTTGGCACTCAAGTCTCTCCAACAGCCTGGCACCCAAATCAAAACACTCAAACACGCTGATTGTGATGTCCACCTAGTTGGACCTGGTCAGACCTAGTCCAGGTCCGTCTCACTCGCCCAACTCCCTCCACTTCCATCCTGCATGACCCTCTGCGGTGAAGTGGGCGCTGACGACCGGCTTGAACCGCTCGAGCCGCCCGGGCTGCTCGCACCAAAGGAGGCGGCCACAGCCGGCGGCAGCTCCGCCCAGTCACCAAAGGGATCACCTTGGAGTGCGAAGGCCCAAGAACTAGTAACAAAGGGCATCGCTACCAGGAGCAAAGACGCTACGAACGTAGCTCCTAGGAACAGGGAAGCTACTAGTAACAAGAACACTACCCATCAAAGCACAAATCATCTCTGATATTACTTACTGCAATTTTGGTCGCATGGGCGAATCACAAAGGGCTCCATCCTTCGGCTGTGTTCGACAGAAACTCCACCGAGCACTTAAAAGAACACAAAAAGAAGTACAACACCCATGCTTAAGACTCAGATATGATTGAGGACAATCAAAACACATCAAAATAGAGTAATTCACCCTCACCTCCCACCCACCCACACTCACACGGACGGTCAACCACGTGGATGCCTGCCTTCTTCGCTTGGTGCCAGCGAAGGCTGTCCACCACCGAGCGCGAGCTCCGGCAAAGGCCATGAGACATTCTCCTGATCCAAAGAGCCCGCTTGGGGATCGAAGGCACAGTTTCGTGGGGCGCAGGAACCCGATGGAACCGGGAAATATGGGGAAATTCCCACCTACAAACATGTGGCTTAGGTGTTTGCCAAAGAGGATTAGGTACGTACCATTTGGGAAGCTGGCACCTGCAGTTGGAATCATGACGGGAGTTCTGCGCTATCAATAAAATTTGAACAAACTCACGTCCCACCATGTACCACCAAGGTCTGAGCACCAGGCCCGGCCCAACTCCTTTGATACGTCCCCCCCCTCCTCGCCACATCCACTCCACTCCTCCTCGAAGTCGTCCATGGGAAGTGCTCCATCGTCCAGGTCCCGGTTCCCGAGCGGCAGCTCGAAGGGATCCTCGTCCGGTCGGAAGGGCCGCCGTGAGAAGCGTGCCTCAGAAGTTCAGTTCGGATCCGGGCGACGTCACCCGGGGGTGACATCTGGGTGGTGATGAGTTCATGATTCCAGCTCCAGTGCAGTGGGATCGTTTGACCCTGTAGCCAGCAGCCAGGTCGTTTTTCATCATCCAGGACGATGATACCATACCGATACCAAAAGCCTTCGATACAGCATTGCAGCGGCTCAATAAAGTCGGGGCACTCTCCTCTCGGGAATGGTGTCCCCCAACTCCCTCTCCAGGTCACTGTCACTGTCCTGAGGAGTTGCATGACCACGGCTGATCTGGGCTTGCTGAACCCTGTGTATGAATGCCACCTGCAAAGCAATCACCAATAAAATGGACGTCAAACGTTTGGGTGGTTTAGACTCTAGACTGCGATCATGCACACTGAACCTGCAAAAGTTCAGGCTAGAAAGCTGTGATCCAACTTCAGGCTGAAGATCGATGAGCTTTGGCTGCTTCGGCATCACTGTGCTCACTTCAATGGCAGCTTCTTCATCCTCCATGCGCAAGAATCACACACGCGCGCACACTCGCATCCGCAACCCCAAGGCACAACTTAGTTTGACCTTGTGATCTTTTCCTTGCTTGAAATTTAGTGACATTTAGTGGTGACCATTCGCAGGTGTTTCACCTATTTGTTTCCAATCCCTTCCTAACCCTGTGTGGTTTTAGATTCGCTGTGAACTGCAAATCATCTCGGCGCCGATCCGTTCAATCCATTGTCCCCAGGCCAAGCTGGGACCCCGGAATAGCGGGGTAAGATGCCAAATGGCTACACATGCACTCCGGCTACTGTAGCTACATCATGCTACATCATGTTTTCTGATATTTTCTGATCAAGCATCGGAAACAACTCCTTGACTTGACATGGATTCAACAACTCAGCAGAATCCTCGCAATCGTAATTCCCGAACCCCCCACCCACGTCGTGTTCTGCCTTGTCGGCGCCTGTGCCGCCCCCCCGGTGCCGCCGTCATGAGGCCGACCGATTGACCCAGGCCCTCCATCCAAGGCTGCGACAGCACCTGGTGGCCATCGACTCCACGGTGCGACTGGTCTTTTCAGCTCGATTGGAGGAACGATGGTCTCGGTGGGGTTTTCAGCTCAAGGTCTCTACCACATCTCCGGTGTCAGATTCAACAGCGGAACCGCGTTGCTGCAACGACTACTCGGGGGTTCTTGGGCTGCACTGGCCCTAAGCATGGCCAATGTCAGAAGATGAAAACAGAACTATTCTGGATCCAGCAGTAACCCCCAAACCATGCCAAAACCCTGCCAAAAAAAAACAACGCTACATCTCATCATACCTGTCTGAGACGGAATGTGGTGTGAAGCTATGTGTCAACCAACCTGTTTCCACCCGCGCAGACCGACCACGTCGGTCGGCTGCCGCCAATGCCGCCTGTCGTGGAGCCTCCTCGTCCAATACATCGGCGGAATCCTGGAGATCGCTGGACGGAATTCTTAGAAGCCTTGAGAATTCCACACCTGGTATATAGAATATCGCACTATCACACATATTTATGTATCGTTCTATCATGTTCTATCTATCTATCTACCTATCTACCTACCTGTCTATCTATTTATCTATCTATTTATCTATCTATCTCTATCTATCTATCTATCTATCTATCTATCTCTATCTATCTATCTATCTATCTATCAGTCTACAGTAATTCATTATGCTCCTATCTGATCCTATCTGTACTTCACAGCCCACCTAGGTTGGATCCTCCTGGCTCAACCACAAGGGTGCATCACGGACCTACCCCCTGGAGCCTATGGAGGTCCCATCTTGTCCCACTCGCATCTAGCTGCAATGTCCTCTTGACACACCAGTAGCACGACAGGACTTGGGCATCAACATGAACGGCGGCAGACTTGTTGAGCCAAAATGCATACTTTTTCAGTTGGAAAACATTTTGGCCCACCTCCAAATGGCTATATGATGTCCATGTCGAATCCCGGCCACTCTCTTTCCAAACGGCGACTCCATGGAACCTCCGTCCTCTTCAAGCTCCTCTTCCGGCGGGGCGGGAACAACCCCCGGCAGCCCGGCCACCGGCATTGGATACCTGAGGTCCGCCAAGGCCGTCCAAACAAGCGACAGACCTTCGTCGGTCTGTCTCGTCAATGACTCAAAGGGTGGAGCATGGGTGAACCCCTTCGATCGGGGATGAGGATGATGAAGTGACATTGCGAACTGGAGAAAAGCGTTACAACATGTTACAACTTCAAGAATTCACGCGCAATTTCCAATAGCATCGCGCCAGATCTCTTGCCCCATGATTTTCCATCTGCACATGACTGTCTGTCGAGCATATTCTTTCCGCTTCATTTCTTGCAAAGTGGGGAGAAGGCTTACCCCCCCTTGGACTAACATGAAATCAAAAACTGCCAGAGGGAATTGAACATCCAATAGACTGACTCATATATTTCCTCTATTCTACTATTATATATAATATTATCTGCTACTGTAATATCAAGGGTTCTCATTGTCTTTTGTGGAACCTCGGCACCCTCCCACAACGGAGCACCGCTTTCTGGCGAGGCCCAAACAAAAAGGTCTTTTTTCCAGCGAGGCCGCCCATCGCCATTTCAGACCAAGAAGCTCATTCTGCACCACTTTCAGGCGCTTGGGGCCGTAGATTCCTCGTTGCGGATCGGAGGGCAAGGGTATGTCTGCACGAGGGGGCTCTGTGATTCGGCAAGGCTTGAACCTCAAACTGAAGATCTGGGTGCATTCATCTAGTATAGACCCCAGAGGGACTATAATTTCTAAAATGTGCAGAATATTGCAGAAAATAATCTAACTGTCAATGAATTACAATTATTATTAATAAAAATATATTATAAAATCTTGTGATATCAGAATATATCGGATATGTGCTTCCATTTGTGGAATATGTAACATCTCACTATGTCCAAGAGCTTCGCTTCACATGCCTATCTGCGTTTGCACTGTATCTCTCCTCACTTTCTCTGACCTCTCACGATCGATCTCCCTGAAGCAACAAATCTCCGATCGATCTCCCACGGCGTCTCCGCACGGCGTCTCCGTACGTCAAAAGATCCCAGCGGCGGAGCGTCACTTTGGAACGCTCCATCGGTCGACCTTCAGCTGACGGAGTCAGCGCGCAGAAGGAGACCGCCACCCAACCGAAGCCTGGCGCGCGCGGTTGGGCGTTTGGACTGCGCCGGTGAAAACCCCAAAGCCAAGCTGCTGGTGGTGGCTTTGGGGGCAGTGCATGGCGGGGGTGCATGGCTGCGGTAAGAAGGAGAGATGAAAAGGGATGGTGAATGGTGATGGCATGTGATTATGTGATGAAATAAATGAGAGTGAGGTCTTTTATATGTGAAGTTGGTTGGGGTGGTCTACTCCAACAAAATCCAACCCGCCACAACGAGTCGCATATCAGCTTCTTCCAATTGGCGACCGTCTGTGTGGGCCTATATAGCCTGGGGCTGCCCATCTGTGCAAGACCAAATCGTTCAACCATGGGACGTTGAAGTTCGGGAGCTTGCACCCGTAATGAGACTGCTGCTCAGAGTAATTATATAGATCGAAATGCAGCCTCGCTACTGTGAACATGAACATGGTGCTCCTTGAGGTGGTAGCTTCAGTCTTCCTTCGCTCGAGCTGGAGTCACAAAAGAAGACCTCACAGTGGGTTAAGACATGGGAAGACCACTGTCTTCTAACAGGTGAAGGCTTCTTTTGCTATGACGCCAGCGTCAGCATGCGCCAGCTGCCCGCGCCTGTCAAAGAAAGGTCGCAGGCCACGTTCCCATCCAAGCTCAAAGCATCGGGGGTCTTCACATAGCCTGAGAGAAGAGCACTCAGAGGTTCCTGGAGTGGTTGTGGCTTTCTGGAGGGCTCCATAGCACACGATAAAGCCCAGGGGCTCCGACCTGTTGCCACTTGGTCTGCAAATGAACTCCTCTACTGTATCTATTTGAGCTTTGTGAGCATCCTCAGAATTGGCCACCAAACCTAATCCCAGCCAAACCGATCCACTGGCCTCATTTAGGCCCAATCAAAGGCCAAAAGGAGCATGTTCGCAGTCCGCTCAGTGATCGAAAGGAAGAAGTGCTCAGGTGGAGTCTCACCACTCTCACTCATCAATCCCTTCATCTCGAAGCCCCTCCCAGCCAGGCAGCCTAAAGATGCCTAAAGGCCACCCCCCCAGGCGCCCCCACAGATCTGCGACAACTCCATCTCCTCCGGTGGCGCCGGATAGCCGCGGCCGCCTTCGCCGGCGCCTGGCACGTTGGCCTCGCAGGTGATCGCCTCAGACCACAGCCGTGGTGGTGCGGTTAGGGCGCATTTGGACAAGGAGAAGTGGTGACGTTACACAAATCAAATATATGTCCAAACATGGTCGTCACGGCCATAGTTTCACCATGATTCACAAACACTCAGCATTCACATGAAAATGGACTATGGAGCCATGGCAATCGACGCTCCATTCAGCCAGTGGTTTTGGAGGAGTTTCGCCATGGTTTGGAGTTCGCAGTGGGATTGGACCACTTTCGGGTCACTTTCAGCTCCACCCAAGTGGCTAAGTTATGAACGCCCACAAAGGACAGCTTCAGCATAGCACTAATTGGAGGAAAGACCTGGCCACCGCACCGCAGCACTGGACGTGGCGAGATCCACCCGGGACCGGTGGATCATTGCCCAACATGCTCTATTTGTAAAAATCTGTCATATGGCAAGGCCAGGACAGCCTCTTCAAAAGGTCAAAGAACATATCAAATGGACAAGTTAAAAAGGGATCAAAAAATACCAAAAAGACATCAGAACTGGAAAGCCAATCAAAAAAGTATAAGGGTTAAAGTAGTTGGGGAAAAAAGGTCGACCTTGGGGCAGTTGACCTTTTTTTGACTTTCTGAAACCTTCTGAATTGACTTCTTTACCTTTGACTTTTTGGCACTGACTGCCAATGTTGCAATGTTGATTTTCCTTGACTTTCTTCTATCTGGAAACCATGCTCTTTAAAATGGAAAACGTTGATAGGTTCTTGCAGGAATTGCGGCAACGACTTCAGGTCAGGTGCAACATTGGCACGACGATGATATCACCAAGTGTCGAGCAATTTAGTTGGCCTGTCTTAAGCGTGCAGTAGGCCACGTGCGTGACAGAGCACTAAAATGTTTGTCCCTTTTGAATCCTGTCTGCTTTATGTAATTCACCACTCCCCAGTTCCGTCGACATCAACAAAGCTGCCGAATGACCGGACCGGAACTGCCGCGGCTTCGCGGTCAAACGCGTGCCTCCACAGCCACGACCGGCTTTTGGTTGGGGAAGCCCCACAAATACCGTACGGAGCGGCCCAACCAACGCCTTAGATGGACCAAACCGCCTGACGCCGTGACTCCGTGAAAGGCTTGAAAATGGCCACATCTGAGAGGTCGTTCTGAGAGGTTGCGTGTGTTTGTGTCTGGTGGGGGGGCCGATCTCTGTCACATTGGACCAAAGGCCCAAAAAATGCGACATCCGATAGACATATGAATTACTGTAGATCGTTAGAACATGTTGGAACATGTTGGAACCACTCCACGCGCTCTTCCGGGATGTTACAAGACCTGAGCCCCTTTTTCTCCCCGGGATGACCCCAGATCACCCACCCAAGGCAAGGCGGCTTCAAGGACTCCTCCGAGACGGGCTCGTCACTCGCCTGCTCGAATGCTAGAATCGCCCCCACCTGCCCACCTCACGTGGGGCGTGAGGGGATGGGCATCCGGGAGCCCCAGGGCATGAAAAAACAGGGGCCAAAGGATGAAGTGAATGCAACACGATCCCAACACCAGAAATGACTTCACTTCGACGTGAGTTCTAAAATCTAACAAGACTCACCTGACCGGTGAGGAAAAAGATCAAAGTCCACCCGGTCCATCCATCCGGTTCCGGTCAAACGACCTGCCTCAAGCTCGGCCAGCACATCCTTGGCAGGCGTCACCGTATGCACCGCGAAGTGCCTCGGTGCAGCCCAAAGACGGGCCCAGTCAAGCGACTATCATGCACCAAAGACCCACGAAATCACGGCTGGTTTGGCACCTGGTGGGCTGCACATAGTTGTAGTCCTTGATGTCCAGCAGGTTTTGCATGCTGTTGGGCTGGTGAACACCTCAAAACTGGGACAGGCTCACTTGACATCGCTAAACACACAGCAAACAATGAAGTTCAGACTTCTGTCTGCTGCATCTCACACCCGCCCTTGAAGCGCCCACATAGTTCAGTCCGGAGAGGGCTGATGTTAAATGACAGCACTGCAAAGCCTTGAATACCATGCACATGATATTCAAACCTGACGACCCCCCGCACCCACCACACAAATCCCTAGAACTCCGCACCTCTCACACTTCCCCTTCCCTTCATGCCCCAGCACCCGTCGATCGTCAATCCAGGTAAACCCTGCAAAAAAACGCGTAAAACCTCTCCCAACCGGAGGTTTGATTCATAAACTTGTCGTGCATAGTGTGTGGTGCAGTGACAAACGTCTTCGCCTGGAGTGTCAAAGAGCGAGGCGAAGACTGGACTGTTGGCGGAGCGGCGAAAGGCCCTCAGCTGGATGAGGCCTCGGGACCCGAGTGCGGAGAGGATGTGACGGGTACGACTCTACATGAACTCCCGAGCTCGGACAGGTTGAAGGAAACCAGTGGTTGAAGGAAACGCGCCATGGGCGGGTTCCTATCCATCCGACACGCGCCATGATACACTAGCCCAACAGATTTGACATCGAGACCACCCGCGAAGTCACCTTTCCTTCCGCCCACGGGGGGGGGGGGTAGGAGCAAGAAGGCACAAGGAGCAAAGGGCATCGCTACTAGTAACAAGAAGCTACTAGTAGCTCCTGGCCTTACTACTAGGAGCAAAAAAAGCTACACCTTCCTTCCGCCCACGGTGAGATGTCGCGGTCGGTCCCTCCTCGAGGCCCGCTGTCGGTCCGAGGGGCCCAAGGTCGTCCCGGGTGTCTTTGAGACCAAGGGCCGCTCGCCTGGACTCGACTCGACGTCGCCAAGAACATGACCGTCTTAGAATAGATGACGCAAGGGCCCCCCAGTTATATAGGTGGTTCTTAGAGACCCCCCATGTCAAAGACATCTTGAAGGTTGTGCCATCTACTCTGAGACGACTGCACATTGATCACCATCAGGGCCATCAGCCTCAATGGTGCTACCCTGAACGCTCAATGGTGCTACCCGGTAGCTACCCCATGTGGAGGATTCATCCACCGTTGCTGGCACCATGGAGAAAGGCCGACCGTTAAGCTACGCTACGGACCGACCGGTAGGACCGACCGTCCGGTGACGGTGTGAAAGCCGTGCATCGCACATGGATGCGAGGGAGTGGGTGAGCACTCCAAATGAAACCCTGGTTGTCCCTCAAGAAACCTCACAGCCGGTTTTTATCTCTCAATTGGATTCTTGAGCCCGATCAATCTATATAGTTTGATAATTAAATGCTTGTTCTTGGACCTTCTCTCAAGGGTAGTGAGCTGATCTCGAGCTGGATGCAAAACATGCAGCACATGGACGTGCTCGATCATGTGTTCCTGCATTTCTGCATGTTTCTGCTTCCTTCTCACCATCCCCTCTGCCAAAAACAAAGGAAGCACACGAACCGACTCACAAACCGACACAGGTCGGACCCAAAGACCAACAGTAAAACCGCCACACACGACGGTCGACACAGTTCAACACCACGACATGGAGCCGCCGAATTGGGGTTCCAACCTGCAGTCTAGCAGTCTAGCCACCACCTTCGCCAAGCCACACTTCTCCACCTGTCCCTGAGGGAACTTCACCTCCAACCGGTCCAAAAGTCGCCGGATGAAGGCGGACTTCCCGGCATTGGCCGCGCCCACCACGAAACTGAGAGGGGTCGTGCGGTCGGGGGTGTTGTGGGGGGGGGGAAGGTGCGGAAGGGCCAACGGCTAACATGCCAAAAATGGGCACAGGAGCTAGAGAGGCGGGTTGGCCATGTTCTCGCGCATTGAAAAGCTTCATATCAAAGACTGGACCTCTCTCGTAACACCAGCCGTTCACACCCCAGAAGCTTCCACTGGAGATCTTAGATGTCCATCCCTTGGTTCTCAGCACCAGGTCTGAGAAGGCCACACATCCATGCCAGATCTGTGCTGGATAATAGCATTCACGGCATAGTTGATGCCCTTCCCGGTCTCGTTGCTGACCAATTGCACCTGGTGTTTGAGCAGCACCGGTGTTCTTTCGCACCCTGCCCGCCTCATCTAATACTTGAAATGGGTGTCAAACACATGGAGGAGTTACTCACTCGTTTGGTACAAAGAAAGCCCAGGAACCACTCGATTGTCAAAGCCTTCTTCACCCACCTGTCTGGATAATGCCCCCCCGTTGGACCTCAAGGACACGCAACTTCTTCTTGCGCAACAGGTGCAGCAGCCAGCGATTGACCTCAGGAACCCGAAACTCACACCCGAAGTGTTTTTGGACCTGGCTTGGAGCTTGATGACAGGGCGAGCAAATCACAGAAGAATCACAATAGCACATGGAAGACCTCGCAGAACTGCATACGCTTCGCCATTCGCCGAGTGGCCAGTTCCATATTCGTCTTCGGTGGAAGCAAGTCCTGGACACTGGACGGGTGGAGTGGACACACCGGCGTCGGACTGTCGAAGAGCACAAACGCATCAAGAAAAGCGTCACCCCGACTGGTTTGAATTCATTTCTCTTCCACCATCCTCACTCGAAGGGCCCCCTCATCTATCCATCTATTCTATTCTTCCCTAAACTTCTAAAAGTCGGTGCTTCTTCAATCTTCTTCATCCCGTTCTTTGCCAACAAAGTCGAGGCCGAACCGAGGGATCCGACCAAGGTGCAATCTTGGTTCCAACAATGATCACGGGATTGCGGCCGACCACTTCTCGAATCCTGCCTTACGTCCGACGGCTTACGAACGGCTTCGTGTGACGGCTTCGTGCACGTGTGACTTGGGTCGTGTTACGGAGGAAAGCGGCGAGACACTCAAACATGACATCGGAGTGCAAAATGGCCCCTTGGATGACCATGTTGTTCTAATTGCAAGCAAACAGGTGGTTTTCCGATTTGATTATTTCGAGGAGTGTAGCGAGATAAAAATGGGTTGGTGTCGCACTGGGGACTTAGGATTTGCAGAAGCGCCGCAAATCTTTAGCAACTGGTCGTGTCCAGTCCAGTCCCCATCTAAAGAGGAACGTTTGATCTTGCATCCTGCCTGCGATTTGCCTGCCATGTGTTTGTTTGGGTGCTCTACAAGTACACCCTGGAAGACTAACATGGACCCTGAAAACCACTGGTTGGTAGAGGAAAACAATCTTCCAGGGGGGCATTGTCAGGGTCAATGTGAAGTGTTCCGGAGTGTAATCATCTGCGCGACTTCGGGAATAAGTCATCACCAGGTGCTCAGTGCTCAGGTTCGCCTGATCTCCGGCCTCTGCTTGTGATTGGACCCGCTTACACGACAATCAGGCCCGCTCTTCGATCCTTGTGCCATATGCCCACAGCCATGGCTATACATCAGAAGTCCAAACTGCTCTTGATCTTCCAACCAGCGAATGAACCCCTCTTCCTCTATTGTGAACATTTCACCGGTTTGGCCAGTTTGCTCCTCTCACACCAATTGGACGGACCAATTCACTGCTTGGGGTATCGAATTGATTGGACACGCGGAAAGAAACGGAGTAGAGGATATGAAAGCACATGGAAAAACAAAAGCAAAAGAACAAGAGGATCGAAACATATCGAAACTACCAAAATTTGTGGAAAAGAAAAAGGACCGGACGCCGCAGGGCAAAAGAGTCTCTTAGCGAATAGCAACAACATGCAGATTGGTCTGCAGCATCTGTCCTGCTTGTCTTGACTGGTTTCCGAGAAGGCATCCGGGTTGAAATAGGCTGGAGGGCATGCAGCCGCCACGAGGGTTTCCATCTTTTTCCTTCCCTCCTCTCCTTGTCTCCTTCCTTCACTCCCTCCTTCCTGTCTGCACAGGGCCCTGAAAGAAGAGCTCTCTTCTCCCGTCCATGCAATCGAAACGACCACCATCCAGCTCACCCGTCCCAGCCACGAATGAAGGACCCATTGAAGTCCAGTACATCCACCACATACCTCGGGAACAGGAGACGCCAGGCTCCTCGCCGAACCGATGGAAGGGGCCGAACTTCCTGAAACGAAGTTCCAGCAGTTGATGGACCAATTGCAAAACACCTGCATGTGGAACTGCTCCAGTGGGACCACACTGGAAAACTGGTGTATTTTTGACAGAGCCTATAGGTCTTAGACCGTGGCTCCCCCAGAAATCTGCACGTCCACATTCAGGTGCTTTTAGAATGTTTGAAGAAGGGAAGCGCTTCAAAAAGTGCGACTGCATTTGGAGGCCTGCAATTGTCGACTCAAAGATTGGATGATCTCCCCCAGCTCACCATCCAGGTGCCTCACAAAATGTGACAAGTAGGGACCCCGAACAATCATGTGCCTATGATACTATGGCCGTATGTGTATGTATATATGTTATGTATAAACTGTGGCCATATTATATCGCCCAAAGAAGGCCCCGGCTTTGCGCTGCGCCTGTGGCAACGATCCCTCCGAGCGGCACCACCAGGCATTGCCTGCGGCGGATCGTGGCCAGCTGCTGGGCCAAGACCTCTGCCGGGACCACCTGGAGCAGAAGCACCGGTGGCACCGGTGCAAGGCTTGGAAGGCCACGTTTGTCGTTTCCCCCGGCCCTACCTGGTGTGGGTTCTGAAGAGCCCCTTTTCAGAGATGAGGTTTGATCTTGACCTATCTTGACAATGAGTCAAGAACAGGGTGTTGTGCGGCGTTGTCTGATCCAAAGCCAAGTCAAGCACACCCATGTATAAAAGTCTTCCTTGGATGAACTCTTGCCATCGCTCATATCCAAGGCTTGACCCCTTCCCCAGTCTCTTCATGTCTCTTCCCTCGTTGCACGCACGTGTTTTTTGTCAGTCAAGACCCTTTGTGCAGCATGTATGTAAAAAGCGTGTTGAATATGTTGTTTCTACCAGGCAAACAGCTCCTCTCATTTTTGTGAATTCAGATTAGATGGTCTAGATTGTGTCAGAATTGTCCAAAGGACATATCATGGAAATTGATTAGATTTATGATTTATTCAAGAAAATGCGAACTAGACTCTCTCGGCTTTAAATCTTTCAACAAAATGTTTGGGGCAAACCTCGGCAACAAAGAATGAAGCTTCGAGCTTCGAGGAACAACACACAGATGGCCCTTAGGGCCCTAACGGGCCCGTTTCGAGGTGGGAGAACGACTTCGCAACTGCACAGGAGAAAAGCCATCCGTTTCCAGGGTGAAAAACTGAACTGAAGGATACTGAAGGCAATCGTACTGAAAACAGAAGTGAAAACAACAGACGTGAAGACACCTTCAAGAAGGACAAACGGAACGAGGAGAGTGACGTGACCAGCGAAAAGCGACCAAAGTCACGATCTTAAAATCGACCGTTTTCACTTCACCTGACCGCCAAAGCCCACTTCACCTTCTGCCATGGTCTCCTGACATCAAAAATGATGAGAAAACGGACACAACGCAACGGAAAAGAAATGTAACTGGATTTCTTGGTGAATGATGCCGGGTTTCTTGGTGATTGACATCACTTCAAAGCCTGAACTGAAAGGTAGGTCCAGTGGCCTTTATGAATGCTAAACTGAAAGATAGAAGTTTGCTGCGCACTAGTAGATCTAAGATGCTCCAAGAGCCGAAACCGAGGTGTCCAGGCCGAGTCATTTACTTAGCCATCTCTCTACGTCTCCCCTCGCCAAATGCCCAGCGAACTTGGCCGTGGAGATCGGACCGTGGGGGAGCGAACGTGGATCCGCTGTCCTTGACCACAGGGACCAAGTTTCCTTGCTCCAACTGCAAGCACCGCGAACAAAGCAGCTTACCTCGGGTCGGCCGTGGAGAACGGGCATCATGGGCATAGGACCCGTGCGCCCCGTTCGGTCGGTTTGTTGACAGATGTGATGTGAGGGTGAAAAACCTCTGAAGGATCCATAGGGCCACAGGATCCATTCTCCACTGGCCGTGGAGTTGGTGGCGTACCAAAACTGCCATGGAAAAAACATCCTGATACTGAACCAGGACCCTCCAAGGGGTGTCTAATTATAGCCCCTTAGCTGTTAAGGGGTGTCCATTCACCACCCCTTGAAGGCCCTGGTAGATGATTCACTGGACATTCCCGACTCCCATTGGACCAATGGATCTGGTGGATCCTAGGTCCTTGACCAACCGCCAAATGCACAGCTCGTTGCGGTGCAGCCGCTGCGACCACTTCTCCAGGTATCTCGCAAAGCGTACATAACCTCATCCACATGGCTTTCGATGCATGAAGTGGCACAAGTCTGTGAGCCTACGTTTGATGCTTGAGCCTAATTACTGGGTGGACCTCCCCCTGCAGCGGGATACACTATGAACAAGTTCTATCTCAAATCTGCCTAACATCTTCAACTTGGCATCTTCAACTAAGCGCAGATCCCACATTGTCTGGATCATGCGTCTGCAGTGGAATGCCGCAACCACGGCAGCACACCATATGCTCCACCTTCTTCCCAGTCTTCGCCATCGCCGCCTGAGATCGAGACTGGGCCGGAGGGTATCTGCCACCCTGTCTGCCACGGAGACTGGGCCGCAACCTCCCGCCTTGGAGTCGATTCTGTCCCATGGTCCGATGGCTCCGTCGCTCAAACGCAGCTTCACCGTTGAACCCGGTCGAGCTGGCGAGCTGCCGGGGGGGACGTGTCCCGAAAGCGAGAAACAGGTTGGAATCTACATGGTATATCAATGGTATACTACCTTGAGTCTCCAAAGCCCTGCCTTTTCTGCGTCTGCGTTTTTGTTGTTGATCTAAGATTTTTGCATTTTTGCTCGAAAAGCACGTTTTCAGAGATGAGGACTCCAAAAAAGGTTACAGAGTGAATCTTTATCCGGACGCGTCCGGTGCGGATGCTTAAAGACGCCTTTTGGATGCAAAAAGACGCGCTTTGGACGCCTTTGGGGCGCCGAAAAAGAAAGGTCTCAGGACACTGTCTAAGGAGGATCTGACAGGGCACAAACAAAAAAGAAGCACTTCGCGAAATATGCAAAAAATGTGTTTTCTTTTATATAAACCCTCTTTTTCTTGGAAAGGAACAAATAAAAAGGTCATTGGAGACAAAAAAATGCCCACGCAAATATGCAAGACTCAACTTACCCGACCTGTCTTAGGAGTGTCCTTGCTCACCTTGTTCCTTCAAAACAATTTTGGGCGAATTCTTCCGGAACAAAGTACCTACATGGGCCTGGGAGATCATGGGAGCTAGCTCTCAGTGGCTGGCCGGCCCATGATCTTCAAGTATTTGTTCATGTTCTATGTCCGCTGCTTCTTCTCCAACCACCCAACTTCTCAGCCCAGTTGCGATTCCCTTCGTCAGCGGGTCATCTCGATGAGGGTCGTATCGCCCAGATGCCAACCTCACCCAGCCCCAATCTGGTTGAAGGTCACTCCAAATTCTTTTGGAGGCTAAGTCACCGCCTCGATCTTGTGACGAACTCGCGAGTGAAACGAGCGAACGAAGTGAGCCAGCCTGGGCTCCGGCACCTCCTCCTCCACCATGGCCTTGCGCTTCCCAGCACTTGCTTCATGTGCCACTTAGACATGTCCGTGGATGTGGGAAGGTTATGGATATATATATATATATACTAACTATTACTAACTCCTCCTCCGGTTGCTACTGCTATGGTGGCTATAGTGACCGCAAAAATGGTGAATAAAACTATATATATATACTGTATATAGCAACCGCATGCAACCGCTTTAGGACTGGAATCCTGGGTGACTCAAGCATTCCGTGGACCAAAAGGAGGTTTCCTTTTGCCTTTTGCTAAGCCTGTTTGACTTTTGGCGAGGAATTTTGTGAGCCCAATTCATTCATTGACCATGCCCAGTCTCATTGCAGCAACATGCCGCGAACAACTTGGTCTCGCTGTGGGTCTTTGAAGGGTCTTTTCACTGCGGGGTTCTCACAATATATTGACCCTCTCTACAGTATGCACTTGTTCTGCCTTCAATTAGGCAGAACAAAACCCAAGACAACCTAGGGGCATGTATAGAAACATGATGTTTCAAGGGAAGACAGGATGTTTCACGTAGTTCCAATGCATGGAAGGACCGAGACACTGGCGGGTCCGGTCCAGCACTTGTCCTCGCACCCGGTCCAGTCCTCGCCTCAAGCTCCTCTGGCGAGGGGCCTCCCTTGTAGCCCGCGAAGGGGACGCCTTTCCTCAGGTCTCACCAGGGGCGACTCTTTTCCAGTTCAAACCAAAATGCTGGGACGTTTCAACTTGTCAACTTGGTTTCCAATTTCAGACCCGCCCGCGTTACTCAGGCTACCCTGCACTACATGTGTATGGTGCAGAAGTTCTTTGGAGTGCGCTCGAGATTTGGTCAGCACAATCTCACTTGAGATTTGAGCTCTTTCGGTCTGAAGATGGGAATTGTGGGAGTATGGCTTGGGTCTATCCTATTACCTGTAACAGTGGATGATGATGGTTAGTAAAGGCCTTGTCCAAACATAGTGATAATTGTTTACTGGCTGTTCCAGGTAAGAACGGACAAACCCTAAGTATGGCAAGCCACGCAGCATACCAAAAAAAATACCTACTTGTCGTACAATATGCTTGCCTTCACTTCCAGAAAATTGATCCATGTTGTGTTCCGTTTATGAACAGGCACAAGACGGAAACGATCATCTTCTTCGTGGAATCCATGCAAACATAAAACAATGTTTAATGAATACAGGTAAACGGTTAAACCCATATCTTTGCGTGTCTTCAAGTGCCCAAACTCAAGTTATCCTGCCCTTCATGAGACCCAAAGAGCTCCCTGTACAACTGTACAACTGGTCCGAGCGGCGTGGTCGGCAGCCGCTTGGGCCCAGGCTTTAGCTCCAGCCTCCTTGGAGAAGAAGGAGGCATGCCAACAAAAATAGAACGGGAAAAACCACAACATGATATTGAATTTACACGTGTAAAGGATAGGACATGGATGGAAATGGCACCATGTTTTTCCTAGGGGCTCCAGCTGTTAGAACATCATCACCCCTTTGGAGCCCCACAGGGAAATGATGATTGGAAATCACATGAAATCACGGCCCTTCGGGTTCGCACTCCGTGTCAGTCGTGAAATGGTCGGTGAGTGACTAAACCGTCGGATGGTCGGTGAATCGACCGCCGGGTTGCCTTCACGTGCCCAGGGCAGGGCCGATCAAGTGCAGACCTAGACCCGGCTGTGGGCTTCAGCCCACCATTCTTCACCCACACCCGAGTCTGCACTCAAACACTTCATTTCCCAGGCACCGTTTCAAAGCTTCAAGCTCTTCATCTGCTTCTTCAATCACTCCTTGAGGCAGCTCCTCGTCCCTGGCCCTGGCCTGCACCCTGCAGCTTGGCCGGCGTGGCCGGCGTTGTTCATGCAGGCGAAGCTGGTAGAGCAGGGCCACAGTCAAGCAAGGAGACCAATGGGCCACTGGGATCCTCAGCAGGGCATCCAGCTGGCCAACTTTTGGGTTCTTGCATACCTGGTGCTATCAAATCACAGTCCCAAATGGTCTTTATGCCGATTTTGTCGGATGATGGCTGACAGGCGCCCAGGTTGTATCAAGCTGTTGGCTTTCTCGCTGGTCTAGGTCAACAGGTCAACACGCCAAATGGCAAGGGCTGCCACAGTAAATCAATATAATTTTCCACAATGGTATGGGCCCAACGTTCCATAGCCACACACAGCCACGTATGAAGCTGCAGGTTCCACATTGCCAGGTGCTTCAAGAAAGTAACAAGTTCCGTTACTTAGTATGCCAAACCTGCCGTACACGTGCTCCCTGAAAAGGAGCCAAAGCCAAAATGGTGCGCAAGGACACCCTTCTATCAGCCGCTGTTCATCTGAGATTATCTCCGCCAAAAATGACAGGAACCCCCCAAACTCTCATCGACTCGACTGTCCGGTTTTTCCATCCAAGTCCTCCCTTCTCGCAACCCTCACCCCACCGCCGATCCGTCCGATTCTCTCGCTCCTCACGTCTATGGCTCCAAAGCTCGGGGACCAGTAGCCTGGAGTTCTGGAGTTCTGTCAGCTGGAGTTGGAATGAGGACAGGCACAAGGAGAAGCCATGAAGGTTTCATCTAAGGCACTTCACTTCGCACCTGCACCTACTGATCTCCTGTCCTCCATCACTTCTGCTTACGCGACAATTCAGAGGTGTTGGAGCGCCTGTGTGGAAAAACACTTTGAAACCAAAGGAGAATCCTTGGAGCATCCTAGCCATGTCAGGTTGCCCACCAGCTTCTCCGCCCCAGCCTCGATGATCCTCACGTCGTCCCACGCGCACAGCCAACCCCGCAGGCCCCGCGGGCCCGGCGCGTTCACCAGGAACCACGGCTGCAACACCGCTGAGCGCCATGGTGTGGAGGCGCGGGAGGGCTATGA
Organism: Durusdinium trenchii; assembly: GCA_963970005.1. Taxonomy (NCBI): domain Eukaryota; class Dinophyceae; order Suessiales; family Symbiodiniaceae; genus Durusdinium; species Durusdinium trenchii. Next base: position 69,692 of record CAXAMN010014447.1, read on the forward strand.
GCTCCATGCTTTGCAGGGTCATCTGACAGTCTGTGGCCTGTGGTCACGCCTTGGAATCAACGAGGTTTGGAGCCCATTTTGGCTCGCGCTGAGTTAGCATCTACAGTGGACCTCAATGCCCTCGATTTCCGTGCCCGATCAGCCAACCGCCAACGTCCACGCTGGATGTCGCATATTCTATCGAGATTTGCACCTTTCTGACCCATTTTATCCCATTTTAGTGGGCCAAGTCTTGCACATCGTTCCATCTTACATCTTCTGGAAGTATCGGTGCTCTGCTGGAGTCTTGATCCAAATACAGTCCGCAGTGGTCAGTTCCGATTCAAGAAGGATGGTGTCTGGATAACATCAAGCCGCGACATTCAAAACGCGCAATTCCTAAAGCATGCAATCTCCCTCCACAAAAGATTAACCTTTAAAAATAGCTGCACCAAATGGTAACGGTGTCTTGTTTCTGGAGTGAAGAGAAGGTCAACGTGCTGGTCTGTGATGTCCTGGCTCTTCCTGACCAAACCTCCTAAAGAAAGGCGTCCCAGCCACACCTCCCACTTGATTGATGATGTCAGCGCCCTTATTTGCAGGTAAGTTCGCTTTCAGGACCCGCTCAGGTGCGCAGTGAAGTGCACAAATAGCAAAAACATGCAAAAAGCTAGCTCATGGCCACTCATGGCCTCTGCAACTGGCGATTGGTGCTCCGAAGAAGCCTGCCTTGGCTTGGGGCATGCAATGCTTGGCTGCTTCTGGGGCCCACTTGGAACAAAGACACCTCAAACGACCGGATTGACTCTTCCTATTGAAGCGTGTAGGACCTGACACTCCCTAGCCCCTCCACCCCCCGGCGTTGGGCCCCTTCCTTCGTGGATATTCTAGACGCTCATATACGCTCATGGCTCAAGAAAGGTTATGGCGCAGAGATTCTGAACCGTCTGATTTGTAATCTTGGTTGCTACCGGTCGGATTGATAGACCTCCTTCGAATGTGGGAGGGCCTACTTTGGGGGTCTGTGAGCCAGCAAGAAGTTGTATTGCCATAGTGGGAACCGTCGTCAGTAGCATACAACGGTCATCAGTAGCAGGATACAGTAAGAAGTAAGAATTGAATTTGCCGGAGTTCTCCCGTCCAGGCCAAGCGTTTGATTCAAAAAGCATCGGCTGACTCTTGCATTCAGGGAGCTCTTTGGGTCACCCCATTCACGTCTATGTGAATGACCACCCACTGTTCGTGGTGAACGTCTATATATACATATATATATATATGTTTCTGCTCTTGCCATCACAATTTTCAGCCAGGTCTGGCCAGGACTTTTTGCAGTGTGGAAGAAACACGGTTCACAAAGACGTCCAAACGTGCAAGCAGTCAAAGGGACCCTCACGATTTAGCACGTCAGGCAAGAGACACAACCAGGTCGACTTCAAGATCCCTGTGCATTGATCACAGGTGTTCAAAGCCACCAAATCTGGAGCACCTAATGAGCACGAGGGGGCTGCTTCTACACGGTCTTAGCAAGGCATCACCCTTCGCACCCTGCTACTCCGACAGCTCCGACTCGATCAGTGCGCCTCATGGCCTCCAGCACCGGTGTGGGGTCTGAGCGCGTGAACCGGGCCGCCTCCTGGTGCGGTTGTCCGCACGGCTCCGGACCGGGTGGAACCCGGTGGATGAATACTCCACAAATTGACATGGAACCCCAAAACCACTGGGTTGTAGAGGTCAGGGTCCATGTTAGTCTGCAGGGGGTAATTATACAATTATGCTTCAGAGATTGAACATCAAAAACACACCCATGAATGAAGAGGTGGAAGGCTTGGAAGACCTATAGGTCTCATCACAATATCTCTCTTTTCGAGCTCCTCTTCTGGCGCCGTTTCTTCAGAGACCTCGATGAAGGTATTCCTCACCTCAGCACTGGGGGATCTGCGCAAAAGTCGTCTGTGGCTGGGGAGGCGGGTGGAAGACTGCTCCAAAAGTCACATCTTCTCAGAGTTAAGTCACACTGTCGCTCAAGTGTGTTCGACAGTCCACATGAGCACGTGTGGATCCATTATCATCAGCACTGAACATTCTCCCAAATTCAGCCAGCAGATCGATGGATCAGGTCGTGGGTTTTACATGGTTTTTACTCAACTATTGGATCTGGTCTTGGATCAGGCCACGTGCTGATTGCCCTTGCGTTGGGAAGGCTCCGGTCTCCGCCCGGCTCCGGTCCTACCGGTCTGCGCGGTGCGATCTCCGCCCGGTGCCTTGACCTGATCGTTGACGGGAAGGGCCGGGCTCCTTGACTCAGTGACATCCAAAGATGGCTCAAGACTGACTCAAGACTCAAAAAATAAATATCTATACTGTATACACACATATTGTGTGTGATTAGATGTGTGTGTGTGTGTGTGTGTACTCAAGTGAGGGCAAGTGGAGATCTTGCGGATCTTTCATGATCTTTCCGAGGTGAAAACGTCCAACTCCCTCAGATCTCTTCGATCGTTCGAAACCCGAACGACAAGCGCTTCCCGGGCCGGTTGGATCCCCAGTCCTGGGCTTGGAACTCTCCTGGAGTCACGGGATCAAAAGGAGTGTCCCCTAGGACGTGAGACCACCACTTTCTGCCGTGGTGAGGCCCAAACGCCTCACCTAAAAGGAATTACTCAACAAGAAGGCGCAGCTGCCAGTGCGCTTTGGCACTAGAAATGGCCTAAATCTGACTCCTATGGCTCATGTGTCGTCCAAATGTCCCAGATCCAATGCCCTGGGCAGATCACCACTCACAGTCGACTGAGATGGGTCAAACTCTCCTGAGTCGAGAGAGGTGACCTCGGAGGATGGGCCGTCTAAACACCGATGGCGAGGGAGTGGGTCAGGCAGGTCAGGTGGGTCTCCCCCCCGGCCAATGCGAAGCGCTTTTTGGGCGCTCCTTGAGGATATGGGGGTCTCTCCATGGAAGCGAGCGCAATGTTTGACTTGTTTTATCTTGTTTTCCAAGTTCGCCACGTGCAACTGGGAGCTCCGGAAGTTCCCCGGGCTCAACACGCAAAGAATTGTGCACCTCGATTGTCCAGCTTCGAAGCAACGGCTTCCGAGGCCCCACGCGAATTCACTGGGCTGGTTTCACTGACTCCTGAGGCACTCGAGGCTTTCGAGGATGCCTGGCAGGTTGTTCTTGGGTGCCTTTGCGGCCAGTCAACGGCGACGGGCGCATTTGCGGCCGGTGGTCCCCGTCCAGGCTGGCCAATCAGCCGGTGACAAAGGAAGTGTGAAACGTATCCGACCTTTTGCAATTCCTTTGTCACGGGTCTTGAATCATTTTGGCGCGATGTGCACGACTACTATGCCATGGGTCGTGCTACAACAAAACGCATCAATACAGGATCAAACTCGACTTGCTCTTAGAAAACCTGAAGGCCGCCTTTGTGAAGGACAACACGCATGACATAGGAGTTGTAAGTGGCAGGAGGCACGATGAGATAGAGTAGTAAAAAAAAACAGCAGGGCAAGCTTCCTGTATCATGTGAGTATGTTCGGCAAGTAAGCCAAGCTGCAAATGTGTTCTGTGCATATACCAATCACCCCCTAAGCAAAAGAGCACAAACAGTGTTAATCATCAGCTGGCGCCAATTCCTAAGTCATCAGCCTTGATTCAGCAATTCTGCAATGTGTGCTTTAGTTTGCCCTACACATGCTTTAGGAGTAGCAAACCAGAACTACTATGCCACTGGACCACACAACTCCCAAGCCACCGGTCCACAGTATATGTGTAACATATCATACACAAGTATGACAAGAATAATAGTAAGTATGTCTCTCTATAATATAGATATATATATATATAAATATATTTATAGACTATATATATATATACTGACTCTATGATTATGATTGGCTATGTATTGTGCGCTAACATAGGTATACATTAAGAAACTGGAACGATTTTGTGGAGACCAAGCCAATAATTATCACACTCGCCAGGCCCACATAATCTGGGACTTGCAAACACATACATTGGACAATGTTGGCATGAATCTTTGCTCTGGATGGACCTGTGCCCCTTGCATTCTCTGTAGTACCCATATATAACCACAATGATTCTGATCATTAATCAATGATCTGCACCTCCTTGAACACCATTATATACATTGTGAGCTGGCTTGGTGAGACCATGCTTCTGGGGAATCCACATAAGTGAACCAACACTGACAAGAGAGGTGCATCTGTCAAGTCGTGAATTGAACATTGAACACAATGAACTTGTTCTTAATTTGCTCTTGATTCATGAATCCCCCCAGATGAAGATGTGTTTCAATCCCAAGTGTTTCTTTTATTGATCAAGCATTCACGATTTGGTCAACAACAACCCCCACTTCTTTCAGCACTGCCTCTCTTCTCCGGCGTAAAGCATCACGGTTGGGGGAGGTCTCCTGAGACAAGGCACAACGCAACACGTCAAAATGCTAAAATTCATGGCACCGGTCGCCTCCCTTCTAGAATCTCTACCTTCTTTTGGCCCTGGCTAATTGATGACAGTTGGAGGGTCTACATATTTGTCATTTCGGTGCTGTGGATGCCCAACCCCCAACCCCTCTCACACTGTAAAGTCCTGCTTCTGGGAAGAACTTAAGTCTCAGCCGCAGCCCCCAAATCAGCTTCTCCAAGTACTATAGTACTCAATAGAACATTTGGGAAAGTGGATTGCCAACATTGGGAGCTGGCCTCTGTTCTTTTGCTCTGCGAGAAACATCGCACACCTGAAGCTAGGCAAGAACTCGTTCCGCACCGGTCCCCAAGTGCCTCTGCCAACTCGAAAGGTCTCGTTGGTCCCAAACTCCCAGGTTCCAAGCCCAAGGTATCTCCGACCGTCCGAACCTGAGACCCCGCTGAAAACCCCATCCCTGAAAACCCGATCTTTTGCGACCAAAGCCACCGTGCTAGCCGCCTCGACGATGAGACGCAGATCCAAGGTCAAAGCCTGCAGATTGAAGAGCGAAATTACCATCCCATCGAGTCTAGCTGTCTTACACATATTTATAAGCTTGGGTCCAAGAATTTCATGTTATCTTTTTTTGCGGAGCAGTTTCTCTAGCTCTTTGCATGGCAAAGAAAAGTTCCATGGATTCTCCTCTAGCAACCATCCATCTTGGGCTGTGGGTCGTGGATGATGTTCCATGATGTTCCATATATAGATGTGCCATCAGATGAAGGAGCTCCCTGGCCTCCTAAAGGTCAGGAAACCCCTCGAATCCAAAAAAAAAAGGTGGTCATGGCCCTCGGAGCTCTTCGAGAGTTTGAGCCCGGGTGCCCCTTCAGCGCCGGGGTCCCCCAGGGCCGCCGGCTGGAGTGGTGAGCTCCCTGCGCATGTCACCTTGGTCCCGTGCTGAAATCCCAACGGCAAGCTAGGCAATAGGTGAAACATGATAAAACGATGGATTCAAGGTGCTTGATTCAAGGGAGTCTTCAAACAGGCCACCTGGATCCCCTAGCCATCCGCCAACGGATCCCAAAAGCTCTGGTGAAAATGATGCCATCCCCGCAAGGATCTCCTAGGGCTGTTCAAGAGCAATGCAATCTTCCAAGAATGTTGTAAACATGAAGGGCGGCAACAGTGCTTCAAGCATTTTTCCAAGCATTCTGCACAAAAGCATCCACAAACGCCAATGGTCCAGTACCGGGGCACTAAGACTGCGATGTGCCCCCGACTCCGCTAAACGCGTGTGCCAAGTGACTAAAGGCCACGATTTCGTTCACAGCGACCTGAGCTGAGGATTTCCTGCGATAGGCTGTGGTCCCTGAAATCTCTCCTTGGAGAAGAGGGGTGTTACTGACACAGGGTATTCAAAGAGTAGGAAATGCATGGGAGGGCATGTAATTCATATCGTATCGATATTGCATAGTCGTCCTCTATTCTAGGAAGACATAGGGAGACGCATTCTGGAGCTGCACGAAGGATCTCACGATATACTCGTCACCGTGTGCCATGCCATGGGTAGAACACCCCGAGAAGCGCGTTCTCAACTCTACGGACATCCTACCATGACAGAGTCAGGTTGACGTCACCGATCTCTGTCTAACCCGGTCTTCTCAGCTCCACCGAGAAAACCGGTTTCTCCAGCCGACCACCTCGCCAGGTTCCTGGGCCCTCCGGCGACCTCATCACCGCGCTGCATGAGCTGATTCTTCACTTCCTGCGAAGAATCCGGGGCCGCCGTGTGGCCGGGGCGAAGGTCCGGGTCCACCGACTAGGGTCGAAGGAAAGCCCCAAAAAGCGGATGCTTTTTGATGTAAGAATCCTGAAATTGTGCCCAAACATGCCCAAAGTGCAACAAGATGTTCCCCGGCAAGATCCATCTGCTAGAATTCTGCTAGTTCCTTGGTTCCTGGCAACAACTTCCTGAGCATTCTCCCTGCATCGTCCACCCACAGCGATCCCCCTCAGCGACTTCTGCAAAGCACAGGCTTGGGCACCCTTTTCCGCTCAGGGCGTGGTAAAGAGAGCACCCAACCCGGCGCGCGAGGCTCGAGCGCCTGAGCTCAGTGTGACCCCTACGTGTGGCTCAGGGGCGAGAGACTTTGATGGATCGTTTAATGGAATACCTTTGGCTGGGGCACCTTCTCTATGATTCTTCCACCTGTTTGGCTTTGATTCTTCATGATTCTTCTACTTTGGCCGGCAAACGCCTCCCACCAGACTGAGATATGCTATTTGTATCGTGTTGCTGCCTCTGTCGTTACATGACCTAACCATGAATCTTTTTACAACCGTGGACTTGCGATATCAGCCTCAAACCCATTCAATGTTCAAGATTGCTCAGCAAAGTGCCTCTTCCTGGTGCACCCTCAATGATATTGACTGAGACATCATGGAGACATCCACACATCGATGTTCAGCTTTGCTATGCTTTGAAGAAGATCACAAAGGAACCCCTTCACTGGCGATTGGCGCCACACCGACCCCCCCGGCCTGCATCTGGAACCGGTTCCGGCACTCGCCTCGGCGGAGCCGAGCAACGGCGCAAGAAGAACCACTTGCCCCCCTCAAGAAAAGGTGACGGTGACAGTCGGCTTGGCCTTGAGGGCTTTCATGTTTTGGACTTCCAGCCGTCAAGCAAGATTTGCACCAGGAGCTGCTTGGCGACTGGTCCAGACTTGCATGCATCCACATATCAAGCAAACCCATCGAAAGGACATGGAATCTGATGCCTTTACAGACCCCATAGAAGTGCATCCAGCTACCCTAAGCCTTAGCCCTCCACGGCCCCGCCAGCCCCCAGCTCAATTCTTAGAACCCCTGCGGATTGCTGGTTGCTGTGGCGGTGCTGGTGGCCTGCCCCAGTGCGAATGGACTGCCACTGACTCTGGCTGCCTCTCAACGATCATCTGATCATCTGTGGCATCCATGACCAGGGTCCCTCGTTACCTTTCTAGCCAGAACAAGGGCCTTGGGCATCGTATATGGATGGCGCAAGCAAGCAAACAAACAAACAACCAAGCAAGCAAACAAACAAACAAGCAAGCAAACAAACAAACAAAGGTGGGCATGAATCCTAACATCTCAAGGGATCACTTTCGTCGTACCAGCAGATCTTTCAAGTTGAACAATGAAACACGGTGGGAGTGGGAATTGCGCCGCTCCTCCTCCGACACGAACCATTGCCCCGCTGTCGGGAACTCGAGAATTTCCACCAAGGAACTCAGAGGAAACATCTTCTCTCCACTGCTTTTGAGCTCCGAAAACACAACTCACACCGCGCCGGGCCCGGCTGGGCCCACCTCGACCGGAGGCTCGGCTGGGGGCTCCTCCTGCGAGGAAGCAGCAGAAGAACATGGAAGATCAGGGGAACTTTTTGACTGAAGGGATGCAACTAGAAGAAGTTGGCACCTCTGTTTGGGCTCACTACAGTCACTACAGTTACGTCCCAGGAGCTGACAAAATCTTTGCTTTATCATCTATTTGGAGATTACCTTGTCAGCGTGTGCACAACAACAAAGAAATATTTTATAAGTGTCTGGAAACTTAGACATGCCACCGCACATGGTTGCTAACGCATCATGAGCATCTGGAAAGAAATGATGCGAATGTGCAGCATGTTTGATGCAGCCAATTCTCCTGAAACCTGATATAGAATGGCTTCATCACCTTCAAAAATGATTTATCTGCCGTGTTTTTGTGGCGAGCAACGACCGGGGGCCCCCCCGCATCGAAACCCTTCGCGATCATCTTCTCGTGGTGCTCCAAGCCACACAAATCATCCTTCACCACTGGAGCTTTTGCTTGTGGTTGGGTTTAGGCAAACACCGAGCCCGAATTCTTGCCGAAACCGCCGGAACTTCCCGTGCGCCTCGTTCGAGGGCTCCTCTTCTTCTGGCGGCTCAAGGCCTGCACCTGCATGGCACAGCAAGGAGCAAATCTCGAATTCTTGTGTGCCAGGTGAGTCCCTCGAAGAATTTTGCCCCTCAAACATGTCAATTCCACCCATCTCCCAGTCGAGACAGCATCCACCTCCGTCTCGACGCACACCATGCCCGTGGCCGTGCGCACACGCTTGACCCATGCCGAGCGCCTACGCCCAGGTGGAGCCGCAAACGGCTGAAGGTCTCTCGCCAAGCGCGCTCCTTGTCGTTGTAGCGCCTTTCCATCTCCTAGGCGCAGCAGCCAAGTTCAACGGCCCCCAACAGCAGTCGGTCTCATTTGTGGTGCTTTGTCTGCAAGTTTGGAAGGTCGTTCTTCCGGATTCGAACCTGTTCCATTGTTTGTATGGTAGCACCCGGTCAGCCAAGTCAAGTCAGTGAGCTCACAACCTAGTCTGAAGCCCCGACCTCTCGCCCCGCTTTGGAGTCCAATGGCGGTACACATCCCCAGGTGCCTGCTTTATCCATCACCACCCAGTGCTTGACTTCCACTGATTTGGTAGTTTGTTCGTGGCATTCATCTGATCCCTATAGTGTGCGTGTTTGCCCTTCATCATGCATTTTCCTTGTGTATCCCACCGACCCCTTTACACAAGAAAACCCTGGGGTAAAACCCATCCTACGTTGGCAGCTGGAGAATGAAATCCCCCAACAAAAATCCCTCCGGGTCTTTGTATACGACCCGCACCCTTCCCAACCATCCAACTCTTGCAACTGGGCGAGCTTCACAAAACTTCACACCCCAACAACAACAACAACAACAACGCCTAAGTCCATCTCTCCGATTCTCCGATTCTCTCCATTCCCTCTTTAATCGCTCCATCCCTCCCCGCCACCGCCCACTCCGCAGAATTCAACCGCCCCAGGCGTCTCGGATTCGCTCGTTGAAGTGCCGCCGCAAGGTGTCCAGGCGCTCGTCCGCGTCGTTGGAGCACTGGTGCATCACCTCCAGCTCACCTGAGTGAACGCTCGGGCACCTCACTGGACTGGTGGACTGGGAGAAGGGGAGAAGGGCTGGAAAGAGGTGGGAAGGAGGCAATACGCTGAGAGTGTTGTCTGAACAAGGCACGTCCTTTCATAGAATCACCAATCAGGGCATGGGTCTCTCCTGCATGATCCACACAACACGGCAACTAGGGTATCTGATCGTGTGTTCAGCCTGGCAGGTTCTGCCTGACGCGAAAGTTCCAAGTTCTGACGCCCAGGAACTCTTCAAGAAGGAGTTCTCGTTCTGCAAGGTTTCCAGTTTGGTCCTGTCAACAGCTGGCGCGCGTGGACATGGCTTTCCCGAGCGCTTGGGGAGCCTTGGATGATGAAGGCTTGACCGAGCTTCACTGAGCTGCTTATCACTCGCACGTGTCGTGAGAATGAAGTCGGCTTACAACACTAGTAGGTTGGAGGCCATCGCTATTAGGTTGGAGACCATCCCTAGTTGGTTGGAGGCCATCGCTAGTAGGTTGGATCGTCAACACTGGTCTCAGATGTCTGGTTGTCCTGGTTTCTTGCAGAAGCTTGGCCAAGCGCAAGGTCTGTTCCTGGCAGGCTTAGGTGAGAGTTCCCAGTCATCCTCTTTTGGGTGGGTAACATGGATCGCTTCGCTCCGCCTGGTATGCTTTCAGCTCACTGGAGAGGAAGGCCACTTCGCGCTCACTCGAGGCACACTTACCCTTCCTTGGAGCACAGAAGCTTGGACAAAATGTTGGTGCTCCAAAAGCCCGGCGTGAGGGGTTGCCTTGACTACCTCACAAATCGGCAGCCCAGTCCGGTCCCCTTCAAAGATGTACCCACTGCGGCTAGCCGCCCAGAACGGCAGCTTCCCCTCAAGCGTCTCCTATAAACAAATCCGACATAACCCGACCTGATTGTGAGATGTCCGTCCATCCATCCGTCCATCCATCCGCCTGTCCTCTCCCTCTCCCTCTCCCTCTCCCTCCACGCCACATTGCTCCAAGCTTCTCAGGACTCCCATCACCATCCCAGGGCAGGGTTCGCTCCTATGACCGATCGTACCGAGGGCATATACCAAGCCACAAGCGACAGACCCAAAAGACTCATATGTTGGCAGCCAAGAGAGTGACCCATTGAATTTTCTGAAACGAAATACGTGGTGCAATTTCCAGGACGAGCGACATTCGGAACATGCACACTGCACACACTTGTCAATTGTCTATGATTCCTGTGGTTGATGCACTATCCACATGAAATGTACCATCAAGCTGCTCGAAGTGTTAGAAAAATCACATATCCGCTTCTTCTCGATTTATATCTTTCTCCACCGATCTCCCCCGCTCTTCACCCATCAAAAACCAGATGTTCCGCTAGTCTTCCCCGGTCTCCACGTCCCACGTCAGCCATTCCAATCCATCCGATGTCGCCTCCTCGATGTCGGGCACGGAGAGTGCCTTGGCCTGAGCCTCAACCTCGGCTCCAAACCATTCGACTTAAAACTGGAAAAACATTCCAAAATTTGAAGCATCCTTGGCAAGCTCTTGGATCGTCATACAATTCCAGGATCCTATGAGAGCACGAGGGGCCTTCAAGTCGTAAAGCGATGCTTCTTCGTCGCTCGTGTTGGGAAGGCATTTGGGGCCAAAGACCCGCAAATCAGTGCGTCGACCGTTGGTTGGCGATTCCTTTGGAGTTCCAAGTTTGGAGAAGCTATTTTTTTGATCATCCATTCATATGAACGAGCTCCAAAACCGGCACAAAAGTGGAACTCCATATGTTGCAGGGTATCCCTTGTGATCATTGATGCATATTTCAAAAAAAATATCATTTTCCCACGGCGCAAACTCCAACTCGGCCACAAGGGTCGAGCTGAGCTGCAAGGGTCGTTGGTTGATGCTGCTGGTGGTCTGAGGCTCTTTGTGCATGTTGTTTTGCTGCCAAATGGTTTGTTGGGCCAAATGGCCGGCCAAACATGCAAATCCAGTCCGAGTTCCACTCCCCAGGTGCGGTCATTTGATGTGCACACTGCCGTGGAAACCCAACAGTGCCGCAGGGCAGGGCACCTCCTTCTTGCTCTCGACGCTCCGTCGTGCTTCGTCTTCGATGCGCTTCTTTCCTGCACGGTTCGTTCGAAACTGTGGCGCAGCTTCTGTACAAAGGAAGGGGTGGGGCAGGTCTAAAACCCAGGATGTTCACTGGTTGTGTCTTGATCCGCAACTAGTTGGGCAAATTCACTCGGCAATCCTCCATGCACCTTCTGGGCGGTTGTTTTTCAAGCCTTACTGACTCTTATCATGTCATCTTCATGTTTTGCCTTGGAAATTGTTCAGCAAGGCCCTGGCAGGACAGCCCTTGGTACACCCCCGCCAGGCTCCGCGGCGCCGGAGCCTGCGATGCTGGAGGCACTCAGCGCTCCACGGCGGGTCAGGCGACGGTAGTCGGACAGGGCCACGTTGTGTGTCCTCGACGTGTCTGGCAACGGCTGAAGTCGGGGAGCGTCCAGAAGTTTGGGGAGGTCTTTGTCCATGTCATGTCGCATCCTTCAGTAGGCGCCGTGGCGGAGTTCAGCATGAGGGGAGGTGTATCAGTAGAAAAAATGAAGAAAACACTTTTACAAGATGATCAACCTAGGGCACCCGACACACCACAGGCCACGCTGATAATGGCCTTGCCAGCCAGCACCTGTGAAGTCCCCGAACTGAAACAATCAAACTCCAAATCAAACAGAGATTGTGGAGATCAGGGTGTTTTTTCCACGCGTTCCTCCACTTTCCTCCATTTTCCTTCAAAATGTATACTGTAATATACTGTATGCGTCTTGAAATGATTTGGGTGATGTTGGGTGCCGAAGTTTGTTCGGGCCACAGTGTGGAGCAGAGCACCTTGATGATGGTGGGCACATTGGGGTAGGCGCTTTGCTCCGTGTGGCCGAAGGTCCTCCAGAAGCAGCAGAAGCCGGAGTGAGTCATTCCAAACCAAAAACATCCGCAAGTCAGACTGCTGGACCAATCACGCAATTCCCATCACTTCCGATAACTGAATATAACTGATACCTCCGCTTCCCCTCTTCCCCTCCTGGAGTTTCCCCAAGCCCATACGTCACCCGACTCTGTGACCGCGCAGCAGTGGCTATGCCCACAGGAGATTTGTGCCACCGTCACGTGGCTCAGCGCGGCCACGGGACGTGGGATCATCTCCTCACCGAACCACCGAACGGCCGGAGACCCGGTGGCCGGAGCGGTCTGAGATCGAGACTGAATGGGGCTGAAAAGGAAGACACGGACCGGTCCGAGCCTTTTTGGAGAACCTGGCCTTTTCATCTCGGAGCTCCTAGAGAGTTCTTGAGTTCCACGTGCGGCCGGGGAAACAAAAACACAGTTGCCAAAGGCCACATATGGCCACATAATGTTCGAGGAGACCGATACCACCAACTGCACCGACTTAGTGATTCCTTTTGATCCTTTTGAGAGATGAAGCTGAAGTTCCTACTGAAGTTCCTCTATAGAACATGGTTCGTCAGACTGTTGTGCATGTTTGGCTCTGGATGGGGTAACCACTCAACACCCACCACGTCCACTCTGCACCGCTGCGCCAAGCATCATCCACCTCGGCACCCTGAGAAGCATGGCCCAAGCGGCCAGCCTGCAAGCCGCGTGGTTACATTTTCCTGTTGAAAACCATGCAGGGATTGCTTTGTAAAACCAGATGGAAGCCCAAACACCAGCCGCTATCACAGGAAATCAGGCTTCCAAGACCTATTGTCGGGTTCCATGTGGTTGTAGTTCCAGAGCCACATTGCTCCACCAACAAAGGGAGAACAAAAAGAGAAAAAAGCTTCAAAGCTGGTCCGGATGGCCCAGCTTACCCGCACCTGGCCCCAAGTGTAAACCTCGCCCTTCTGTGTGAGTGCTGCCGAATGATGCGGCCCCAAGGACACTTGGGTGACTCGTTGACCTGAGCGTTTTTTGCGACTGACAAGGCCAAAACGTTTGGAGACGCGCATGAAGGCCCTCCTCAATGTGAACGTGAACCAGCAAAGATGCCAAGAACATCTTGGAGAAAATTAAGCTCTGACCTTCCGCAACGATCCTCCAACACAGCCAAAATCGGCGTGGATGACACGCGTGGCACACCAGCCCACAGGCAATGACTCCCACTTTCTGCCTAAAATGCTGCCAGCCACCCTGCAAAGCCACGACCACTTTGGGCGTGCTTTGCGCTAATCGATTGCCATGGCCCAGTTTGCCGAAAGCACCTGCACACAGAGGCGAGAGGAATTTTGGTGAAATGCCCGAAGGCTTGGTCTGTGGTCTGTGGCCGCATGACCGCCATGCCTCAACAGCACTCAGTGCGAACGATTCGACTCTCCTGACCCCGCCGAAACCGCCAGAGGGAGAAACCAATTGCTGCAGCTCACTTCCCAGCCTCCACCCCAGGTCATCACCTGCCAGTGGTCCCCCACGGCAGCAGTATGGTGCCCACCGCAAGCGATGGTGCTGACCTGCGCAAGTGAACTGGGACATGGGGCAAGTCAGCAGTGGCGCTGGTCGTCTGATTCTCTCATCCCAAGCGGGACAAGCTTGTGGTGAAAACGGTGGGAATATTTGAGAATGCTCTGTAGTTCTGGATGATGCTCAGTTTGATCTGGACAGCGTGCTTAATTTAAGAAGAGGTCAGAGAGAACTCCCGCACAAAAAGCAGCACAAAAGCAGCACTCGCTCAAAAGCTTCGCTCGGTTCCTCTGACCAACGCGAGCTTCGGTTGATCTCTTTCACCCCGCGCCGTTGCTCCGCTCCGCCGCCTGCATGCCGGTGAGCGCCTCCACAAAGGCGGGCGTCTGCCTGTTACTCCGCGAAACCAACCCGTTGGAAGCGGCAAAGGAAGAGGGTTTTGGGAGACCAGCTCTTATCCAACACCTTTGTGTGAGACACGTGGTGTGAGAAAGATGGTTCTTGATTTTCTCTACAAGAACTTTCCAGGCACCGAGTGGTCCATATACTGTGGCGCGGGTGGTGAGGTTTACACCGCTGTGCCACGGAGTGCTGTCACAGACTGCAAGGACCGACTGTCTGCCAGGCGCCAGACAGTAGCCTCTTGAAGACGCTTGAACCCAGCGAGTGAAGAAATCCCCACTGCCAAACCCTTCCCAAAACAGTGATAATTGAAACTGCCCTCCAGCTGCTATTTATCCTGCAAGGCATGCAAAGTTACAATTGCAACTCTTCTACCAAAACCCTCTGCCTTCCAGGAGCCTCGATGGGGGGGGCCGACTCCAACGCCAGCGTCGCCACTTTAGGTTCCCCGGCCGGTCTTGCTCATCGCCATGGCCCAAGCGGCCAGAGAGGCCCAAGCCCCAGCTGTAAACGTGCGGCGTGCTCTGCAGGATGCACGCCTAGGTTAGTCACCGTGCGATAAATTGGTTCTGCTTTCAGGCATTTTTCGTGTCTGATCCGCATTGGCGGCTTTTTGCCATAAAGATCCATAAAGCAAGACCCCACCCATCAGCTTGTACTGTTCTGCCTTGGGCCCTTCGCAACCAACTTTCCAGTACAACAAGCTTGGGGTTGACCATCCAACACGTTGGTCATCGTGGATCTATGCATCCAGTGCAACATCCGTGCCCACAACGGCTGGGCTCAAAACATACTCAACACTCCATGGCCGCAACAAGCCTCTGGATGAGCCACTTGGAGCAGCATCTGACCTAGGAAATCCTAGGAATCTGTGCGTGTGTGTGTGTGATCAATGGGGAATGAGAGATCCCAGCCTTTTCTGAATTTGAGGATCTGATCTCTCAAATCCCCAAGAGGTTCAACAGGTACAGCACTTAGGGTTCCTCACGATTCTTGAGAGTTTCTGTTGAGGAAGTCACACATCAAGAGGACAGGAACAATAGGGAAACCATGGGAAACCATCAAACCAGTCCTTGCCACCAGTCTTTGCCACCAGGCCGTGTGGAACTCGCCGCACGCCACCAAGCCCACCGCGTGGCCCGACATCGTCTGGCGGGGAGCACTCTCTGGAGTGGTAGCATGATGGGTGGCGACGCCCACTGCCCACTCCCGACTCCATATCCAATTCTGGATCATTCTCTCTGAGCCCATTGCTGCCAACCAGTTCGCCTCTCAGCGTTTTAGCCTTTTCGAGTGAAAATGCCGGGACAAAGGAGTTGCTTTTGCACTCCGGTCTCTCCGACCATCGTCCGGAGTCCGTTGCTTACGTTCACGTCAACGCGTCAACTTCGCCCAACCTCCACCGGTTTGGGCAAGAGCTCGTTCTCGTGCCCGCCATGGCCCAGGCGACCATTTTGGCCTCCCAAGCCACGCAGGTACTTTCCGGCGACCCCACCGACAAGCACCATTGGTTGGGGCGAGGAATCCAAAGGCTGGCCCCACACCAGAAAGAGTCGGAATATACAATATGTAATTTAAAAATATATTATTATTACAATACACACACATATCTATATATAGAGTTATTTTTTACATCAATGTGAAGGCTACCGTACCTCGTCCGAAGGCTGCTCGAAGGTTCAAAAGGTTACCTGTTTCCTCAAGGTCCTTCATGACAGGCAAGAAAAACAACAAGGCCGTGCTTTTTTCGCGCTTGGTCCGCGCCTCGGCCCCAGGTGTACAGAATCCCTACCTCCGAGACGGCGCCCACGTGGTGCTCGCCGCAGGACACGCTGCGCACCACCTCCGCGGGCTCCACGCGGAGGGTGCGAGATGCCGTGAGGTCTGGGGCTTCTGGAAGGGGGTGCTTCGTGCTCGAATCCAACCTAATAGTGATGGCCTCCACCCTCATAGAGATGGGTTGCTTAAGCTGTGTGGGAGAATCATCCAGAATTGATGCGGATCCATGTGAATCTATGGCAATCATTGTTCCATCCTGCATGGAACTCCGACCTTGGACTGCAAGGACCGCACCGCCCGCGGCATGTGCACATCCTAGGGCCGCGCAGCGCGGAGATTCTCCCCAAATTCTGCATGGATAGATGGCTGCGAAGCATCCGCTGCCTTCTCATCACCTCCCAACCTACCAATATTGGTGATTCTTGATCCTCTTGATGCACTAAGACTGGAAGCCACTGAGGAGAGATACTCCTGAAGCCCCAATGACCTACCACTCTGACCTACGGCCATATTTTCTCCATCTTTCAGACGTCCGAAGGCTTCTGAGTTCGGTGCTTGACTCCTTCAAACAGCAGAATTCGGTGCTTGACTCCCCCCCAGCCCATCCACCTCATTCCACCCTTCTTTCAGCAACTCCAGCACAGCCCGTCTCCCCAAGGCCTTGAGGTCTCCGTGTCCCAACTGTCCATCTTTTCCATGGCCCCAGGTGTAGAGCTCCCCCGATTCGGAGACCGCCGCCGAGAAGAAGCCACCGGAGGCCACCTACTGAGACGTCAAGAACCAACTTGGCATTTTGAGTAGGTGGAGGCCACCTCAGGCCACCTTCGGAGGCTCCATGAAAGGCCGCCTTTGGCCTTGGAGGCCTGATGAGGCCCTTTCAGAGCCCGCACACCTCCCCAACTCTGCTTGAGTCTCCCAGCAGCCCCCGGTGAAAGGCTGAAGTTGCAATACGGCGGTGAAATCAGGGTCCGATGGGTCCAAAGGACGCCGAGATGGGTCAAAGGACACCATCCCATAATATTTGGGGCACATCCTCAACAGGACAACAGGACTCTAAATGGGGCCAGATGTACATCTGAAACCAAAAAGATCATGTTGGCTCATCTCATGTGCAACATCCGGCCTTTTCACAAGACGGGAGCGTTATTATGGGTGATCCCCCTTGTCACGGCCCGCCTGCTTGACGGGCACGCTTCGGAGGCCCTCGACCAGTCGAGGGGCCACGGCCTTATCCTGCCGGCTTCGGGGTGGTGCGGTTCGGTGGTTCCAAGTCACAGTCAAAGTCAGCAAGTAATTACACACTCCAAGTCGCTTCGACATGAATGAAAACCCCTATCACTTCCAGAATTCTTCGAGGGAATCACCTATATCCTCATACATAATGATCTATCATGTACCGTGTATGTATATATATATATATTGTAACTATACAAATATAACGCACCGTATATAAGCCCAGACCTGCCCTGACCCGCCTGACCCGGTCTCCGCCCCACCTCTGTGGGGAGACTGCCGATGCCCAGCTGCCCATGCTCCGAGGAGCCCCAGACCTCGGTGCGGTCCCCACCGAGCATAGCGTCCGAATCACCAAATCCTGTGTTTAGATTGGGTCCATGATATGATGGTCCAACTATTGGGTGGTTTTGCTCTTTTTTGGGCCTCGGTGTTTCAATTCTCGAGCCGAATGTGCATACTGGGCTAATGATGTACAACAGTTCTGTCAAGCTTTTTTGTGTTATTTTTGGGGGTCTGAGGGAGGGGTTAGATGGCACAACCCATGCACAGTGTTGCTGCTGGAAGACGTCATGATTTGGTGGGATCATGTGGGATCACATTGGGTGCTCTCGTCTCTTTCAGCAAAAAGATCACCTTCTGGTTCGTAGTGATGGTCGTGCTTTGGGCTCTCTCCCTTCTTCTAATCATCCCTAACTCCAGTAGATCTAGTCCATCGTTCGTCCATGGGGGGCGATTAGTTCCAAGGCACCACTGCGCCAGCAGTTGTGGATGACTGTCCCATGGCATCACGGCGGCGTGAGGAGGTGAGGCAAGTCCAGGAGTCACGTGCCGCTCGTCTCCACCAAGAGCAGGGACGTTCTTCTTCGAATGGAATGAGTGGAAACATAGTTTTACTGTTGGTGGCTTAGTAGATGAACAAATGAAGTCCCTTCAAGAATGTCTAGGAAGGCTTTTCCATCTATCTATTTGGGCAATGCGAGCGTCACTCTGCGCTGCTCATCTGCAATTCTCTCCAACTCACGTGAGACATCGTGCAGTCCAAGATGTCAGCCTCCTTCAAGAACAGTACTCGTGACAACGCCAAAAAAAAGCAACAATCCATGACCCGCATGACTCGGCTGCATCAGACCAGAAGCTGTTGTGGTATCCCAGCAAAATCGTAGATGATTTTGGTGGGGGTCCGCCGTGCTTCGCATCTGGCCCATGGTCCCGTGCACACTCACATCGTGTTCGTGTGTGTGTGTGTCTCAATGGAGATCATGGACTACATCTTGCAAGGCCAGTTTTGCTGCATCAGGCTCATGTCGTGCCTGAGCCTTCATGATGGTACCTTTCTCTGCTCTGCCGAGCCCAAAGCAGCGTTTGGAAAAGCATCCACTGGATCTCTCGGGTTGTGGATTGGCCCCACAAGCTGCGAACGAAAGTAGGCCGCACATTCGGCCGACTTTATCCTCCCACGGCACGGGGTGCCGAAAACTGATGTGAAAGAAGGCACACACCTGTTACAACGCGAATGAGCTACACATTGATATGGGTTTTAAGTTATTTATACGTCTTAAGATGTTTTAAGGTATTTGATGGTATTGGTCGTGCTCACTGGTTCACATGGTTTGTGCCAAATGACTTCTTCGGTCTTGCGGGGAAGCGGAAAGACTCGCTACTAGACTCGCGGTGCCTTCTGCTTGGCATTCCATAGGCCCGCGGGAGAGGTGGGATCGACCTCAGGAGCTGCGAAGCGGCACTCCGCCGCGCTCCCAAGCGCTCGGGGAGGGACATGTTCAGGTCTTTCCAAGGGCAAAAGGCACATGGCTAGAGACCTGAGGAAGTTTCCAGCACCCAAACACTCCATGCATGGCCAGGCCAGACGCATTGACCCCCGAAACCAATTATGTTGGCAAATATGGCAGTGCCATGGAGCGTCTGGGGAACGTGCCTTGCTTTCCACACACCATCCACAGAGTCCGCCTCTCGCCACCTGGGTTCCCCCAGCCCCTGCCAAGATGAGCCGCTTTCCTGCCAAGGCACCCACCTCGGAAAGGGGCCAAGCCAAGCTGGTTGCTTTTGATCCACCAGTATGGGGACATTGAGTGTTCAAACATCCGCAAGTACAGGTTGACCGTCATCACCAGTCTGCCGATTCAGATTCGGAGAAGTCGACGTCCATCTGACAGACTGATGTGCCTTGGCCTCCTCAGGAGCAGAATAAAACTGATAAAGGCTGTGGTCCTCCCCATCTCAGCCGTTGAAGGGTCTGCCCACCAAGAGTGGCCTCTGAGCAATTCTAAATTTGGGCATAGCCTACTACTTTTGGACTTTGACTGGGGAAATTATTGCATCAGCAATTCGATAGGCAGAATCCTGTGAGGCTCACCTCGTGAACCAAACGCCCCTCTTGACTGCTTGTGCTGTATTGGGCCAACTGGGCTCAAACCCCTCTTCAGAAAGTTTGCTTTTACAGTAAGTCATCTTATCTTGAGTAATTTCAACAGCAGCTTGTTGTTCGCAGCTTCCTCCCCAGAGGTTTTTGACCAAAGACTCACCTCACTCAGTTTTTCTGCCTTTTTCCGGCCCAGCAAGACTGTACAAAGCACTGGCCAAATGCAACCTCGCACTGTTGACTGGGTCTGGGGTCCTGCACCACATGTGCAGGAGAAAACCGTGTTCTCTCCAGGGTCAAGTCTTGCACCTGTTGCTTCGCTTGGGTAACTAACAACCAACTCTGTCATTGGCTGCAGCATCAACATGTTATATACATGTTGGATCTTTTCCTGGCACCACTGGCCAAGCGAAAGCAGCACTGCTTCTGGTAGCTGGCTGGAGCACCCAGCTCACACATTGGGTTGCTTCCCTGTATGTACCTCTGTAAATCGCAGAACACATCCAGTCACCAGCTATGAGGTCATTGGAACCTGGGGGTCATGGGGTAGCTGGGATATGCGGCATCAAGTGGCCAAGTCCTCTTTCAACATTCACCCTGACTTTAGGACTTCTAGTGAGAAGAATGGCACACATCAGTCGCACAGTGGACACACGGAGGCTAGAGTCTAGAGTGTGGCAGCTTGTTTGCCACTCTGAAGTCACTGTGTTTGGTGGTGGCAGCTTTCCACTCAGAGGTTTGTCCCATCCGCCGTCCGCAACATGCTGGAAAAAGGACTTGGTCACTGCCTGATGCCAAGACAAATCGCGAGAGTCTGGCGTCGGCAGTGTCGCTCACTCATCCACATCATCTGCCTGCCATGGAGCTGCCGCGAACACGAGCTGCACACAGAGCTGGAGTTCGTACATGAGAGACATTGACAGCCCCTCAAAACTGCAGGTAGAAAAAACAACGATTATCAGAGAATTCTCCAAAAAACATGTTTTAAAAAACTGATGTCTCCTCCTCTTTCATCCGGGGCTCACTCACCAAATCACCAACTTTCAACTAGTCACAAGCCTCTCCATTCCCAGGTCCCCACCCCCACGGTGCCTGCAACCTCTGGAACTTGGAGTCTCGGCCCTGCCGGCCTGTGAGGGGGAAGAATTGGTCAAGCGGCTGGAACTGACCACCCTCGATATCGGGGCAACGGATGCGTTCCGATGCTGTCACACTCGGACCGTGAGGGTCACATCCTGTTCGGAGGTTGCAAACATATGGTCTTTTGGGGGTGGCCTAATTGTCCACTTCCATGTCAGTGGGTCAAGTAGTGTACGTCATGTTGAACGACCTTCATCGAGAGTGGCCGACGTGGCACCTGGCCGAGCGCGCCGGCCTCGCCAGCGGCCCTTCTTGGACCAGCTCGCTTCCTCACGGTGCTCGATGGAGATCTTGAGCCTTCGGCCTCAAAGGTGAACTGCAGAAGGCGGCAGAACCAGTGAGGTATGGTGAGGAACTTCGGTCTTGTCATTCCGAAGCCATCACGACTGAAAATGAATGATGAGTGATGATGACTATGTGACTATATTTGTATGGTGACTCGTTACCTAGTCTTCATCCATCCATCCATCCATCCATCCATCTATGGATCTGTTTCTCTCTAAACCCTGACTGAAGCTCAGCCATCCCACAGGGACACTCCGGGCCCCCTATTGTTGAAACGACCTTGGGGGTTGGGTGTTCATATCCAGTCTCCACACTATCATAGACCAACGGCCACCTTGCCGAAGCAGCCAAGTTAATGGACAAGAAAACTATGAGCAAGGCACACACCGCAGCAATAAGGCATCGAATCAATTTGAAATCTCTGATTTGGAGCTTTTCAGGTGCCGTGTTCTGTCTTCTCGATGGATGCGTCCTTCAAATATGATAAATATGAAGAACCCCCATGGATGCTGCTTTGAGCCGCTTGGCCCCTTGGCCTTAACTCGTCACTCGCAGCGAAGCCTTCAGTCCACCGACTCTCCTAGTCCCGACCCCTCGCCTTCGGGAGTGCTCTTCCCACGGAGGGTTTTCGCCAACTCTTCACAGAAGGTCACACTCCTCCCATGGCGGACTGTCTCAGTGTCCAAGATACCCCGATACCCAGAGTCTACCCCGGTATCCAGTGGTTGATGAGAGGGCAGAGTTGCCTGCTGTATCGGAGGCTTGGCGGTTGATTTTCTTTCCCAAGCCGTGCGCTTCTCGATGGCTCACTGGAAGACTTTCTGGACGAACAAATTGAGAGGTCAGATATTTCCAGCACATCCACTAGTCCGACCCTTCTGTTCGGTTTGATGAACACAGCCCAGGAACCAAAATCTTCACATGAGCTCCAGGTGCGATTTCGACAACAAGTTCCCGAAGCCGTCAAAATATACTACACTATATATTATATACATACAGTATAACAAGTCTCAGAATAAGTTTCCATTTTCAGATTCTCACTCAGTGAGTGTCGACCTAATGGGAACTAACAGGAACTAAGTAACCTACTAGGTGACACGTGCTGTTCTGTGAGTGTGCGTGACTTGGCGCGTGTGTTACCATGTGTTCACATCCCCGCGCCCCAAAAGAGCAAAAGCAACGGCACCCCGGATGGGTTGCGTTCAGACTCGTGAGCCGAGCCACGCAAGCACGGTCCCACCCGTGCTCCTGTGCTTTCCATGCGTGCATCCCACCGCCACGGTCGTGGGTTGCTCCCGGCTGATGCGGGACATGGTCTGCTCGAGGATCTGGCTGGACGGATCGGCACTCGGTTGTGCAACCGACTCTTGAAGGCAGCGAAAACACGAAAAAGAAAACATAGGAACAAGAACGCTACTAGGGGCTCCTGACCTTACTACTAGGAGCAAGGGTGCTAATAGGGGGAAAAAGCTTGACTACCTACCCTGCGTCGTAGCTTCTAGCTACTAGTAGCAATGCCCTTGGTCCTAGTAGCTACTAGCCCCGAGCTAAGAACGGCCAATTCGGTGTACCAAACCCTTGTGACGAGATGGCCCTCATTGCAAGGAGCTGACCACCTTGCCTCGTGGAAAAGCTCCTCAGCCCCGTCGTTGGCCATGACCTCCTTGCGCAGGCGCGCATCAAGGCCTGCACAGCCACAGCCGCTGGAGCCGGATGCAGGTTGGATCAGTGGAGGCGTCATGGGGGGCTTCAGGGTGGACAAACGGCTACAGGAAATTAATTAGAGGAGGGACACTCTAGCAGAAAGCTAATTAAGGCTTAACGGTACATCTGGTCTAAGAATTTGTTGATGATTCTTCTTCAGCCTGCAGCTTATTATGAGTTTGCGCCTCTCTGACCTCTTGGACTTTTGTTGCAGGGTGCTTAGGTCTATCATATAGCCATTACGTCACCCCCGCCTGACAAATGCCGCAAAGGTCCTTTCTGAGGATTCTGGATGCATCGTGCATCGAAGACCAGATCTGCTGCTGGGATCCCTCCGCCCCTGCGTGCGGGCGTGTGGCTGCAGAGCCGCGGTGGGGGGATCCCGGGATCCCTCGATCAACAACCAACACTGGTGACGATCTAGCCAACCAAGTCACCTAGATAAGGGTCAGTCGTGTGGCATTGGCAGGCCAAGCCAAGGAATTGGATGGCTCTGTTGGTTCATCTGGTCAACAAATATCTGGTCCAGCTGCTGCCCCCCTCAAAAAACACATCAAGAATGGTGTGCAACAAGGCTAGGCTAGGCCAAGAATCCCTCCACCACACAAGTATCCCTCCACCCGTCTTTCTTCAAGGCTCGGTTCTTCTGGCACCAAGGCTCGGCTCGTGTTGCTATTGTTCTCCGAGGGTGGCATACCTTCAGAGTCCTCCTCATGACTCTCCCTACGTTCTTCCCCGCAGGTCCCTATGCCGGTCCGGGCCTGCCATAACCGAAGGACACCAGCCTCACAGGAAGGGTCGTGGTCGTCTCTTCCATGGCCCACTCCGGGCTGGCATCCTCCAGCAGGCGGTCCTTCAACCACTGCACCCAGAAATGGAAAGGTCTTCTCACTTCAGCAAATCAATTGGAGGGAAGGCCATCTCTGTTGGCAAAAGGCGACATGCATCCACAAATCCTTCTGATCACCTCGAGTTTGATCCAATACCCAAAGATACCCAAAGATACCCAAAGTGATTTCATGTATAGATGCATAATTAGATACATAATATGTGCACTCACTCCCGAAACCATCACAGAAGGGGAAAACTATGTACACACAATTATACATAATTAAGGTACGGTACATGTATGTATTGGTTTCGAGTTGGGCACCCAGGCACCTCCACCACGCTCGTCACCGTCGCTTCCGCCACCGCGGGCGGCTCCGCCGGTAAGGGCCCCACGGGGACGGGTGCTGCGGGCGGTGCTGCGGACGGTGCTGCTCGGCGTCGACCCGAGAGGAGCACTTGAGAGAACTGCTCTTTCCTGGAGATTTACCCATCGCTGGCTGCACGGATTTATAAATAAAGTATCCTACATTTGTTTTATCACAGTTCTCCTTTTTTTGATTTGCTGGTTAATATATAGGTAAGTGCTACATATTGCTTAATTTTAATACAGTATAAAACTATTAAACAATATACCAGCATAGACCCCAAACAGTTTCAAAACGATTCGTTTAGACCAATATTAGTCAAACATCGATTTCTTGGTACGCCCTACTCTCACCCCAAGAGCAAACTGCTTCATCAATGGATTTTTGTCGGCATTGACATCGCTATTTGTTCGGCCACACTTCTCTCCAGTAAAGCCGGGCCACACAGACCAGCCACAGAGCTGACAGAGTTCAGGGGCGCGGCCAAGAGGGGGACAAGGCCCAGCCACACAGCCCAGCCACACATTTGGCAGAGTTCAGGGGCGCGGCCAAGAGGAGGACAAGAGGAGGACAAGGCCCTTTCTTTCTTTCTTTCTTTCTTTCTTTCTTTCTTTCTCTCTCAGAGTTGACAGAGTTGAGGACAAGGCCCAGCCACAG
This sequence comes from Durusdinium trenchii, assembly GCA_963970005.1. NCBI lineage: Eukaryota > Dinophyceae > Suessiales > Symbiodiniaceae > Durusdinium > Durusdinium trenchii. The sequence continues at coordinate 94,258 of CAXAMN010014447.1, forward strand.
AGCCCAGCCACAGAGTTGACAGAGTTCAGGGGCGCGGCCAAGAGGAGGACAAGGCCCAGCCACAGAGCCCAGCCACAGAGTTGACAGAGTTCAGGGGCGCGGCCAAGAGAAGGACAAGAGGACCAGCCACAGAGCCCAGCCACAGAGTTGACAGAGTTGAGGGGCGTGGCCAAGAGGAGGACAAGAGGAGGACAAGGCCCAGCCACAGAGTCCAGCCACAGAGTTGACAGAGTTTAGGGGCGCGGCCAAGAGGAGGACAAGAGGAGGACAAGGCCCAGCCACAG
>CAXAMN010014447.1:101594-158303 GCA_963970005.1 Durusdinium trenchii
CCCTGTTGGATGGCTCTCTGTGTCGATCGTTTTGATCGAAGCTGGCCAAAACCCCCAACAAACCTGCATCACCACAGTCTGGGCCAGGCATGCTCCGGAATGCGAAACTGTATCATCTGAAGGGCTTTCAGCAAGATGTCATTGAAATGTACCACCAGCGAGCTTACACGGCTCTGCGCCTCAAGCGTCATCGACTGGGTGTAGGTGGCAAAAGTTGACTCCTGAAGGTACACCTCAAGAACACGTGTTGAAAGCCATCTGCCCTTTCTTCTCACATATTCTGCGTCTTCTGTGGTCTGCAACCAGTACGTGGCGCCCCCTGGTCTGAGGCTGGACAGCGAGTAAGGTGGGACTGCACTCCCTCCACCTCCGACCAAGCCAAGTGCGGTCTGCAAGGCACTGAATCTCTTACGCAAAGCTTGTGGAGATCTGTTCCAAAGAGGTTCTGAAGGTAGCAGCCTCGAAAAAACACCATCCAACAAAAGGACAACATCCCTAGGATCTATCCTAGAGGATTGGTGACGTGCTGCACGGCCACGCGTCTTGGGGAGCTTTATCTTCAACAAAGCAAACCAGGTTCCAGGAGCTGCATCCCTGGGGAGTATGAGGTCCTCCCGCTTTGCTTGGAAGATCTCGCCAATGCGCAACACTCCAGTCCAACCTAAGGCCAGGATTGCGGCCTCCCGACTCCAGCCCCACAACAGGGCTAGTCCTACGGCAGCGAGGAGGATGGATTGAGGGAGCGCCTTGTTGTGCTCATGGGGCTCGTCCACGACCCAGTTGAAAGCAAGGTCCCAACACGCCGCCATCTGGCGGCGCAGAACTGGCCTCCTGGCCGACACAGCATTAATTGTCTCGGAGAAGCGGTTGTAGCTCTTCCCCGAAACATAAAGCTCCTTGCCATAGGCAACCAACAGCTCCGAGATGTAATCGGCGTCCAACGAACGAGGCTCGAGCAAGCGTTCCAAAGTAATCCGAACATTTTCTGAAAGCCAACGATCGAAGGCCAGCAAGTATTGATCTCGACGGTTGCGGGTGCTTTGAAGAACAACCCGGTCAGCCTGCAGGATGGTGCCCTCGCGACGCTGGGCTCTCTGCTCTTCATCTTTGTTGCTCGGTCCCATCGGCATGGCAGCGGCCGACCTAAAAACGCCCCAAAACGCTACGGTATGGAGCTGGGAGGTGTCCCAAACCCAAAAGGGGGGGCCCACGGGATTTCCAGCACCCAAGCGAGGAACAAGTCCATGACATGGGAAGACCAGCACGAAGTCCAGGGCTGTGGTGGGAGCCAAAGATAGACGCAGTGAGGCAAGTGGCCAAAATCAAGGCCAAGATGAAAGTCCACATTCCAAGAAAATGAGCATGCTTAGGAGAGAAGTCGACCGAGCTAGCTGCAGCACCAGGGCAAAGGCCGATGCAGACAAGGAGATAGAGCCGGATCCAATTGCCTGCTGCCCTTGAGAACTGATGAGAGTGCACAGTAGCAACTTCTTCAAAATTGAGAGCACTGACCACGGAGAGCTTAGCACCAGGTAGGGCTTCTTTTTCACGAGATGGAGCATCTGCCGTATTGAGCCTTGTCGGAGCAAAACCATAGGCTGGATGAAGGTTCCCGGCGATCTGGTAGGCACAGGACCTGAGCAAAGAGGGCCTAAGGGAGTAGGCAGCTGATCGCCCCTTGGCATGTGCACCCTTTGCGACTCGGCTGTCCAGGAGTACGTTGAATCGCAAGTCGCCACCTTTCTCCAATAGCATCTTTTCCAAAGTGACAAAGGCCCTGCTCTCCAGGACATTGATGTGCCCTGGCTTGGACCAGCACCAACTCGCCAAGGTCTTCCAACCGTCGCGCAAAAGGAGGTCATTGATCACGATGCTCTCCAAACGAGGGCCGCTCCTCTCTGCATCCTCTGCCTTGCCGGAGGTCACTGCCAAATGGAAGCACCTTGCTATGAGGTCTGCAACACCCGAGTGATAAATGGCACTAGGCTTGGTGAGCTTCCCTTCAATTCTCACATGCTCATGGTTTCTTGGGCACGGCACGTTCAACATCTCCATGTCCAGGCCCCAACCTAGCAGCCTGAAAGGCTTCTTGTGCATAGATCCAAGGGCACATGAGTTGAGAACTGCTTCAACGAACCCAAGCTCAAGCAGAAACTTCCAAGATGGTAGCCACGCCATTTTCGAGAGGTAGGGTGTCTCAAGCATAGCTGGAATGTCCCAGCGGTAGGCAAACCAGAGGATCAAGAAGCTCCGGAAGGCCAGAAGGTTCCCAAGAGCCGTCTTTGGATCTTTTCTATCGAAGCCAAGAGGCTCTTGATAGGATCGTGAAGCTGGATGCTGAGCAGGCGAGAAAGTAGTGCAAGGTGGTTCGCAGATCAGGCTTCTGAATCTCTTCTCGCTGATCATCTGAAAGATCCAATTGAGGAGCTTGTGGTTCCCAATGTCATGATGTGGGCTCCGAGAAAGGTCAATAGGAGGGCAAACTCTCAAGCCCAAGCCAGCGACCGCAGAGCTAAGAACTCCAGATCCTCCGAAGATCTCGACAAAGTCAAACTCAAACGGGATCATCTTGGCAGGTGATGACATGACCTCAGACAACAAAGGAGCATCGTCGAGGTCCTCGCCTAGCGACCTGAGCATCGATCTCTGAGGTGAGTCCAGCATGGTGTAGGCCCCTCTCTTGTCGCCTCCAAGCCAGAGTATCTGACTGAGCTCACTCTCAACCTGGAGCGCTGTGATGGCACCCTTCTGATTGGAGGCATCTGTGGCATAGATATGGGCATCATAAGGCACAGAGATGTCTGAGATGGCGATCAGTCCAAAAATGCCAGCAAGAACAAGCTCTTCGGCTGTCGCCCTGGAGAGGGACAGAACCTCATTAGCATCACTCTCAGTCTTGTTCCCAAGTGCAAAGATCCGGGACAGGATGCAGCTCAAGCACCTTCTAAACATCATGACTGAGACCCAATTGCCCGCCAGGCGAGATGCCAAAGTCCTGGATATCACCGGTAGGATTGCAGCACGGAAAGAAAGGGCCGCCATAGGTAGTCTCTTCGATAGTGGTGCACCAACTGAGACCAGACCTGAATCTCGGGCCTTTTGATCTGACAAAATCTCAGCTCCAATGACCTTGAAGGCCTCGGCACCACGGACAGTCTTGTCGTCAGAGCTAAACACCTCCTCTCTTGAATATGCATCCTCAGCTCTCTGAAGAAGGCCGACCGATGCTGAAGCCAAAGGGTCAGAAGAGGCAGCCTCACAGCTAATGGCAAAATAGTCGTCAATCACAAGCCCCTGCCAAATAGGTCCTCTGGGGAAAGGATGATGACCAAGTACTGTCTGGCCCTCTCGTAGCAGACCCTCATCTTGAAGGAGGGCGGTGTGACTCTCCAACGCGAACTCAACTCCAAGGTGGTCTCCTTGAAAGAGACTGCTAAAGCCACAAGTGACCTTCTTCACATCTCCTTCCCGGAGAGGTTTATAGGCAGTCTGTCCCAGGCGATCACCATGTACTTCTCGGGAGAAGCGTTTCTTCCCAGCCTCAATCATTTCTTTCCAAGCTGCAAGATGCCGAACCTGTTCTGCTTCAAATTCAAACGGAAGGACGTTGGTGTGCGCCCTTTCTCTGGAGACCTTCGCCTGGTGATAGAAGTCTTTCCTGTCAGCAGCACAGCCAACGAGTTTTCTGCCTCTTGGGCAATGCAGCGAGGTCATGAGGTGACCTGAGGGCAAGAAGGTTGAAGGCCCACGTGGGTGGCATTCAGAAGCATTGAACCACCTCCTGTCTCCGATTTGGCGGTCAACCTCAGAGTTCTTGTGGGCATTGAACACGCGGCATGCAAGGCCAGTAGCATGGCCCGAAGGGAACATTGCAAGCAGGCCACGACTGTCCCAAATCTTTACAAGCTCCAGGTTCTCCTCAATCTTTTCGAACTTGAAGCTAGGACCAGCATTCCCAATGTCATAACTATGCAGCAAAATGCCAGGGTCCTGAAAGGGAAGCCATAGGATGCTGTCCAAGTGCTTCTGCAAGTCCCAAGCCCCCCGTGCCTGAGAGCTTCAGCCGAGATGCAATCAGGCTGCGGTAGGGCTGCATCGGGGAGAACTCCTCCGTGACTTCGAAATAGTGCTCTTTTGAAATCTTACCAACAACTTCATCACAGCCGTAAGGCTCCGCAATGGGGCCACCATAGTGCATGTTGAAGGCGGGATGCGAGCCAGAGTACTTCTCGAGCTCCAGAAGCTTTGCAATGAATTCAAAACCAGATCGTCCCGGAGGCAGAGCGTACCGAGCTCCAGGTTGATCACACGCAGCAAGTAGCGCCTGCAGCCGTCTGAACACAGAAAGCTGCGCCAGGGAAGGGCGCCTCCCAAGTAGTGCCGAAGCAACTGGTCTAAGACCATTGTGGACATAGTTCAGGGCCATCACAAGAACATGTAGTGCTCTCTTCCTGCAAACCCTCCTCCACAACGCCTTTGAGAGCTTGGGGCTCCTCTGCTTCTCAAAGATCCCAATGCAAGGAACAGGCAGAGGGAAAACTGCGGTAGCTGGATCGGAATCCAGTCGACGGGCATGGAAAGTCCTGGCCAAAAATGCGCCAAAGGAGGTCCTGGAACGTAGAATCCAACGAATGAAGGCCCCGCTGAAACTCTCAAAAGTGATCTCCTCACTCAAGGCTTGTGCATCACCAGAGCTCAGACCACCTACTCCTCCTCCAGCTGATGGGCAGGCTGAGAGGCCTTCGACTTTGGACCTCCCTTGCCTTTTCCCTTCTTCTTGGGCCCAGGGGCAGCATTGTTTGCGTCTGTGGTAGCCGTCTTTGTGGAAGAAGTCACCTCTGCTCTTCTTGTGCTGATGACATCCATCTCTTTCAGGTACTGAAGCGCTGTCGTGACCCATCTCTGACTCGCTGTAGGGGCAAAAGGCCTCGGATTGGCCGCCACTGCAACGGACCTCCCACTGAACAGGCTGTGGGGTGGGTCCTCCACCAAAGCCAGGAGCAGACCGACCTCCATCTTTCCATTGTCCATTGCTGTCTGCTCCAAACATACGAAAAGAAGGGCCAAGGCGTCCTTTGCAGCTAGGAAATTCTCCTCCTGCATGTGGTTCAGAGCCAGCGCCACTTGCCAAATGATGAAGCCAATGTCCCGAGTGCGGCCAAAGCCTCCAAACCTCTCCAAATACTGCGTTGGTGTGACTCCTCTGTCTCTCAGGGCTGAGATCTCCACCTCCGCTGACTGGGCGGGATACATCCGCCTCGACATGCTCTGCAAAACACTGGTGAAGAAAGTTCCTCTGTGAGCTGCAAGTTCGGCTTGGAGTCTGGCCCTTCCCAGAGAGCCCTTGGAAGACATCGAACCCGTGGCCGATCCCAGGTCGTGAAAGGGGTCCCCGGCGCCATTTGCAATCTGTGCCACCAAAGCAGTAAGAGCCTGGGACTGTGCCAACATTGCCCTCGCAAAGTCCGAGGATGCCTCTGGCAGATCGAGGGCCATCTCCTCCGCGTCGTTCTGGTTGAAAGTCACCCGAGGCTTTGTAGGTGTCATCGCCTTGGGAGGAGGCATCTCCAGGACCAGATTCTTCAGAGGTGAGGCAGCGGTGGATCCAGGCAAAGCTAAGCTGCCAATGGGCTTTCTCAATGCAGACGTGCGATCGGCCGCCATGGTGGTCGTAGCTTCCATAGCAGCTGTTCTGTCTGAGAGGCTCTGCACCTGTGAAACCAAAACCGGAAGGGTCTGCGAGATCTCTTCCAGGGACTGAGCAAGAGCTGCAACTGTAGGCTTTTTCTTTGCTGCAACTGGTGAGGCTCCTTTTCCAGCTCGAGGAGTGGCTGGTTTCCGCCTGCCTCCAGGGGGCGGGACAGTCCTCCGCTGCTCCTCCGGCGTGACTTGTCCTTCTTCCAGATGACCAGGTGTCTCGGGGACATCGTCGGCCGAGTAGAACAAAATGCGATCTCCCACCGCCTCGAGGTCTCCTCTGGCCCACTCGAGTGCTCGTGCAACAAGCGCATCCGGGTGCGGGATCATCAAAGGCTCCCTGAAGTCGAAGGCCAGAACTCCTGACAGTTCTCTTGAACGTTCGACTGACTTCAAAAACGGCATCACTTCTGTACTGAAATCCACCAGCTCGATGGGTATGGAACGGCCCTCTACAGCTGTAGGCTCCTGCAAAATTGAAACTTCGTCCAACCAAGCAGCTCCCACCTCTGTCTTCAAATGGGGTCCCACCAAAGCCGATGGAGTTGCTGTATCTCCGGCAGCTAGGGCATCGCCTGGCATAGCCAATTCTGGCAGCGCCAAAAGGGCACCATCTCTCCTCAGCAGCACCACGAAGGCCAAACACTGAGAAACGTTTGCTGACCCAAAACCAAGGCCTTGAAGGTCCAACACGTAGGGCCGGAACATGGCAGGCCCGAAGTCTGCATGTAGCGGGTAGATGTCCTCTGCCTCCAAAACTTCTGACATGGCATTGAGGTCCATCGTCTCTATGGAGGGAAGTGCACGTTCTCAAACCCTGCTCCAGCAAGGTACACCTCGGTCTCTGCCTTCGATGGGAAGCCGTGGCAAATGGTCTCACTGCCCTCCAAGGTGCCAACTGCCCCAAAGAGTTCACGACTTGTCCGGTAGACCTTGGGCGATGAGATTCCGGGCCCACGGACCACGGCGTAGTATCGGTTTCCCAGATCAAGCACTGGAGTCCTGTTCGGGCTCTGCACTCGGCCGGCACGTACAGCTCCAGCCCAATTTCCTGCAGTCCAGGCCCTCTGAATCCTCTGTTCTGGTGTCCAGCCGCCTGCAGACACTGACAAAGAAGAAGCCAGTAGGCGAATATGCCGAGGAGCCTCAGGGAAGGAAGCCTCAATGCTGTCACGTGTCTCAGCCCTCCTCCTCGGTGGGGTAGTGGCCTCAACCTCCTGCCAGGATGCAATGCTGGGAGCACTTGACGGAGCCGGCTGCCGAGGCAGGTCAATGTAAGCACCACCAGGTCCAGCAGATGATGATGCACGGCCACTGTCAGATGCCAAGCGCTGAACAAAGGAGGCGGCCTTGTCAGCGTTGCCCTTGATCGAGATCTGCAGCCCCTGAAACTCCAGGGAAAGAGAAAGTTCCTCGTCTTCTCCTTGGGAAGGTGGTGAGCGATTGCTCATTCAAGTAGGCTCGAACTCGATCAGGCGCTGGCGGCTGGCCAGCAGAAAGGTGCCCAGGAGAAGGCACCGAGGCGGGCAGAAATCCAAGGCCCCAAAGGCAAAAAGAGGCAGTCAGAAGAATGCCGAGCAGGAAGCCAATGAGGAAGCTGGCAGAGAGAGATGCCAAGCCAGACGCAAAGCAATGCGATGGGCAAGCGAGCCCCCACCAATTGCTTTGGGTGCCGGAAATCAGGAAAGACAAGACCTTTGGGGCCCAGTCCATAAAAAAGCCACCCTTGAGACTTGAGCGACGAAACGGACAGTCAACCTTAGAAGGGACAAGGTGAGCTGTAGGTCCACTTCCAGCAAAGGTGAGTCACAGTGTATGGTCTATTTAAAATGCTTATCGGGTTTCAGATCATCTTTGACCATGGAAAGTAAACCCAGAACCGGGTTTTGGACCCTGCTGCTGGTCCAAATGGGCAGGTGAAAACCGAGTCCAAACACGCAGACCCAGGCTGGCCAACCTCTGAGTCGCGTTCCGAACCACTTCCTGGACCACACTCTGAGAATTAACAACTCTCGGCAAACTCCCTTGGTTTCAAACAGGTTTCGGTTTCGGTAATACAAAAGCATCCAAATGTTACTTAGGGTGCTAGGCCAGCATGTATTTGATTTTGCCTTCCATGTTCAGCGCTCACAAAATCAACACAAGTGCCACATCAACCCTACCAGCTTGCATCCACTCACGCAGGGGCCCCCGACGTTCCACGCGAATCCCCAAGCCACATCCGACCCCTCTCGGACCAGCGATGCCTGCCCCAACTCACCCGGAAAGCGCATGAAACGCAACCCTCATTGCATAATGCCTCTAGAGGTGTTTCTAAAAAGGGGGTTGGAATACTGACGACCGCTACGGAAACCATTCAGCTGGACAGGGTGCAGTTTCACGTCCAACATCAAACAACCCAAGTTTGATGTAAAATGCTGGAAGCCTTCAAAGACCTGCTAAATTGTGCAACAGTGTGAAGTAGTGAAAACAAGTGTGGCGCAATGTTTGTAGCATTGAATAACATTACAAGCGGGAGGGTTGAGTTACACATGCTGGCGTGAGGTCACACATCCCCATGGGCACAGCTCATGCATTAGAGTAAAGTCACCCTGCTTGCGAAAAGTCGCCCAGAAAAAGATGAGAACCCCATGGGCACAGGCTTCGCGGGGACGGCTTGGATTCTTCATGTACTCTGCATTGGAAATTGCAGTGGTATGTTTTTCTGATGTCAGTCGTCCGTGGGCCTTTAACTGCACCAGATGGCGATGAAGACTTATGGCCTTTGGCTTCATCATTGCCCGCAATTCGGCTATGCCCTAACTCAATTAAAGCATTAGCCATGCTGGGCAGATTTGCCACATAGGATCTTCGCTCTCTATGCCAGTCATCTGAAACGACATGCAGCCACTGCGCCCTAACTATTCCAACGCAAACCGCAAACCCTTATGAAAGGAGAAACCGAAGAGTAAAAAAGGGTTCCAAGAATGGACACCTAACAGAAGGATCCTTGCAATGTCTGTTCTGTTCATCTGCATTCTGAAGGACGTTTCAGGATGCTCTGACTGGCTATGACCTAATGATCTTGTCCAACTTGACCATTTTCCCCCAACGTCACGGAGGCTACCCGCCTGGTATCGCACCGGAGCATCCTGAGCCTCCTGAGGCGCTCCAATCGGTGGCTCAATTGATGAATGATTTGGAAGATCTCTCGGATTTGGGGACTCCGGTGCCATGGCATTGCAGGCCACTACTTGGCCGCCGGATATCCTAGTGATTTGTTTCTGCGGGTTCCTCCCCGAAACGAAGAGACGCAGAAATGGACGAGCAATGGACGGATCAGAAAGGCGGCCGGCCCAAGCTGGCTTGTGGACCGGCACCTCATGACATCCCATTGGTCACCGTTGGTCACACAAACTCTTGTGACTACCTGCGTGGTTTTGGGAGCCTTCACTCAAGCATAGTCCAGCTTGAAAAAAGGAATGCAGTAAACGTTAACCATCCTCAAAGTGAAAGAATTCGGACCCCGTTTATTAGCAAGGCCCATGCTCATGGTGGTGAACATCTGTGGTGATTGGAGTGTTCTAGATGACATGTGACCGACTCTTTTGGAAGATTATATCCATGTCCCTATGCATCCATCACTGTGCAAAGCCGTCACTTGCAGTGGCCTCCTCCCCAACTGCCAAGGGCTCTCGGGAGACCTGCGCAGGTCTGCAGTGGAGCGAATCCGGGTGGGACCTGTAGACTCAAACCAAGGACATGGTTGGGTATATAACTTATAACTATAATATATATATTATAATATATTATATATACACCCACATATCCCATTCCCAGTAACCGTGGATGATGATGATGATGATGGTTCATTGATAGATAAAGGCCTTTTTGAAAAATGGTGATCCTCTACCGACTGCTACTGGTTGTGGGGCACCTGCCCTCCCTGTTCGGCTCAGCAAGGTGCGACCCAACGAACCCTGCCACGATGAACACGCTCTAAACCTATTTTCTTCATTATTGGTAAATCTGTTCAAAGGCTCCCCCCGGCTCTGTGTCATTAGATTCGGTACCTAAGCACGGGCTAAGCATAGTGGCTTTTTCAGCCTCAGTCGCGACTCCACCCCCTCGACCCAAAAGGCTGGTCCACACCTGCGGAGAGGGTGGCCTTAGAGATCTTTGGACTTGAAAATGTTGGAACGTTGTTTTCATGTGTTTTCTATCCAACCTTTGTCTCCACAAATCTCAACTGAGTCTGCAATGGTTCAATCATCAAAAGGTGCGCGAGAGGCTCCAAAAACGAGCATCCAACTATTCATCTCAGGAATTCTTAGCCCTTCCGGGACTCCCAAGATCTCCCAAGTGTCTTGAGCTCAGTGCTGTAGCCGTGATGGGGACCGAGTTCGCCCTGGCGGAACGCGGACGACAACATTGGCTGATATCGGAAGGGTCAGTTGTAAGGATACAAATTCCCTTGAATGACACTGCGGGAAAGTAACCTCTTCCCACAAAAACGAATGTTTTCAGGATGGATTTGGTGTCGCACTTGCGTCTCACACGACCAAATCACCGAACTGTCTGGTCGCTTATGAACCTGCCATGATGCAGCATGCGACTCCCCTACGACCCATCTAATCGACTGGCTCCTGATCTGAAGAAGAACCCATCTATTGTACTTCATTGCACACGGGCCTTTCGGGGGGGCTCCATGCCACTTCGGCCCAGCAACATCCAAAACTTGTTGCCAGATGTTGCCAGCCCCGGGCTGGCCTGGACTAGCCGCCTCGCGCGGTGGCGAGGTCTGAACCTGCGGGAGACTTTGAGTTAGACCAGCTAGGGCCCTAGCCCGTGGATCGATGTCTTACATGTGTCTTAACATGTGACATGGAAGCCCCCAACCAATGGGTCAACTCATCAACTGCTCCCAACCTATCAAGTGAGGCCCCTCTGACTCTGAGGGAGTTGTCGTTTGGAAGATGGTCTCCTGACAATCGACTCAGAAAAAGCAGAAGTTCCATGACGGGTGGCAACACTCTTGGTTTCCTCGCTTCAAGGAAAAATGGATCCTCAATGAACACCCATCTGGACCAATCTCGGACACAGCGTCGCTGTTCGATCGATCTTCCATCATCTTCTGGAGTTGTACTGTATATAATCTGAACATGCGCAAGGTGGTGGGAACAGCAACCATCCAATCCCACAAGTCTTGAACTCCTGCTACAGTGGAGCTTGGGTCTCTGCGAAGTTCGTTTGGGAGAAGGTCCCGTCTGTGGCTCTCCTCCCGGCACAAGCAATAGCTTCGATAGCTTCGAGCCTCGACTTCACGTTCCTGTCCACCTCGGCTCGGCGCGGTCCGGCAGATGCCAGCGCCCCCAAAGCGGCCCCCCGGAAACCCAAGACGGTCTTAAGCTGAGAACGGGGTTTGCGCACCTGGGGAAAGCACTGGAAAGCCTAACAACTGAAATAGGGTTCCTTTCGAATGGATCCACCATGTTGTCTATATATGTGTGTCTCCACTTCCCCTACCACGCCTGCACTCCGCCGACGCAAGCCTTCGGGGACCTGTGGCAAGACTCACACAGCTTGACACAGCTTGGACAACTATGCTACAGCTGCTAACAGCATCCAGGTCGAGTCTGGAAGACCTATGAATGTCATGGAGGACAGCGTGAGCATCGGTGCCTCCTTTTGAAAGGAAAGCCTAGTGTTCGAAAAATGGATGGCACATGGACTTCCTCGTCAAAACCACGTGTAGATGAACTCCATGAGATGACCATGCATTGACCGCCACTAGTGGCCAGCACTGGGCCAGTGCTACGCCCCATGCGCCTCGTTGGACTGAGGCTTGCTGGGCTCTCTGCCTTGGCCCCGTGTGCGGCGTCAAGAAAGAGGAGCCGGAGCCAGCCGTCCGCATGGAAAGGACCGGACGAATGAATGAACTGATCACGACCCAAAAATGCTGTGCGTTCTTTCTGGGGTCGAATAATGAACCGATCTTTCTGGTGGCTGCGTTCATTGATCTAGGTCAGTCTAGGTCATCTTTAACCATTGGGTCAGAGATACTACATTGGGTCAGAAGTGGAAGGAATCCATTGCATCCCAACTGCCCCTTGGGTCACCAACTGTCCCTGTTCTCACTGAGGGTTTTCACCTTCGCTCGGCCAGGACTTTGCAGCCGGCGCCTGGAGATGAAGGGGTTTTGCGCTCTGGGCACTGGTCGTGGCTCGGGCTTTTGGGGCTCGGATGGCCTAGATCAAACGCGTGTCAGAGATGATCCATCGAAGGTGGAGTATTCCATTGAATACATGCATTGAGTCTGATCATGCATGTCAGAGATGTGTGGTGGACTTCTACTCCATCGAAAGGCAGTTTGTGTTGCACTTGCGTCAGGAGACGGTGCATTTGGAGGGAGAACGGGAGAACATCCAGATCCTTGATTTTAAACCACCCAGTATCCCCAAGTCAACCTTCCGATGATTATCCCTTGAGGCCCTTGACCGTGTAAGCCACCGAGAACAAAACCATCAGAAAGTACCACCAGTAAGAAAATCCACCGCACTGGAATTTTACATTACACCCCAGGATAGATCCAAAAGTCATCCAAAGCGAACCTCCATGAGCCTCGTCTGAATGTGCCACCGGGCACCTGGTTTGCAAAAGCCATTGGTCCTTCACCCATCGCGACCTCCAGTTCCAAGCTGCTCCACAACTCTAGGCGATGAGCCCAGACCTCCACGCGATGAGCCCGGAGGAGCAACGCCAGTAGCACCACCACCAGCGCTGCTAAGACGATGACCTCGGTGGATGCGGAGGTCGACCACGAGGCATCAGCGTGAGACGGGTCATGCGAGACCGGAAGAGCGTGGTGAGTGGAATCACTGCGGCGCAGCGTGTTCTGCTATTCTAAGTGGTTCTCCTCCCCAGTCCTAGCCTATCTTCTGGACCACTGCCCTGCAGTGGTGCGAAGTGGCTTACCACTTGTATCTGCTGAGATTGCTCACTGCGCTCATCCTCTAGGTAGAGCCAGAAAAACGCGAGCCACACAAACACTGAGTTGCTCGTGAAAACAAAAACTCGGCTCACAAAGAACTGGAAGAGTTGCCCTCAAAGGCCCACCCACATCCCTCTCCAACACGTCGTCGTCTGTGCTTTACTTGCTTGGAAGGTCTGCAGTGTGCAGGGGTCCTCTGTTCAGACCCATCTCATCACGCTCTTGAAACCCTTGCTCCTTCAGTTCGCAAGGCCACTGTGGGAAGGCCTCGAGCATGGGATGCCTAGAAAGCGACCTGCCGCAAACGATGCTCATTTCGCACACTCTTGGACATCACCCATGGGACGATTCTAACATCCACTCTTGCGGCACATGAACACACTAAAACATACTAAAACCATTGAAAACCATCGAACAAGATCAAACATCCATGCAGCCAGTAAGAAGCGCCCAGCTCCGTTGGACGGATTACACCAAGCAGCCAGAGCCCAAAGAGCCCCTTCTGTAGACATGGCGATGGCCCACAAGGACTGAAGTAGCGTTGTCTCGCTAACGCTCCAAGTTGGGTGGCTCTTGACATCTGAATCTCCATCTCACCTACGCTTTGAAGCGAATCCACAGTATGCGCACTGCGGTTCTTTGGGGGTCTTGGACAGCTTTGTGAGCAAAGATGTTCTTCCTCATCTATGCAAAGTGTGGCTAGAACCAAATCCAAATCGCCCACTGGTGGTCACTACATCCGCGACGGCTGCTAGTCCTCTCAGGATACTGGCCACGTTCTATGATCACTGGCTGTTCCCTCTAGCTGCTAGCTTCATCCAGGCCGGCATTGAGCGTAGCCTCTGCGACACAAGACCTTCACCCACGTCACTGGGCTTCTTGGGGCTGGGAGCTGACGTGCCAAGCTGCGTCCCACATGAGCAAACCCTGCACACACCCTGCACGCTCCACGGCCAAATTGGATTGGTGTGGGGCAGTGTGGGGGCTCCAGCAAAAATATGTCAGGCACATGTGCCACTTCGAGCCTGCAAAAGACCCTGAAACAAAGGGCAGTCCACCTGAATGAGATAGTAAGTAATAACTTGCAGTGTCATTTTTGGCACGTCACTGTACCACTCTACCATCTTGACAGTTCAAAGGTAAAACAACCCATGGAAAAAAGTGCCTGAGTTGCTTACCAGCGGAACATAAAATGGATGACCTTCTGATGGCCAGCATGCACATACCCTTGTTAACTTTTTGTGAACAAATACAGGCGTAGCCCCAGCAGTCCCAACTGCCGCCGAGTCCATTCGCCATCAGATCATCACAGCGGTCCATCCAGACTTTTGGCATCGGAAGAGCATTTGAGACACACTCGGCTTTAACATATGATGCTTACGAGGGAGGCCTGAGGTTCCTATCAAGATCATGTGTGATCCTCAGAATGCACCGTTGAATTGCCAGATCTGATGTCCTCTAACACTTCGCGATGTGAAAGAAATTGTGACGGTGATGGTACATGTTCACATCTCTTCAATCTCAACCACATCTCAGCCTCCCCATAGCAGGCACCCTCAAAGAGGTGCCCCACCTCCAGCTCAACTTCAAGCCTTGGTCGAAGGATTTCCACAGGAGTCCGAAGAGTCTTCCGGAGTCCGAGTGAATCAAAATCACTTGATCTGGCCCTCTATGCTCCAATGTCCCGTTCCAACCATACTTTCGCTCCAACTCTACAGGAACAGGAGAAGTGGAGCGCCAAGGGCATAAAAGTATCTTTCAACAGATCCCTGAATCTGAGCTGCAGCAACTGCCAAAACCGCCTCCCCCGCACCAGAAATCCCGCACTTTTCTGCTCCAGCTCGGCAGTTCCTAACTGAGCAAGGGCGCTTGCTGCAGCTGTGGCCTGCCGTCGGATGAGATTTCTTCAACCCCGAGGCGATTCTAGTGTCGGTGGCATGGGTTCCTCCAACAACTGCCTTGGATCATTTCTGTAGCCATGTCACGAGGGGCTCCAAACTTGGCAATCTTTGGTGGACGTCAATCTTCTGGGGTGCTGGGGTTCTCTGCCAGCTGGAAGAAAAAGACTTCAATCAACACATGTCTTCCCTCTGTATTGGGTGCGGGCCTTCCACGTCTCACTCCCAAATGCCCCACCACCAACAAAACTAATGACGAATCACCACGGTGGCCAAGGGCGCGTCTCGCTATACGTTTGGTTTCCAGAACGTATTTGATCTTGGACTTTGGACTGCTCTATCACGTTTAATCTGCTTGGGGGAGGACCTAATTGCAGCTTGAAAATCACCTGCTGTGCAGGTCCATCCTTGTCATCTGCCTCGGCCACCGAGAGCGAGCTCAAGCCCTTTCGGATGTCCCACAGCACCAACACGTGGCGCGGATCCACCCAGCGCTCCTGGTCCTGGTCCCACGCCCACCGCGCGGTGGAAGAAGGGTGTGAGGGGAGGGTCTTGGTTGAGTGCAGCGTATGGAGATGACAGCAGCTCACACCCGGGGCTCGCCTGGGTAGAATCATAATTCATGCCAACAGTGAGCACACACACTTATGGATTTGCGTCCGAAACTCATGCTACCAACCAACAGTACCATTGTATGTGATGATTGATGTTCTGTCCGTTTACTTGAAGCTCTTTTCCTGGCACTCCAACTACTTGCCTAGCCTCACCCACCTAGAGGAATATGCCATGCACAATATGCCACGCACACAACTGCACACGCACCACACTTCAGCCCGACGGGTGGTCTCCTCTGGCTCGAAGAGTTCCCCTGGCATCGCTTGAAAACCCAACTTCCTAGGCCGGCCAGGCGCCTTCGCGCCGCGCGTTTCCGCCGGGAGTGGACGAAGTGGGTGGCCAGTTAGGGAGGACGAAGAGGAAACGCAGGAAATCACCGCGTTTCCGAAACAAACAAGAGGAACCCAAAGAGTCTCCACTGGAATCTTTGATATACTTTCCAGCCCGATGTGCGATCAACTGTCATGAAAACGGGAGTTGGTAGAATGCGACCTTCAAATTGGAGGACAATGACCCAGTGTGGTTTCTCGGACCTGTTCAGGAATCTACCCTCCAACATCATGGATGTGGCAGGGGGTCCTGCCATTCACTTCTGCCTTTGGGGAGGCCACTCCTTGCTTTAACCCGTCGAACCACCAGAAAGTTCAACACGAGAAACGTGATGGTATCCGTTATCTCCCCGCGCGTATTCGAGTAGGACGCCCTCAGCTTCCCTGGAACTTAGAGGTTAACAATTCACCGGCGAACCTAGAATTCCCTGCGGCCATGTTTAGTGGGAAAACCAATCGCAGAAATGTTACAGGATGTTAAAGGTTGTGACTATTATATACGCTGAGTGAGTTTAGATTGACGCGCAGAATTCGCACAACTCCCTGCGTGCAAAGCCACGACTGGCTTTCATCGATGTGATTCAGGGGCCCAGGAGGTTGGGGAGACCAAACTCTGTCTGAAAAAGTAATCCTTCTTAAAGCTCCGTGCCATCTCTAGTTTCGGGCAGGCCACTGGCTCCTCAATGTCAACGACTGCGAAACCTTTTTTGCATTTGATAGGATTCACTGGTGGATGCACGTTTGATAGGTAGCGGCTAGCCGTGATGTCCAGCGTTTCCGTCCTATTGAAGCATGCTTACCCCTCCTTGGAAGACCTGGCCCCGAAATTTTGCTCCGTGACCCGTGGTCAAGAGCCCTAGCGCGCGGCACGCGGCCCTTAATTCTACAGCAATGGGTTTGTCACATCCCGGCTTTTGGATCAACAAGGATGGTGTGAACGATAGGTACGAGCTCCCTTTTGGCACAGGCGTGGCACCGGTACAGCTGCGCCGCCGGGCGGTTGGCGTCGCCACGCCCCAGCGTCAAGACAGCTGCAGTCTTGTTCGCCTTGGACTAATGGAGTTGCCGGATGAGTCGGCAGGAACGTGCATCAAACACAAATGGATGAACACAATCACACTATGCTCGCCCTAGCCAAACCAAGCCTGAGTCTCGGCCTTGTTGACCTTTTTTGGGGATTCCAGGCTTTACTGAGGCAGTGAGCTAACCGCAACCCTCGGTCAGGCTCCGCCTTTGTGAAACAAGGACTCCAACCAACGTGGCCAAGATCAGAAGCAATTCTTGACGAACACACTAAACCCAAACACTGATGCCTTCACGCAAAGGTCGGGCCTGAATATGAGGCTAATAGAAAGCAGGAGTTGGCTCCTCACCACCTGATCCAACAAATATCTCAGAACAACTAAAAGGACACCTTTATCAAAAGGATCAATATGGGCAGCCGGCGACCACTCGATAGTCACTAAGGGGCGCTTCTAGACATGTCCACTCTCTGCGCTCACTCCGCAACCCACATTTGCGTAAATCGACCAGGCACCTTGACCGCTGAGTAGGAAAGAGCAGCCACCTTGGAGGACAAGAAAAAAGGATTGGTGGCATGGGGCAACATCCCCCAAAATGACCCGTCAAGCGGCAGCTAGACAGAGAAAAGGGTTCTTTTAAGGGTGCGAACCCCAAGAGTCATCCTTCTGAGAACTGCCCGCAGGCTAACGATCCAAGATTGTGAGTTTCCGCCTGGTGAAAGCAATAAGTTGGGCCATTTCCGAGTTTGCCCAACGTTGAGGCTCTCCTACTTTTGCGAGGCCCGTGCTGTGGTGCAAGGTTGCACAACTGCCTGTCAATAGCCAACTGCACGAGCCCCTGTGCACACCTTTCACACCCTGAAGATCAATTGGCCAATCTATACCTCCGCATTCTGGTCCACCTTTGGGAAGTTGGCCCAGGATCACCATACAGTACCCGGAATTCACATGAACAAGCCGCTGAGTACTGAATTCAAAGGTACTCAGTGTCGTCAAGTGACTCAATTCAATTCACAGGAAGCCCAGCCGCTGATCTTTTTGGGCCATCTGACCTACCTTGCATTTAGTCATTTCCGGGCTTGACGATTCTCCAAACCACAAATCTCATCAAAATATGCCAGTGATTCCCAGTGTCTTGGGGGTGAGCCAAGCGGAAATCCTGCTGCTGCATCGCTTACTTTTAAAAACCCTACACCCGTCCAAACCACCACTCCCCACCTAGAAAAAGGAAGCCAAACCCTTCCTAAAGCATCCTAAAGCGGGTTGATTTTTGCTGGTTTTCTTCGTCCAGGGTTACCCACCTACCGATCTTGTCCTTCCTGTGGCCCCCCCATCAACCCCGGTGCAAAACGTCAAGCGTCCAAGAGCAGCTTGCCAACCCCGCGCCCTCGAAACGCATCCTCCGTGCAAAGAAGCTCAATGAGCACCCAGCTGTCGGGCGGGGTGCCTGGGCTAAGTAGCCGGCCAAAGGGAAGGGGCGGTGGAGTTGGCTTGGACCCAAACAAATCCTGAGGCGCCCCCTACCATGCAAGTAATAGAAGTGCCCTCTTGTGCAGAATGGATAGGTTCATGCTAGTTCGCATTGCCATTCCTTCATCCAGACCGCATATCGACAACAAATATAGTAGCCATAAGCAATGTAGGACCCACCTTGCCCCAACCCAAAATATGCCAAAATTAAAGGGCTGCTTGAAAAGGGATCTTCCTCAATGTTGGGTCAAGGTGACAAGGATGCGGGTGTCTGAAAAATGCCTCCCGTCCCCTCCTGAGCTTCCACCATCTCAGCCAAGCAGCGAAGCGCCAAACGCCCAGCTCCTGTGCACCGATGCTTGTTCCACATGTAAGCTCGACGATTCTGCACCATCACCCCAAACAAAGTCTCTGGATATACCGGAGCATTTGTCACCTGAAGTGGTGTAGGATCGCTCCTAACAAGACTTGGTGACAGTGCCCTCCCAGACTGCCGAACTGCTGCGAGCCTGCATCTGGTGCGTTCCCTCTGCCTCAGCCACAGGTGCTGACGAAGGCTGGTAGCTTCGCTCAAGAATTCTTTTGGTGTGGGGCCACAATGATTCACCTAACGAGAGGTCTTTCCCCCTGTAACAATCACCAACCTCCACATCCACATCATTCACCCTTCTCATACTCTTTTCTCAACGACCTCCCTATCCTTCGCCTCCACATCTCCCCTGGTCTCTCGATTTTACCGCTCGCCTGTTTTCCGAACTCGCGGGCCCAACGCCTGTACGGATCGGTGGTTGGCTCGGTTCACCGTTCCGCCTCAACGCGACTTGAAGCCATACTTCTTTCCTCGGTTTTGGTGGGTGGGCTGAAGGGCTTTTGGGCGGTTGGAGGTTGGAGTGGTGTTGTTGCGTGGAACCCCCCTCTAATAGCAAGTCTTGTGTCTATATGTTTCTTTGAGGTTCTTCAGTAGGGCCGACTCGAGCCGACTCGAGTCGAAGAGCCCAAAGCCTTGGACTGTATGAGAAAATCAAAGCAAAGCCACCTAAGCCTAAGCCCACTCCCGTGACATGCCACTCATCGAACCGAAACCCCTGAAAACCATGCAGAACACAACGTGAATCACTTGAAGTGTTTTGATTTCCGTTGTCGCTGTAAACGGCTACGGTACTTATTTGTATGTCTGAAGAAGCTTGATTGCGTTCCCATCCTGGAACCAACGCCCTCCTGGCCCGATGCGTCCTCCCCCTGCAGACAGGAGACGCTCGTAGAAGAGGTCTGTCCGTGCTGTGCCCAGGTTCACGATCTTCGGGCACCCGTCCCGGTCCTTCTCGCATTGGCAGCACTCCTGGAGCCCGTCCCCAACTTGGCACCGGCGTTTTCCGTGCCTCAAAGAGACCCTCTACCCACCACACTGGAAGTGTTTGCGAGGGACCTTATAGTGGCCCACTTTCCTAGTGGCTTTGCGGTACTAAATTAAAACCAAGCAAACAAAACCAGACCTTTCCAAACCTTGGTCGCCTCGCTCATGCTTCAAAAGCGACTGCTCTGTGCGTCCTTGCAGTAGAAGGCATCCGAGATACCGGCACCCCCGCAGATGACACAGCGGCCCTGATAGCTTCCATAGTTGCACTCATCACACACACGCGCCAGCTGCGAGGGGCGCACGTAGGAGTCGCAAATCACACCTGCGACATGGCCACCAGGTTGGGGCTGAGAAACTGACCATTGAGGACCACCGCGGTCAATGAGCTTTGTTCAGGGTGGAGGGATCAAGCGGAGTTATCCAAAACGCTGCAGAAGCAAGGCTCATTTCAAAACTAGGCTTGCCGCGTTCTTGAGTCCAATATGGTTGGCATTGCTTGGGGCACACCATATCATGTCATCACCGAGGGGAGTCCATGGAGTCCGGGGGAGCCCGTGGAAGCGGAACTCGGCATAGCGGAGCTAGGCATCGCTACGAACGGAGCGATCGGACGCTACTAAGTTACTATAGAACGGGGCTCCTGGCCTTACTACGAACGGAGCAAGAAGGCTGCGAACGGGGCTCCTGGCATCGCTACGAACGGAGCAAGAAGCTACTATACTCTTTCTATGTTCACCCCTGTATTGTGTGGAAACTGGTGGAAAGAGTCTGGCAATGGTTTCAATCTAGGCACACTTCCCGTCACACTTCTCACAAAGACGGCCAATGGCGATGCCACACTGCTTGCGGCACATGATGAGGTCCGGATGATGCTTCGCCATGGCTTCCCTCCGGTGGGTCGGTGCACCGTGACTATAACTCTGCTTGGGCCGAAGATCGTCCAAGCACGAACAAAGCGAAGCGTTTACCGAAGCGTGAACGAAGCTTCCAAGAAGAACCGGGTTTGGTTCGTGCCAGAGAAGTCACTGGAAGGCTGTGACTGGCCAAGTCGATCCTCTGTGACCTTTGAAGATGCCAAGCTTGACGCCTTGATGACTCTACGTACACTCGGATGGTTTGCCGTCTACCCCGGCACAGCCCCAACAACCCTAACTCTTTCACCAAGTTGCCCAAGTCGACCATGACGTGGTGCCAGAACTCATCGTCCGTGGAGCGCAAATATCTCCAAAAGATGAGTCCTACCAGGCGGCCACCTGGGGCACTCCGTGTGTTGGGTTGGGGTGGAGCTCGCCAACAACACGCCAACACCAGGGCCACACGGGAGGTGATAGAGTCCAACTTTGGGTAGGACCTTGTGCAAGATAAATTGTGCAACTCTGCCATGGTTGTCGGATCATCGCAATATTCGACATAGATTCTTGAGAGGATGGGTCCGATTCATGTTCTGGAAATGCCCCAAGCATGCAAACAGAAATGCTCTGCTTTGAAGACGTATATGATATGCCAACTTTGCACATGTTCCATGCTGAGGAATTGAATGCCTCTACAGTGTGCAGTTCTCTCACATGTCATCGCTCTCACTATCTTTCTACATTTGAACATGGCCATGTGAACAATAGGCGATTGATCGAGTGCAGTTGATGAATAACTTGAAAAAGCACCACTTGGATGAGCCATGAGCCCATGAGTTGCATCAGCGCCCCAAGAAATGGGGACGAGTCTTGGAACCTGCTCATGCCTCTCAGCAGTTGCCTCGAACCGAATATAACTCCCAGAATGCAGAAACCGTGCAGAGGGACACGTTGAAATCGTGAGAAAGTGTTTAGTGTTATATAAAGCTATATAGATTCGGTCCTCCTTGTGATTGCCTCTTCTGATTGCGCCACGGAAAACCATCTACCACCTCATGACCTTGGAAGCTCGCCAGTGTCAGGGCTGGCGCTCTGGGCATGGCATCCACCAGGTCCGCTTCACCGACGCCGCCTGGCTCAGCAGCCGCCTGGCCCTCGGCTCCCCCCGCAACCGCCTGGCTCCGTGGCCGTGAGCAAGAGAAGGTCATCGCCGTAGTCCTTCTCCTCGGTCGAAGTGATCGCCGTAGTCGTTGGGGACATGTGGCCCACCCCCCTTGCGTCGCACGAGTGGGGCAAAACCAAACCACCAAAAAACATCAACTCTGCAGAAGAAGTGTTGGACAGGAAGAAGGACAGGAATCTCGGTGGTGCCATGCATGTTCTACATCAACCCCAAAAATACAGCAAGGATGAACGCTGTACAGACTGTAGCTAAAGATCTTGGATGAAACAAGCTTGGGAGGAAACACTCTTGAAGTCCCAAGATTGATGAAAGCAAGCACAACAGCAAAAGCATACAAAACACACTCATTCTAATACTGTGTACTCATCTAGCTCATTCTACCCTAAACGCCTTTGGGAAGCCGTCGCTCCCCAACCAATCGCAAGTGTGGAAAGCAAAAAGGTCAGACCCGTCTGGATGCCAAGGCACGATGAACTGCTCCAAAAGGAGTTCCTGTCCAACATTTATTGAGGATGAGCCACGTAGTCATTCAACAAATTGCCTGTTTCGCTCCAAACAAATCCAATCCAAACTGGTGTGCAAATGGAGATTTCATCAGCCAAGCATTTAATTGTATGTATGTAAGTGTTGGTGAAAGGGTTAAAATGATGGAATGGAGGAACTTCAAAAGGTTCAAGATTGGGGCAATGGATGCTGCGTTTGGCTAGAATCATGCACATGTTTACAGTACACGAAGAAGAAGAAGAAAAAGAAGAGGAAGAAGAAGAAAAAGAACCAATGGGCCTTGGGATATGACTCTAGAGCATGCCTTATTTGTTGCTGCAGCGCTCATCCTTGGAAGTTTGTGCACTTCTTGTTCTTTGGATCTTCGCCATTTCAATCCCCACCAGCGGCCTCCCTACCGGCCTGCATCCCGCCCATGCCCGAGCGCATGCCGGCCACTTGCCGCCTTAGGCGCGCAGCCTGAGAGTCAGCTTGGGTGGCTCATCTGAAGGACTCGCAGCTCACCATCTCTCAAAGTATGTAAACCTCTCTCAAGGGTCGGGTGGTCTGTGGGTGTCTCCCGACTCTGTCTGTGGACACGGAGAAGCCCACAACAGGGAAAGACATCTGCGTGAGTAAACCGATGGCATGCTCAGATAGTGCAAAGAAGTGGTCCCTTTTCATCGACAACTTAGAATAAGGCATCCAACTACTGTGCTTACTGTGCTTCACAGCAAGCAATGCCTGACTTGCCTCCATCCACGGTTCTACCAGGTCTGGTAGAACTACATCTACGGTCATCTCTGAAAAGAGCTCTAGGGTCCATCCCCACACCGGCGCCTGCTCAGGGGTCTCCAGTGTAATGCAGAGTTGTAGCTCATCTTTGGAGCATGGAGAGTTGAAAGACTTCTTCCTGACAGATGCAGCAGCCCTTTGGAGCTGGCCCTGAATCTGATGCCATTCTTCCAGAGTTACAAACGTACGAAGAGACGCCCTACGAGTAGAGTGTCTCAATGAAAAACAGTGTGCCCCCCGCACGGGCCTACCAGCTCAGTGGAAATACAGCCCACCCTTGCTGAATGACTTTCTTCATGACGAAAGCGGTTCCCATGGACTTCAGGTGCAGCTCTAGTAGCAGCTACCGCCGACGATGCTCAGTCTGTCCTCAAAAGGTGCTGCCCCGGGCGACGATGCTCTCGCACACGCTCCACAAAGGGGAGTTGCTGGACCGAGGAATGGTGGCTCCTGCGCCAGAGCCCGAAACACCCCGACCCCGACTCATCTTCACATGGGACACCCTTTGTTACCATGAAAATCATCTTCCAATGACATCCTTGGTTTGACTTGCCCTCTTCAAAGGTGATGAAGATGTCTTGCTTGGGTGCCGCGTTGCAGGGGTCCGTGTTAAGGCTTCAATTCTCCTCTCTCCACCCTGGAAGCACAACAAGCAAATAGGCTTGTTGCCAATACTGTTAGCATCCCGTGTTGCATGTGAATCCATGAGCGGGAAGCTCTCCACATCCGGAGCAACTCACCTAGTCCTTCGGCTAGTTTCGGACCCAGTCCTTGGAGCCTTTTGAAACTGATTGATCTAAAAGCTTTGGTTAGCTATCTCCTTCTCATGGAGGTACCCTCATTCTGATTCTGGTGGAACACTCCCACAAACCTCCCCGACGCAGCGCAGATTCATGTCTCCGCCTCGGCGGTGCAGCAAACCAATCATCGTAGCCCTCCTGGTGGCACGAAAAACGCCCAGCAATGGTTCGAAACATCTTGTTTTCAGACCACCACGGTGATGAAACGCGGCAATGGTTGGGTTGCATCGAAGACCGTCATTGATGCGATGAAGACGTTTCCGGCTTGCCCGGCTCGGCGAACGCATTTCATCCACCCCCCCCCGAACTGGACGGCATCCGGAGGTGCCCAAATCCACCATGCTCCCCGATGGCAGCCTTGGTGTTCCTCCCCCCCTCATGTGCTTTTGATCCCCCTCCTCCTCATCAAGGGGCAGCAAGAAGCGGTGGCTCAAAGGTTCCATTGCGGATTGCAGAGCCGGAATCCAAGAGGCCCATGTAATTGCAGTGGTGGAAAAGCCATCGACAAAAACGGTGTCTTTCTTCGGAACGGGTTCTTGAAGGACTTGGCGCGTGATGAAGCCAGAGACCCAACTTCCAATGAGCGATAACTTAGAGAACCACAAATGGTCTTGAAGTTCCACCACCAATGTTCTGGCAGGCAAAGCGTTTCCGCCGATGTGGCCCAGAGTGTGTGTGTGTGTGTGTGTGTTTGCGTGTTTCGCACGTCTCAGTCTTCATGTCATAGCGCAAGGGCTCGAGTCCCGCCCATGTCCCGCCCTGTCGATCTGTCGTCCGCTTGGTCTAGTGGTTGCCTGTAGTTTGGCCGGCGTGATATCTCTGCGAACCAGCAAAGAGGCCACCACAACATACTCAACTGCTCTTTCAAGAGGGCCATTGAAGATAGATCCTTTCAGAAATGAGAAGCTGAAAAAGGAAGCCTAGTCTTGCACCAGCTGGGGCAAAAGAGCTAAACATGTCAAACTCCTTCACAATGTCTAAAAGTCGGGCACCGCGGCCAATCCACTTGCAGAGCTGCCCTCTAAGAAACCTCTCTGGGGGCGCGGACAGGAGCCACCCAAGCGGAGACTTTGCCGCTCATGATCTTTTCCTGTGTCGCAACAAGCCTAAGGCATTCCCATCTAAAAACATGCACATAAACGATACTGGACATTGGCACGGAAATATACCGCTCTATAACTCTTGTTCACTTTGAGAAACACAAAACGTATATAGCGTTGGACCGTTGGACATTGCCGACTTGAGATCTGGTTACCCATGGTCACCACCAATCGAAGGTGACATAATTCAAGACCTAAACGATGGGGAGACCACCCTGGTTCTCGTCTCATCTCATCCACTACGAGTAGGGCCTAGGGCCAGATCATCACGCAGCCTGCTCCCCCGTGGGCAGCGCCCCACCTGCCCCTGCGCAGCGCCCTTGGTCTTGCGCCTGAGTCACCAAGTTGGGTTTGTGCGAAACTAGCTCCATTCTGCCGTTCATTGTGTTTTTTGGCCACTTCTGCCCCCAAAACAGGAATCTACCCAAATTGCTTCGAAGTCCGCGATTTTGACCGGGGCTTGCTAGTCATCGTCGGATTCTCCGAAGATTGACGTGAACAAAGGCTTGGGTGGGCGCGTCAGCTCACCGCTGGCAGCCACTTCCAAGTTTGGAGCAGGATTTGCAGTTGGTTGGCTCTGTGCCTCCTCAGGCTTGGGCTTCCCCTCTTTGGCCTCCTTGGCCTTCACCTGGTCATTGTAACTTCGCTGCTGCTTCTTGGGCTCATTAGCTGGGCGATCGCTGAAGCCACTTGGCCTTGGCTCTGGCACATTCCAACGCCTGCAAAGCAGCTTGTCAGGCACCCACGGTGTGACTGTCCTGCGAACCACAGGGGCTGAAGCTGTGCAAGTCTTCTCCTCCAAGGCTTTAGCAATATCTTCCTGGTTGATGGTTTCGACCCCAAATCTATTAGGGATGTGATCGCCCTGTTGGGACTACACTTCCTAAAAGCCCTCAAGGTTCCAAACAGTCAAACATAAAGGAAAAACAAAAACAGTAGTAATAGAACTGTTTGGAATCTTGATCTGTTCTTAATGACCAGCTTCATTCGGATGCTGCTGCCTGAAGGACCGGTAGACGCGGCCAAATTCCACAACCTCGCTTTCGCGTTGTGCCTCGCTGAGGGACGGCTCTGCCTGGAGCGCTTCGGAGAAGGCTGCCTTCCCCTCCATGGCCAAGCAGAACTTGGCGTAGCGCTTTTGTTTGCTCGGATCCTCAGGTCTTCTTTGGTCAGACTGGAAGAGATCATATCTTGGACTTGCTTGGAGGACGACCTCTGAAACCCTGGATCCAAGAAAGAGTGCTACATTAAAGAAAATATACTGTAAGGTATAATTGGCTCGGCAAGCAGCACTCTTGAAGGGTTCATGTCGGGCAGCTTTGCCATCCATATCCTGCGTGGCACCCACCACAAAGTTTCTCCCCAAGGCGTTCAGCAGATTCTGCTTCTGGTGCTCCGGCACCGCTTGCCACAGCGGCTCCGCGGACCGTTGCGCCGCAGTCGCGGCATCCACCGGAGCTGCCGCTGGTGCCGCCGGAGCCGCGGCGTCCGGTGGGATCCGGGTCTGCTCGCCCAGGAGTTGCGCACGGAAGGACGGATCCATGAGCCTCTGCCGGCCATGCTTGTCTTGAAACTCCAGCAGCTTTCGATGCTCCTCGCTCCCTTAGTGTGATCAACAATGGTTGGGGGCCGGCCAGATGCCAAATTCCCCCAAAATTGGGTCCGCCTGCCCGGCAAAGACTGCTATTATAAGGGTTGGATTTGCCCCGGACCTAAAGCCAAGTAATTAGATGAAAATCCCCTGCTTGTATCAATCAAGCTTCCCTCCTGTGCTTCCTGCAAGGGAGATACATCAATCAGGTGGACTCCTTTGTATTGACGCGGCACCGGTGGTGGATGCCACCGAGAGAAGTCCGAAGGGTCCCGGTCTGGCCGCTCCGCCTTCACAAAGCCAGCGACCGTGGACACACCCGTCACCTGTGGGCCATTCTCCAGGGCATAACGGGCCTCCTCCTCAGGATACATCTCTTCTTCAACCAGAACACGACTGTTGCACTGTTGCTGGGCAAAAGCTGTGAAAAATCATCTGCCCCAGCTGGGAAGATGTTAAAGTTAGAGAAACCAATGATGTGAGTGATAAGGACAAAACAAAACAAAAACCGTTCGTCCTCCACTGACTCATCCTTCAAAGCCGCATGGTAGTGCATGCGTTTATCGGTTTCATGCTCGTAGACTTCCTCCCAGGCATCATACTCATCCTGGTCCAAAACTCCAGTTCCGAACTGCGAGTAACCGATGGCTTTTGTGGTTGAGGCCATGTTTCTTCCACGTGCATTGGACATGTAGAGTCTGCGATTGCTCGGGATCGCAGAGCCCAAGCCTGCTCCCAAGAAGTAACCAATTCCCTGCAAATCATTCTTGCAGTGCCACAGTCGTTCCAGCTCAGCCTCCAAAGCTGGTTCCATCGAAGGAGCCTGAGAAGAATGGAAGTCTGCAAGCCTTTTCCCTTGCTCTTCGACCTTGAAGCCCAAGCTGCCCTCTGCTGTTTCTCCAGCCCTGTAGCCTGGAGGTGGCGGAGCACACCCATAGGATTTTTTCTTGGGTGCTGTATCGCTGGCTGCCGAGTTGGGCACATCCTTTTGACTTGGAACAGGCACAACACTGGCACGCAGGAGACGGGTACCCAAGCGGTTGGCACCGAAGAGCTCTTCTTCCAAATCATGGGACACACCCGTGGTCAACGCCGCTGAACCCGCCTTCCCACCGGCCGAGTCGTTCCGGGCTGCAAACTCATCGCGCGCAGTGATGGTCTTGCGGGAGGAGCGATGATCTCGCAAGTCTTCTTCATCCATGTAGTCTTCAACTCGAGGAGCTGCATCTGCATGGCGCTTGCTTCGGCTAGAGCTGAAGGAGGCAGGTTCCCAGCCTTCCTTGCTCCCAACTGTGTTCCAATATCCAGCACTGAAGCCACCTTCAAAGGCACCGTAGAAGGTACGCTCGCCACGGGCCTT
The DNA here is from genome assembly GCA_963970005.1 of Durusdinium trenchii. Classification (NCBI taxonomy): domain Eukaryota; class Dinophyceae; order Suessiales; family Symbiodiniaceae; genus Durusdinium; species Durusdinium trenchii. The sequence goes on from CAXAMN010014447.1 coordinate 129,116, forward strand.
GGCAATGGTGCCGTCGGGGCGCTTGACTTCAACATATCTCTCGCGTTTCGAGCGCTTGCCCAGATCATCTAGCTCGTCCACGTCGTATCTGGCAACAGCTTGACCCAGAAAAGACTTGGCACTTGAAGGAGGAGCGCCATGTTTCGTGCTTGCTCTCATGGCCAGTGCAAACTAAATTGAAGCTGTCCATATATAGGAAATCTTTCAAACGCTATACTGTAGCTATAGAGTTGCATTGTTAAAACACTCCCATTTTGAAAGCTTTCAGGGATAATGCGGTTGGAGAGCTTTCAGGGACTTAGCGGTTTAACCGCAAATAATTACACAATACACATCCGCAAACAAGCATCTGTCCTCCTCTGATCCAACTAAGAAAGGACAGGTTGCGGCAGTGTGAAGATTCGCTCATTTTACTCCACAACTCTCTGCCAGTCGCTGGCCATTCAAATCACTGCAGTGGATGAAAAGGACACCTGCTGGGCCTTGCCAAGCCTCAAAGACCAAATCCCAAAGTTCAATTGCCCAAAACGGCCAAACAGATTGATCTTCCCTGGGCACCTATTCAAATGCCTGCACCCAAGCCACGTGATAGCATCCCGCAAGGTTTCTTCCGATGGCTTTCCATCTGACAACCTTCAGGCATTGCGCAAGATCAAGGTGTGCAACCACTTCCAGATTCCCGAAAAATTTGTGTTAGTTCTACAGTACTGGTAGAGATTGCATCTACCCCCCCGGACAAACTCCCGAATGAAAGCTGGCTCATATACAGAGACCCAAACCATGGCACGGGCCTTGCGGCGTCTGTCTGGTGCAAACAATAAACCCTCCCCTGCAAACTCATCCACAGCTTGACGTGAGAAGCCCCACCAATTAATGTTCTTCCCTAGTCACCTAGTCCAGTTAACAAGCCTTGCCAAGCACCAAACCTCAAATGATTCCCAATAATATCGGATAATATAGTATAATATATGCTTATGCTTGATGTGTCATCCTGAGCACGGAATTCCTCCGTGGAGGCGCCTGAAACTCATGCGTTGGCCCGTGCCACACGCGAAGGCGGCTTGCTGCAATCGTTGTACCTGCTTGGCTCCGTGGCAAAGTGGCAAAGAGTGCAAACGAAAATCATCTTGCAATGTTCTGCACTAAACTTTTAGAGTGGGAGAAGAGAGAAGAAATCCAAGTGAACTTGGGTCTGCCTTGTTTCACCGGGCCCAAAAAGAGCCGCAGTCCCGTGTTTTGGACATTCCACCGTCCTTTTTCTCCCTCCGCCGGTGCTCCGTGGACGACGGCGCGAGGGCCCGGGGCCTCTTCGGCCCCACAGTGATGCAGTGCGATGTTCGGTCCGATGTCAGGGTGTGACCTGGTGTGACCTCAAAAGGTGACTTGGTGACCTCTCTGTGACCCAGCTAGTCCCATCACCTTATGAACTACTTACGGTGTTCAGCGAGCTGTTTAGAACCTTAGAACCTAGCCCCACCCTGATCCTGTGCTGGACCTCAGAGCTGTCCAGATGACCCCCCGGCTGCCATTTGACCATAGCCGCTGCCGCAATAGCCACCGCAATATTGGAAGAACAGCATGACCTTTATAGATGCACCGAGCTCACCGCGTCTCAAGAAAAGCTTTATTTTGTTTAAAGTAGTCAACGTCAACGTCGAGGGACAAGAAGTATCCAAATTGAAAAGGCTACATTGAAAAAGCTACAGACATGAGCTGAGCTTCCACAACAAACGGCACGATACAGCACATTCACAGGTGCTTGTGACATGATGCATGAGTTGCGCTTGAACCAAGGAAATCATGCCATTCATAACAAACACTCTCACACACAAAGGTAGATGAACATCATGTTCCAGCCCGCACATACATATATGCCTCATTCAGACTGTCCCCCTCCAGGCTCCATTCAAGTGTGGCAGAAACAAAAAGCTGCTGAGGTGGAAACACCAAGGCACAAGCGCCAAAAGACTCAGGCATGAGCCCAAGATGATGTAGATGACCGACCAAATGCCTCCGAGCCGCGTGCAGCACGCATCATCAACACCACAGACAGACTCGTCATGCGCGAGGGAGGGCTTCTTGGACCCGCCCCCCATTACATGACCATGCCCAAACACATCCAAACACCCATAACCAATGAAATCGGATGAAAGAAACTTACCCGGTACCCCAAAGGCTGCTTCATCGTCAGTCGGACCGTCGACGGCCAGTTGGCGAACTGGTACGCACCCACTTGAGGACACAAAGGTTGAGCTAAGCCCGCGTCTTGTCGGCCATGCCTTCCGGAAGCATCAAAATGGTCATTGAGCCGACATAGAAGTAGAAGAACGCTTTCCCAGTGGGCGTTGCTAAGAAGAAGGCACGTTGGAAGAGCTTTGTTTGAACGTCACCGCAGGCCCTCATCCAGTCTTCTTTCCCATCGCAGATGCAAATGATGACCTTACCAATCACAGAAAGGGACACACAAAGCCTGACGGACGAGAAATGACGAGAAGCCTTTCCTCTAGAAACCCCAAATCCTTTCAAAATGACCTCGAACAACGGACAAATGCGCATAGCATGTGCCATTTTTGCGCATAAATAGCCAGGCATCCCCGAAGAAGACGTTGTAGATATTGGCCAAGTACTCCCCCGGTCGGCTGAAGGCTCCGAAGGGGTTGATCACGCCCAAGATGCTAAAGATCATCAAGATCAGCCCAATGAGGAAGCACAGGGTCTTCACGCTCGAGGGGTTCTCCACGATATACGCCTGCGGGAGAGCTCGAAGAGAACGCATGCGTGGGAGCCGGTCCCATGGAGCCGGCTGTTCTGCCAGTGTGTGGGAGGTAGTAGTTTTAGCATGTCCCCCCATCTGTACAGATCGGCATCGTGGGACATGGTGATGCTAGCCCAAAAGAAACACTTTCTCACAACTGGGCAAGTGGGTTGTCATAGAATGATGGGGTACGACTGGGTAATTGCGGAAGTGCACTGTTTCTCAGCACTAAGGGCCTGCGGTTATCGGTATGTATGAGTGAATGCATTTTCGCACTCCTCCTTTGAGGCTTGAACTAAGTTGGCGTGTTCATGCCTCAACTTTCAAAAGGGTAGATCGTCGCAATCCAGAAACTCATGGTGTCGGTCCATGTTTTCGTAAATCTCATACTTTTTCTCATGATCATCGTTCTGGTTTGCTTTCCACCATTCCTGTTCACACTTCATCAAATGCTGCTTCGCCCTGAGACACGAGCGTGCTGCAGCCTTGTCAAAAACCGTCAACCTACGAAGCTCTACGCCTGAAATCCAACCGCTTGTAGCTTTGCTGATGGTTGGGTCTTCACGACTCTCAGGCATCCGGGCTTCTTCTCTCAGTACTTCTTCTTCTGGTGCTGTGACTTGTGGTGTTGCTGGTGCATCTGTCATCTCGACATCTCCTTCACTCTCGGGTTCACGCGGCTCGATGAACCTCAATGGTATCTCTACCACCTCTCCTGAATCCAGTCGAACCTGGACTGTCTCTTCACCCTCAATGACGTCGTCATCATCGTTCTCACTCTCCTCCCGCTGTGGACTGGGGTTGCCCAACGGGATTCGTTGTTCATCCAACTCCTCATCTCGCTCTTGCTTTGCCTTCAGGTACTCCTTGACTTGGGCATCCATTCTCCGAAGATCAAATTCTCGATTGCTGTGCTGTAGGTAGTTCCAGTGCTTCCAATCTCCTTCTTGGAACTCTGTTGCATCTACATATCCTGAAGCTTTCACCAATCCTCTGTGGATTTGCTGTGTATAGGTCTTCAAATCCTTCACTTCCTTGCTGACCTCCTTCACCTTCTCCTCGACCTCATATGTCATCGCCCCCTGGGTCATGACATCAACATGACTATCATCCTTCATCTGCTGGATCACAGTCTCAAGCGCTTTGATGCGCCTCCACATCATCACCATCGTGCCAATCACGATTAAGATCAACACCGCCACAATCATGATGATGAAGAACCACCACCACCAAGTAGCATTCTCCGTGGGCTCAATCTCCAAGGCGTCGTCCCTTACTCCGGCCACTTGCCCAAGGCCCTCAAGTAGCAGGATTCTATTGAGTAGTTTCGCCAGCTTGCCAATTTTGACTTGGCTTACACTCATCTCCTGCAGACGGCCATGCTCCTCCTGGCCCAATCTCTCTCCATCACATCTTCGGGCATTGCACCAATGGAGAATCAAGCTGATGCGATTCTTGGTGAGGGGCTTTGTGCCAAGATCAGCAATGTTGTACACTGTCCCCACTGCTTTTACTTGTAGTTCCTCTTGTGCCACCAAATCCTGTATCCACAGCAGTTTTCCCGAGATATGCCGAAGCTTTCCGGGACCCTTCCTATGGCATAGGTGGAGTGCTGCTGAGTTGTCAACTAGACAATGGTGGATCACTTCCTCCTCGGTAATGAACTCGAGGCATTTCTTCAGGTAGATTCCATCTGCTGCTGCTGAAACCAATGCATTAAGCTCAGCCTCTGCAGAACTCAACGTCACACTTTTCTGTCCTCTTGAGCTTGTGAAAACCACCACTCCGTTGGCCACATGGATTGCTGCAAACGTGGAACGTCTGTGGCTCTTGGACCCTGACCAGTCACTGTCCGAGAACGTCTCCAGCAGCCATCTGCCCTTCGTTGTCCTCGTAGCGAGTCCTGATCCCGGCTCTTCAATCTCCAGCATCGTGTACTGGCCCATGGTATTCTTCAAATAACCAACCAACTTTCCAAGCTTCCTCAAGCTTCCGGTTGTCGGGCATGACATCGACCCTGCAAGCTCCTTGATCACATAGGACACATCTGGTCGCTCTTGTGAAAGGTATATTCCACATCCAACCAAAGATCTATAGAGACTCGCAAGATCTGCCCTCAGCTGTGTTGTGCCATCAGCCTCAAGCATTTCCTGGCTGCATGGTAGGGATTGAACCTTTGCACGTCCCATGGTCTCCTCGTACATCTCCACCATGCTTTGGGCATATTTGCCAGGGTGGACCTTCAGCCCAGTCTCTGTCTCCTCATACGTCCTCCTCAAGAACTGGAAGGAGCTGCCAGGACCAGTTAGATGCTGTTCCGAGATTTCAAACCTTGCTTTGATGCTTGGCAAGAAGTCGTTCACAACGTACTCCTCCTCTCCAAGATATAGGACGTCGTCCACATGGATCAACACTGTCATCTTGTTGGAGAGCTTGCCCAAGCATGGATTCGTTCTCGAAAACTCAAATAACCCGTGAAATAATCGAACCAAGCTTTTGCCCCAATCCTCTGTCCTGGAAGGTTTCGGCGGACTTCAAAATGTCCCGTGGCCGTTGTCACTTGAGTTGGTTCATCTTGTGGTACCTGCAGAAAGGCATCCTTCACGTCCAGCGCACCAAGCTGAACCTGTGGGCCACCATCTTCCATCTCCTTCTTCCTCATCAGGTACAGAGTGGGTATCAACCTCAAAGCATGGCTTCCACTGGCTGGGCTGTGTACATCATCTCTTCGATCTGTGGCGTATTCTCTTGCTACCATTCTCGATCTCCTCAAGAACTGCTTTGGTGCTCCCGGCAACTTGGATCTTGGTTTCGCCCTCCAGTCATGAACGAACCTGGTGGTTAGCTTCTTGTAACCATGCTTCAACTCATCCATTGGGACCAAAACTCCCAACTTCTGTAGTCTCCTTTCCTCCACCTCATTCGCCAGGTCGTCAACCCACTTTGGAGGGTCAGGTGGAACTCTATCCAATGGAGCGTCAGACCAAAGCTCATCTGGAATGTCTTGAAGGGACTCTTCTTCCTCCAACGCCCATTCATTTTCCCATTCCAGAAAGTCCTCCTCAATGACCTTGTCCATGTGGTAGTAAAGCCTTCCTTCAACTTCTGTGGCTTCCACCCGTCTCTCCTCTTGCACCTTCTCCTCTTGCTTCAATCTCTTTGCCTCGGGTGCATCCTGATCCAAACTGTGGATATTCTTCTCGAAGGTTACTTTGAATCTCTTTCCTTCGGGTTCCTCCTCATTTCCTCTCAAAGCACCCTTCTGAGCTTCTGGTCTTGGTGTACTCGGCCACACTGTTGAAGGTCCTGCCTGGTTCCGGCCTTCATCAATTTGGTTTGGGTTTCTCACTGGAATCAACTCCTGGACTTCATCCTCCACGTAGTCCTTCTTCTTCTCCTCGGCCAGCTTCTTCTCTTCTTCTTCTCCCGGGCTGCCAACTTCAACTGGCCTCTCTTCTTCAGCTACCAAATCTTGGGCCTCCTCAAGCTTTCCTGCCAAGGTCTTTGTAAAGGCGAGCACATCCAAGGCGTCCTCATCGTGACTTGCTATGGCCTTGCTCACTGGCATAGGAACTCCCATCGGCCCTGTCACCATAGCTGCTAGCCTCTTGGAGGGTACAATTCGTCCTCCAAAGTTCTGCTGGAACTCCCAAGAGTAAGCCGTGAAGTTCTGGTAGCAGGCCAAGTACTTCTGGTTGGCATTGGAAACTCTCCTCAATGATCTGCTTAAGAAAACTCTATTGCCATCACCGATCACCCAAGCGTCCTGGATCTCTGTCTTTCCAAGGCAAATCCCAACTTTCCATCTCGGGTCTGCCTTGAATCCCTGCTTGGGCTTTGAGTAAGCAAAGCAGATCTCTCCGTATTCGCACAGCTTTCCCTCATAGGCCCGACCTTGACATAGCTCATAGCTTGTTGAGCCTTGAAAGGGTTGGAACCGATTCAATAACCAAGCTCCATGTCGGCATGCACATGTCCACAGTGGATGCTGGCTGCTGAAGCGAAGGCCTGTGGACTCTGTAAGGCTCTCCATGAGGGTTGCAGCTACATTCCTGATCCGTTGGATGGCATTCTCAACCAAACTGTTCCCAGCTGCATCGTAGATCCGAGTTGTCCTCATGGTCGTTTTCAGCCCAAATGCAGACCTCGATTGAACTAGGAGCTTGAGTGCCTGCCTCAGAGTAGGTTCATTGTCTGAGTAGTACTGTACCTCCTCATGCCCCAAGATCTGCGTGAAGGCGAGTCGTGGGTGATCAATGCCAGTTGCCCCTTTGACTTCAACGGCAAAGCCAACAAGTATCCTGTTTGTGAGCACACAGCTACCAGGAGTAACGCTCCTCCTTCATCTGACACTCCCAGCTGTGCCTTATCTTCCTGCTCTTCTCCTCCCAATGCTCCAGACCCTGAGGCTCTGACATGGCACAGGTCAAATGAGATCGTCGGGCATCCCTGTTCACGAGCTCTGCCTGTCCTCCTGTGCTGGTCCTGCCGTGCTCGATGCTTGAGGCAAGAAGCACACCATGGGGCATATGGGAGGTGAGTCAGCTGGTGTTGCCTTCTCTCCTCCTCTGTAGGCTCCTTTGCCACTGCTTGCTCCACAGGAATGCGCTTCTCGAATGCCTCTGCTTGTGCTGCCAAGTCTTTCGCGAGCAGCAACTCCATCTTGTTCTGGTGCTCGAGCAACCTACCAAAGCACTTCTTCTTTCCTCCACTCTGGCCTATCTTGTAGTAGGAGCAGGCTGCTCTCAAACTCCTCAAGGGACTTTCCAATGTAAGGACCACATCGTTGACTGTAATGTGACTCGGCAAAGCTGGTCCAACCTCAAACCTCACGAGCTGATCATCGAGGTTTCTCCCTTCAGCTTGCTCTCCACTGGGAATCTCCATGTCTTCAACCTCCTCAGCTTCTTCGGCCTCTGGGATAGCATGATCTTCGATCTCTTCGCTTCGGGGCTTGTACCACTTGAAGCCCTCACTCAGCTCAAACCCAAAGTTCTCTGGGGTCATGCCCTCCTTGGCAATGAACGTGAGAATTCTGCTCATCTCTTCACTCTTCAACTCTTCAATCGCCTCCTCTTGGTCTTCCAGGCTATCAAGAGGTTCAGCCATTTCGACTAACTCCCATTGTCCTCCTCTGTTCACCAAGGTGGACCGGCAGAACCCTTCATCTTGACTTCGGAAACCTGGAATAAACTGAGGGCTTTGGTATGAGCGTCCCAAATGCAGTCCCAACCAATAGTCACCCTTCTTTCTCCATCCATAGTACTCTTCAGAAGTCCTCTGCAACTCCTCCTCGAGCTGGACTGCCAACGTGCGAATCACCTGTGGCTTGGAGATGGTCCTGATACTGGCATCAACCACTAGGCTTTGGTTCTGAAACGTCAACGGCACCTCCAACTCTCCATGTGTCAAACACATCGAATTCGCATCCAAGGACCACCCACTCTTCATGAGTCTTCCGTAGGAGATGATCGGCTGACTCACACAATCACTGAATGTGACCTTCTCCTTCAAGACCACTTGGCGACCTTCTGTAGACCACAAGATGATGTCCACATCTCGACTTCCATAGGTCTTGATCTTGGTCCCTTGGGCGTCCTGCAAATGGGGTGTTCCACCAGACGACTCCTCTCCCATCTCCCTCATGAAGCCAGGGAACAAGGATGCGTCCGCTCCTGAATCCACGATCACTGCCATTGAAGGGCCTTTGATGCCGTCCTCCACCAAACTTTCACTCTCCTCACTATCTTCCCTTCTCTCATGCACCGTGTTCACCACATAGGCCGCTTGCTCATCGTCATCCTCCTCGTCCGTGAAGATGCTGTAGTACTCCACAGCCACTTCCTGCACCACTCGAATTGAACCACCTGTTGAAGCTTCTCGCAAATCAAAAACAGCTGGTTGTGAAACTCTTCGAATTGACTTTGCTGACGTACTCTGGTCTCCTCCGCCACCAATTCCACTTGTGGTGGTCGATGGTGACGTAGTATGCTGGCTTGACCCTGCAACACTCTGGGTGGCTGGTGCTTCAACTTGCCTCACCCGCCAGCAGTCTTTCGCCTGATGACCAGGCTTTCCGCACGTCCAGCAAACTTCTCCATTGCCCTTTCCTTTGCCCCCTTTGTTGTCCTTGGCTCCTTTGCCTTTACCTTCTTTTGCTCCTCCGCCGAACTTCCCATTCTTGCTCTTGCCTTTGCCCTTTTCATCTTTTCCTTTTCCTTTTGACTTCGAGTCCTTTCCTTTTCCCTTCGGATCTTTTCCGCCCTTTCCCTTCTGCACCCGGTCGATTTCCATGGGCACCGGACCATCAGTCGTCAACGTCATTGGGCTCATTCCTGAGAAGGATAGGGCAGCTGACTCATTCCATCTTGTTGTAGCTGTATCGAAGGCTAGGATGGACTCCCTGATCTTGTTGTAACTGCTGCCCTCATTCAACGTGATGTTCAGGTGGGTCTTCATCTGACCTCCCACTGACCTTAGGAGGATCGCGGATTTCATGTCTCCAGCCAACTTTCCTCCTCCAAGGCGCTCATACTGAACGAAGTGCTCCTCTAATTTCAAAATCTGTGGCAGGAGTGAGTTCTTCATATTGAACTGGGGATAGGCCATTATCCCTTGGAGCAAGTTCATAGTACGATTCCTCGCCTGTGGTTGGCAGTTTCCAAGGAGCTGCCTCAACGCTTCATAGCCATTGAACTTGTCCACGGTCTTCAGAACTCCGACCAGCCTTCCTTGGATCAATCCTCCCAACAGGGAGTACAAGAAGCGGCTTCTTTGCTGGTCCTCATCTGACATCAAGTCCCAGTCATACTCTGAAGTGGGATTGGTCTCCATCTTTTCCAGTTCTTCTTGGTATGCTCCATCAACAACTACCAAATATTGCTTCAAACTCCAAAACCAATCTCTCCACTGTAAAACCTCCTGTTCACGGTCAGCGGGGTTGAACACTTGCGGTCGTGGGATCAACTTGGCCAAATCTTTCTTCAACCCACCAGCATCACCTCCACCTGCAGGAGAGCTCTGACTAGCTGTAGCTTGGGCAGCCTGACTAGCGGCAAGGGTGGCCGCTTGAGCAGCACCGATCAAGGCCTGAGTGAGCTCAGTCATGCCAGCTCCTGCCCTCTGCCAACTCCTCAAACACCTCTTCAACTTCCAAGATGGGGGCAAGGTCAAGATCGATGGTGGAGTTCACGCTCGGCCTCCAAATCAACACAAGCTTAGATTGCGAGAACTGCCACACTAGCTTATATGGTCGCTCGGCGCGGGCGAAGGTCAACCCTGGGGTCCAAATCCGCGCTGGAGCTCGGTCGAGACTTAAAGAATCGACGTCACGGCTCCGCTACCATGCGGAAGTGCACTGTTTCTCAGCACTAAGGGCCTGCGGTTATCGGTATGTATGAGTGAATGCATTTTCGCAGTAATGAATACTGGACTCGCGGTGACCATGTTCTCTCACAGATGGTGTGCGTGACAACTGCCATGACTTCCACAAAGGAACAGTCTTCATGACAAAGCCATCCTTTCCCAAACGCTATCCCAAAAAAAGAAGGGAAGCAACATGAAGCGACCATCAGCACCAGGACCACTATGCTACAGCCTTCTCGCCCCGTTGTCTCCTGTATGTTCCATCCTTCTGCCCTCTTCCTCCCTATGTCGACCTCCATCTAGACTCAAGCCCCCCGTCTGCAGGACAAATATCACACAAAATCAGAAAGAAAGCTGAACATAGACTCACTTCCAGAAGCCACTTCTTCCCACATCTTCCCACCTTGACTTCATAGAAGCCATGCTTCGCCTTCTCTCCGGCCACCCGTGCGCCCTGCTCCGCCGCGCTCTGCGCCGCCGCCGAGGCCATCTGCCGCTGGAGCTCGGCGGCGGGGTCGTGCGACGCCTGGCCGTAGACCTGCGGCGTGGCCTGGCTCGCCATGGCGGATGGCCCGGAGCAGAACCGGAGCAGGTCTGGGGCGCTGCTTGGGGCACGATGGATGAGCCAAAAAGCCAGTGCAACAAGATCGGTTGGAAGGGTCTGTTCTTGAGATGTTTGGGGGGGGAGGGGCCAGTTTGGGTGTAGGGCACTGGGCAGAAGTTCAGTGGCAGAATTCTGTGTGGCTGGATTGCCTTACATGTCGTTGATCGCAGCTGGATCTATTGCCAACTGCACGAACTCTTTGAGCCAAGCGAAAGAAATTCGGTGGCTGTCCAACCCAACCCAACCAAGACCAACGCACGGCATGGCCGTGGGTTACTGCGGTATTGCCTTAAAGGAACCGACTCTGGCAGCGATAAGGGGGTCACCAAAGTATATAACTGCCCTACCCTACAACTGATCTGATCTCGATGACGCCCCCCAAACGGGTCCAAATGGAAGGTTCGGGTATCTGATCCATCTCCCTGCAAACCTTTTTGTACATCCAGTGACCGGAAATTTCTTCGTCCCAACTTCATCAAGCAGCCTCCAACGATCTGCAAAACTGCGGTGTCTATCTATTCACCTTCTTTTGTCCGGCGAGGCGCAGAGAAAAAAAAGAAACACTTATTACAGTATAGACATCGATGACCAGGAAATCCTCGTCGGCTGCGTTTGGGCTCACGAAGTTCGTGCCATGAAAGGCAAAGGCTGGTGTCACCAGGCCAGCGCGCCTCGTCACACCGCGGCGGGTGACGGGGCGTTGTGCGCATGCGTTGCGGGCGTTGTGCGCAGGGCGCGGGAAACGACATGGAGAAACGCCATAGGACTGGGTTTCTCCTGGGCTACATGCCCGTTAGAGGGACAGGATGAAATGAGAGTCAAAGACCCCAATGGAAACAGGAGGCCCACCGACCTCCAAGAAACTCTTATCACATCTTATCACTGTGGCGCTCCCTTGGTGTTACCTTCAGTTCCAAGTTCTTTCCTCTTTAGGATTCTTTGGTCTCTTTCTTCCATCCCACGCCACGCGATCCACCGACTTCGAAGCAGAACCCGCTCGCAGCCTCCACGGCGCGCTCGCAGGCGCCTCAATGCCATGGGCTCCTCAAGGATGACCAAGGCACCAGTGACCTCGGCGGCCCCCGGAGACTCGGACCCGACGCAGAACGGGAAGGGCCCACCGTCCGGTCTACGACTCGCCCGACCGGGTGTCCCCCAAGGCAGCCAGTTGAAACAGACGCCAGCCGGGAGCGCATGGAAATGACGCATCTGCTGAACTGGTGTGAATCCTGCATGTCCGAGGAAAAGGCTGCAGCCATGGCCGTTACCTGGAGAAACACGCGAGGGGCGATCTTCGGAGAAGGAGCTCCAGCAACTGCAACTTGACAGTGTAACGAGAGTTCGTGGAAGTCATCAAATCAGGGACAAATGTTGTCATTCTCCCGACGGTTGAAAGATCTCTCTCCTAGATTTGTACGAAACGGCGAGCAAATGGGGAGGATGCGTTTGCCTATTGAACACCCTGGCCGCCGCCTCTAGTGATTGAGCCCTTGAATCCCACAAACAGAAGTTTTGCTCAAACACAGTTTCTTGTGGTCATTTTGGTCTCCGCTCAGCCAAGTGCGTTTTGCTGGGCCCACTCGTATGACAGAACGCACCAATAGAATCATCTGTGTGTCGTGCCACCTGTTTGGCTTCGGACTCATCCCACCTCATAGGCCTCCGGCCCGCGGTAGTGCACATGCGCCCACCTGGTGAAGCAGGATGGCCCCAAAAGCTCACCCTGTGAGCCCACCTGTGTTGCATTTTGTTGGGTCATACTGTCATACATACTCAACAGATTGAATTCTCCAAAGCAAGTCCCCCCAAAAAAAAGGCAAACTCAACTGTGGTCGTAGGACCGGGCTTCCTATTCTAAGCGACAAGTACACCCAAATATCACAAGTAATCCCAAAGACTCCGAAATAAGGCCCTCAAATCACACAGTAGGAAGAGGCCCAGGGTTTGTTGTTTGCGATCAGTGCTTGGTGTGGCTGCCGCACGAACACCAGAGCAGTAACGGTCACTATCCCCGGTTCCAGCTCCCCATGCTTTCACGCTTTTGAGAGCCGAACGTCTGTCGCGAGGGAGTCCGACGCCCAGGGCTAGGGCGGGCCAGGCGTCTAAGATGAAAGAGTTGATGACGATTGGCGAGTCACATGCCAACAAGGCTACCGCATCCAAGTAGCGGCGATTCCAATGGTCAGAGATTGTAAAGCCTTCAAACGCGGGTGTCACAATGTCACACGCTTCAACCAGGTCCGCCTGGGCCCTGCCATGCAAGATCCTAATTGTGAGACTCATGCACTAGGCGCACCTGCCCCAGGAACTTCAGGTCAAAAGTTGCTGAAACATCTCACAAGAAACAAGTTTCAAACTCTTCATTCTAGACACTTATTTTGTGGGCCTCATGTTGCCTGCGGGCATTTTCTGGAAGCCCAGAAAGTCTCTTGTGTAGAGCTCTTCAGCTCTCGAGCGCCATAAGGCAGTGCGCAGTCGTATGCCCTGGCTGCTCACCAGAGCCTACCCTTCGCCTCAAAGGGGCATGCTGAGTCAACTTTCTATCATGTTCCTGTGGGACATGGTGGGTGGGTTGTGCAAAGGTCCCCCAGAACTGTGAGACATAGGCATAATGATAGAATGGTGCAGAATGGCACAATGAGCATATCGAGCATATCTTCAGGGTGTTCAGGTGGCTCTGGTCTACTGTTCGTGTTGGAATCTGATCCATACTCCTACATGTTCTAGATCCATTCCACTCCCCCTGGTCCCCTCACTTTGGACGCTTTCTTGGCAGACCTTTCTCAAACACCACTGGGGGGGCTCCACCGACAAGGGAGTTTCTGGTCCTTTGGTCCTCAAGTCTCGTTGAGGCCGCCAGTTGACACGGGTCCTCCAGTCTTGCCCACTCGTTGGTGCAAACGCAGAGATGTTTGGTCTTGATTCTCGCCACCCAGGGAGTCCTACCGAGTGCTGTGCTACCCTTGACAGATGGACCAATGCCACCGGCTCCCGGTTCTTCCAGCTTGTCCAGAGGCTTGAGGCATGTCTACATGCATAGACTCAGACCCTTTTGCATCAGAATCAGAACATCAAGTGAAATGCCCTTTGGCCAAGTCATGTTTCATCTACACGTCCAATTTGAGTATGCCACGACTTCGCCACGACTTCATCAGCGGAGCCCGAGCTGCCTAACCGCCTCCGGTGCCACAGCCTGAACATCATCCGCTGGATCGGTGTGTCATGGCCACCGGGTCGGAGAGGTCGGTCGCGAGTGTGAAGGAGGAGTCTTTTGCGGCCTCCTTTTCTCAGGCCTCTAATAAGGGGTGGCCCAAGAAAAGAAAAGACATGAAGAGCGCTTGGTTTCTGGTGGAAAGCTGGGAGCATCAGGTTTCAACAAATGAAATATACTATTAGTTTCATCAATGTGTAAAAGCTGTCAATATATGTGCCATCAGGAGCTGTGCTTGAACATGGAGGCGAAACTGTAGACACTTCTTCAGCCAAATCCACGACAGCCCTCTTCAGCCCAGTCAGTGCTACCCACTTGAGGGCGATCCTCTGAGGTCCGACATCCCATTCTACGCACATCCGGCGACATGGAAGCCAGAGGCGGCATCTGCATGGAGTGGGCTGAAGCCGACATCCCATATGAAGTACGGCCACCACCAAACCCGCAGCTCCACCCATGCACCCCTGAGTGAACTCTCCAATCCCTGCCGTTCAGGAACATGCGAATTGCAGGGAGTTCACCGGCTGCGGCTGCGGCCGGATCGTCGGTGCCAGGCCGACCTAGCCGCTTTCAAAGGCGCAGGTGTGGCATGCATCGGTTGTGGAATCTTTTGGAGAAAATGTAGGTTTCTTGAATTCCAGAAGCTCAAGAAGTGTCCAGCGAGTCCAGGTGGAATCCTTTGTGCCAGTCAGATGCATCTTCTTCGCAAGTGGGTGCCATGTTGGACTTCAACTTCGCCTTCGGACTTCCAACGCTATTAGGTTGGAGGCCATTGCTATTCACTTTTCACTTCGCTCCACCTCTCGGGCCCCGGGCGGTAATCCCATGAGCATCCGAAGTCATGTCAAACAATCCCGCTTTCAGGCTCTCATAGATCTGCTTTGCCTCGCACCCAAGCACGGAGGCCAAGGCCAATGGCAACAGAGGCTGAGAGGTGAAGAAGTCAATCTCCAAAGTCAACCCCTCTGTATGAGAAAGGCCGTATAGTATCAAGGTAGTTTGTTGGAAGAGTGTGCCAAGACTCCGGCCAAGACTGTGTGGGTCTGAGCTCTGCATTGGCGTTACCATGGGGGCCGCCCTCTCCACGAGTGAGGACATCTGGGCATGACATGGCATGACTTCATATTCATTTCGGTTGCCCTTTGCAAGCGAAGTGGCGGTGTCCAGGAAAGCAGTTTCCACGTTCTGGCCTGGCGCCGACCGACCATCTACCGGAACAGGAGCACCCGTCTGGTTCCTGCGCTGTCCCTACACGAAGCTTCGCAGACGAACAGTGGACTCGGCACTTCCAGAGCTGCGTTCGATGGTCATGCATTTTCCACAACAAGTCCCCACCAGTCTCCAATCCGACCACTAGAATGTTTCCCCTCTACCACGGGGCTTAATTACACACAGTGAATGGGATCCAACACCTTCCCTTGCATATCAAACCCTCTCTGCTGTTCGCCTGTCACCTGTCCCCGTTCCGTGCCCCGTTCCTGTTTTCGCGGAGGTCTCCAGAAAGAATAGGCCGTTCCTGATGCAGGGCACGCGAATGGTCCCCCCAGCATCTTTCGATCAATCAGCTATCAGTCTGCGTCGCGGCCGCGAGACCTTAAAGGCACTCAGAGGTGGTCAGGCATCTCATGTAGCTGGTCTTCGGCCAGAAGGACTTTAAACAGATTTGATCCCGCTGGCCGGGCCCAAGGTCAAGCATGGTCAAATGCTGTTGAAAGCATTTTAAAGCCATCTATCTTGGCCACTTCTTCCGTCGGCACACGAATCGGCCAGGTCAAGGAGGTCACCTCTTGGCCTGAATCGCTTCGGCGATCCTAGTACAGGCCTACCATGACCAGTCTCTCGAAAAAATGAATACTTGTCTGAGTGAGCATGGGATTTTCTCCCCCTTCCACCCGACCCCACTCACCAATCTCCACTCCTGTCGGCACATTCCTCCGAGCGGCTGTCTGGCAAACCAGGCGCCCTCTTCGAAGCTCACTTCTCTGCGGTCGAGGTCGCACTTGTTGCCAATGAGCATGATGACCATATTCCTCAAGAAAACAGCAGAAAATCAATCGTCAGACCGGGGAGAAAATCAAAGGAAGGATTGTGGGAGAGGAGGTTCAAGAGGGGGTTCTCTTCTTCTGGAACCTGCTGAAGCTTTAGTGCCCGCACCTAGCCAAACAGACAGTTGGACGATACCAGGCAACCACAGGATGCCGGACTGCCTGTTGTCTAAAACTGCCGAATCTTCAGGAGTTGAGGCGGAGTGTATAGTATACATACATATATATATATAGATATATGATATATATATATATATCTGTGTGTGTGTGAATATGTGTATGTATAAGTGTATATATATATATATACATATAATATCACAAGTTGCACAACCTCCATTTGTAGCGCAACCTCCATTTGTAGCGCAACATCAACCCATCACCTGCCTCCACCTGCCATCTCACAGTCTCCCATCTCCATCGCACTTCCTGTATCAAGTATCAACATAGATTGACATGGAACAAGCTGCCCGACCGTGGGCACCAAAACCACGGCCTTCCACCTCTCCACCAAGCTTCGGCTGGGCGTTCTGCCGTGCATCCATGAGCCACTGGGCCAGCCGATCGAAGGAGCTCCGCCGCGTGATGTCGTAGACCAGCAGCGCGCCTGACTGTGGCGTCCGTGACGCGCAGATGAGATGGTGGGATGCCACGGTGCCCGGTCTGTGGTTTTGCACAAGAAGTTGGGACCAGGTGTGGTCAGAAGGTGCTTTGAAGTACCAGTGCATGATAACACAACACTTGAAGGCTCCTACCCAAGTTGCCACTGTGGTCACTACTGCTGGGGCCACCTCATACCATAGAGCAGATTGAATTTGGCTGACACGAAATGGGAAAGCATGGAGCAATTGCTGCTGGAATCAGCAAGTGTTGCAGAAGCAGCAATGACCACTTCCACATCCATTGAATTCCCCAGCCCAGCCCCCCTGCAGTCCACGCCGCCGGTCGCACCACGGTAGTAGGCGCGCCTCAGATGCGAACTTCCACTCACCAGGGCCTTTGTTAAAGAGGAAAGGGTTGCAAGATTTCGGCTTTCCCCCCATATGCCGGCCCTGGAACAATCCTGGACGACGTGACCGCAAACGCGTCTGGGAAGAGATGGGAAGATGATCATTGATCACCAACTGCTCTACCCTTCAGCTTCAGCCCAGCTGTCATTGAGCCATGCAACGTAATTGATCTGAAAGCCTCTTGCCCAGCTGTATCCCATATTTGGAGCTTGATGCGCTCTGCTTCGATATCAACCTGACTTCTGAAGTGTCGTGGCGGCGACGGCGATGGCGGGACTGCCATGAAAAACGTGATTTAAAGTTGTGCAGGCTTTTCTATGTGTTTTTTCAATCTGGCAAACCCAACAGGTCTGTCTCAAAGTTCAGTAGGCCAAATCAACATCAGATATCAGGGGTGTTCAAGAACTATGTAATCATTGTAAATCTAATTGGCATCTGTTGGAGGGCCGTCCACCTCAAAGATCTGTAAATGGTCATGACAATAAAAGGTCTGGAAACAAGTGATTGTCCAAAGCAGCCTTGCTCCACAGCCGTTCCTCCTGAGCACACGTACCCTGCCCAGCCAGCTGAGGATGAAACGAAGCGATGTCCAAACTCCACCTGAGCCATGGGGGAAGCAGATCTAACGATCTACCTTTTGAAGCTGGCCTTCCAGGTGATTGAAGTTCACACCTCACCCTACCTTGGCCACTCGTGGCCCCTCGCCAAGTGGAAAAAAGAAACGGCAAGACGTCCAAATGACTTCCGTAGGCCCGTAGGCCCTGTCTCGCCCCCAGCGAAGCAACTGAACTGAAGCTGAGCCACGCCAATCGTCATGTCCTCAGTGCGCAGGAGCCACGCTTCTCCAGGGTGCGGAGGCGTAAGTAAGGGCCCCGAGGCGACCCGAGGCGACCCAGTACACTGTGGCGACCAGTGCAGCACTTCTTAAGCTCAACCTGCAGTTTCTAGCAGCAACCTGCAGGAGTTCCATGGCAGGGGGTGGTTTTTAAGACCCAGTCAATGAGTTGGATCTTCTGGGCACTCCTATCCTCCATGGAACTGCAATCTGGTGCTGAGTCAAGTTGTCCCTGAAGGCTGTCAAAAATCTGGCACACCCTGCCGGCCCCTTGCCCCCCCCACAGCCCTGTTTTTTCCTTTGAACCTTTAGGCCGGTTCTTCTTTAGACATTGTTTTGTTATTGTTTCTTTTGACCATTAAGCCGTTTTCTATGTCTACGTCTGCCTTGTGTCCTTGACACCTTTCTTTTGACCTTTGAAACCTGGTTCCTGTTTCTTCGTGTTCTTTAACTTAGATCTTTAGGCCTGTCTCTTTCTGTTTATGCCTTTAACCCGTAACCTGTTTCTATGTCTTTTTTCTCTGTTTTCTTAAGACCTTTATATAAGACCTTCTCTTTCATGTTTGATATGTTCTTATTCTTAGCTTTCGGTGTGCAGTCCCTGAAGCCCATCCCAAATCCACCCACCCGTGGTGCAGGCGTGCGGCATGTTCCGCTCGAAAGCGCTTGTCTGTGAACTGCAGCAGCAGACAGGACTTCCCCACACCGGCGTCCCCGACCTCAGCAAACAGCCGACCTCACCGCTGCCAGCGGAGAAAACCGAGCGCACCCCGTGGGTTCTTGGGGACAGATTTCTTGGAGAAAGCCACAAGCTGATTGGCAACAAATGCAACAGGTTCCGGTGCTACTATCGTGTGTCCACGACTTCTGGCACGCCCCCCCCTGCCAAGCCAAGGTTCAATGATGTACCTCAGTGTCCGCACGAGGCAACATGAAAACGTCACTTACAGCTGAACAATCTGAACAGTGGAAACCAGATTTCACAGGTTACAGTATCTGGGCAGTGCTGGGGCAACTCCTTTCGAACAGCCTACCCTGGCAGAAATGCCTTGATCGCCTTGAGACTGGAGGTTTGTTCATCGCAAGACCCGCCCAAGCCCGGATCATGAAGGTCATGCATCTCAGTCTGTAGTCTCGTGTGCGCACCTTATGGTCATACAAACCTTGGACAGCAGCCTTGCGACTCTCCTACTAGGGGGCTGCGTAGTCTAGGAGCTGCTCTTGCCCACCAGGGCACTTGAAGAGGTAGTTGTAGTCCCCCATCTCTCCAGCCGGAGCCACGCGTGGCTCTGGCTGGAGTCCATGGGAGCGGTCGACCCGCCCGTCTCTCTCCGCCCCCTCGAGCCAAACGTCGACCGCAGTCGGATGGACCGGAGCGCAGGAAAGCCTTGCTTGGCATCACCAAGTGCATGAGATGAAGGAAGTCTTGCTTGGCCGTTAAAAAAAGAACCTGACCAACTCCAAAGTTTCACCTAGGACCTATTGCTGCGTGAAGGTTCTTTCGCTGGCGCGGGGTGGAAGGCCACAAATCAAGAGAGATCAGTGGCGACTCGCAAAGAAAAACCCTGAAAAACCCATCCTTCGGTCCGAACCGAAAGCTGAGCTTGTGCGCGTGAGAAACCCCGTCTTCAGTGTGCCCGAGCACCTCACAACTCCACGTCGCTGACCGCGCAACGGGGCGCGCCGTGACGACGCCTGCCATCCTCGGCCTCGCCCAGTGCAAAGACCTCTGAGAAGTAGAGCGCCCGCAGCTCGGGTGGAGGCCTTTGGTGGTCTGCGTGTCACGGATGAGGTCTGGAAGGTTGCGTGATCGGTTCGGGGAAGCGAGCATTAAGCTGGGCCCGCTCTTCGATTCGGATTTGGAAGATGTTGAGGGTGGGATTTGGATGGGATTTGGATGAGTTCGAAGAACCGAGGCCCCCCGCCCCTCGCCAGGCCGCGGAACTTGACCCTGCTCCGCCTGCTGCTTCATAGCGCCTCCCGGTTGGGACGACGTTCGCTGGTTGTTATTGGCAGTAGTCGCGGTGTGTTCACTTGAGAATGTTTCAAGTTTACGAGTATGCCCTAGAATGGCTAGATCAATCTTGGGTGCCAAGAGTAGTGGCAAGGCTGGTTGACAAATATAGGTCGTGTTATCAAAATGCTCGGATTTGATGGATCATCTGGTCCCAAACAAGTCCCAGAAAAGATTATAAGTTGTCTTGATCAATGGGTGTGTCAACATGAAGAGGTTGCAGACTGATACACCTCACACAAGTGACACGCAGAATCATCCCATCCCAGACCACTGCCCTTGCTTCTTTGGTCTTTCTGCCCCAAGCAGGCATCCTAGCATGGCCAAGGGGCAAACCCCCTTTCAGCCTATGACCCCAGCCATGTTGGCCGCGAAGATTGCCAAGAATCAGACCCCACAGTGGAGAGGGCAGCTCATACCGGACAGAGTTCTCACAAAATGTTCCATTGATGTGATGTGTGAAACTCGTTGAGGGCTCCACTTCTGGAGTTTGTTCCACTATCATCGCCAGCTCTCGCGGAACACGCAGAAGAGTTGCGCGTGGGGATCACAAGAGCGCATCGAGAGCTGCCTAACAGTCTACGACCTACAAACTAGCACATTGCAAGGAGACAAGGCTCCCTTGTCTCCCTGGAAGCATGTTCATGCACACTCCTTCAAGCAGGTGTCGAGCAAATCGGAAAGCATGTTGAAAAGAGCCTGCGTGCTACTATTGAAGTAACTGCACATCGAATTGAAAATCGTATCAAATATCTGAAAATCGCGATGTATTTCTTCAGCCCCATATCGCGAGGTATGAGGTGTCTAAGCTGTAGCACGCCGGCATGGCTCAAGTCGAGGGTTCAGGCGTGCTTTTTTGCCACCTCTGGTGAGGCCTTTGTCAAATCCTTCGTCGCTGTTCTTTGGCTTTTTCGACGCCCCAGCCACGCAGCGGGCGGCCCGCTCAGCTGTGCTCCTGGCTACTGCTACTGGTGCTGCCTGGCACTGAAGGTGCTGACACCACCGACATCACGGAGCGCTGATGGGCGGCAAAGCTTTGCCTCGGTGCGCCACGAAGTGCTTTGGAAGTGCTTTCGATGGCCTGACCGGGAAGTGGGCGAAGCATGGCGAAACCCATGGTGAAGCCCCATGGCAAAATCGCTGATTCTCGATCTGTGGTTATGAAGTGAAACTGGACAGTTTTAGCAGGGTCCATGGGGTCCATCAGGTCCTTTGGATAATAAAAATCTATCTGTTTGAAGCCCAGCTCCTGGTCTCCCTCCACACCCCAGCTACATCTTTGCCCAACCCCCCGCTGCACTGCAACTGTGCCACGCTTCCGCCGTCCAGACGGCGATCCGCTCCACCACGTGGGGCGACAGGTCGCCCTGGCGAGGGGAGTCGGTGCTTGGAGCCCTCTTCCACCCCAACGTGCTTGGAGCCCAAGGCTTGGAAAGGTGATTCAAATGATGAGTCGGACATTATGAGGACATCACCTGGGGCCCTAAATTACAATTCAATAAAATTCCTGCCTGACATGCTACCGCTAGGCAGGGGTATATGAGTTCTTCAGGTTGTCCTCTTGCTGCTCCGAAACCCTTATTATGACCAAGCACTAACTGAAAGTGTTCATTCCTAAGTTCCTGTGTGTCTTCCTTCCTCCCTCTCCCCGAATGACGGGCCACATCAGTCACTACTTCAAACACACAAGCTCTGCAAAGTGATAGTGCATTCTCTGCCTTCAGAGCCTCGTACCCTGAAAGAATTACATGTTGCTTGCAAAGCAGTCCTGCTTCAAACACCATTATTTGATTAATTACATACATAGCTCCAGTGAGTCATGGTGAAGCCACATGGCCGAACTCCAAAAACCGTGCGTTCCCTTCGATGTTTGCACCTGCTGCAAGGCACGCCGCCGGGTGCTGGTCGCCTGGGCTGACGCGTGGCCCCGAAAACCTTAACCTTGATGAGGAGAACCATCCAGTCCGGCCCCCCCTTCATAAAACAGCCCACCCACTTGTCACGTGGCTTCGCTGTGCCGGAGAAAAGGCGAAAGAAACGATTGTTTCACAACAAAAGCGGCACAAGAACTGTGTGTGAGGTTTATCCAAAAAGCTAGATGAGCAGATGACCAGTAAGACGTGTTCGAAGTTTTTCAGCTTCAAAATGCTGATGATTGTTCTTCCCTACATATTAATAGGGGGGACCTAAAAAAATGTATCCCTGGGGGGGGTATGCAAAGTGAACCTAAAAAATGTAAGCTTACATGTTTCCTGTAAGTCCTAAAAAATGTTAGCTACATTTGGTGTTCATATCCCAAAAAAATGTAGCTTAATTTTTTTGGTTTGTTAGAATGTGAACTGCATATCCTGCATGACATCTAACCCTCACACTGAATGCGCACAAACTATTAAAAAAACTCTTGTCATGATCTCTGATGACATCTTGTGCCGTTGAGCCGCTGATTCGGCCAAGCAAACCTCATTGTTTTAGCATTATTTCTTACTGCTTCTTGCTTCTTCTTACCTCATTGATTTTCAAGGGGGGGGCAGAAAATGTAACTTAGGACGTGGGACGTGGTAAGTTACATTTTCTCCAGCCCCCCCCCCAAAAAATCTAACTGACACACACCAGCCAGCACCTCATTTCCTGAACAATTCCCAGGAACATGCACGCAGGGACATAGCCAAACACAGCAAAAATCTGGGGGTGGGGGGACCATGAATATGGCCTCTACTTGAATAAGTAGGGCCCAAAACGAGGGGGGGTCAACATACATTTATGGGGTCTCCCGGAAATTGTAAGTTACATTTTTGGGGGTCCCCCCCCCAGAAGTGTACCTAAGAGGGTAGGGATATTGTTCTTCCATGTTCTTTGCACACTCATGATTCACTGACTCACTGACTCAACTTCTGCACAAACCCCGACATCGACCACCTCCACGCCACCGTGGGGTCGGCCTCGACCACCTCCACGCCCAGCTCTAGAAGCAGCTTTTCCAGTGCGAGCGCCGCCCGCAAGCGCAGGCCGGCCTGGGCATGCGAAGATCGCTCGGCCCAGGTTGGCACGAAAAAGGACACCTACCTGGACCATCCAAGCGGTGCCCTGTCCCTATAGGTAGTGTGGGGTAGTCCAGCCAGGACACCCCTTGGATGGTCCTGGTAAGTCTCTCCGTGGCTTTTTTCCCCTTTCTTGGTCTGCCACGGACCTGGACCAAATGAAGAGAATGGTCATGAATGGAGTCCAATGGTTTCAGGCACTTAGGCACTTCGCCTTCACAAACTTGCACAAAGTATGAGGCTCGAAAGCGGCCCTTTCGCTGAGCAGCCACCTGCGACTGGACAAGTGTTGCGAGCCAAGGCCCAAGGTTGCAGCCTCTCTGCCTGGTGTTGCAACCCAAAAAACCTAGAGTCTGACCGGGTCTGACCTACTGAAGAGGCTGATTCCCCATCTAAGGGCCTCCAGTGAAAGCCAAGAGGCCACGAGGCTGAAGAGGATACCTCGCACCGACGCGACGCTGGCGCTGCCGGCAAACCGCCTCCACCCCTGCATATCGAACATATCGACCTTTATGTCGATGGATGAATTCCCGAAATCCAACCTTTTTCCGTGTAGAAGTGTAAACTAACAAATTTAAGTAACCAGTAATTCTATGTTTATATATACAGTATGTACCGTATACATTTTCCTACCTGGGTCAAAGCCCTATCCACGATCTCTTTTTGCGTGTGACGTCCTCCGTCACCCCCGTCCTGGCCTAAGCCCGTCAGCAGCACCAAGATGGACGGAAGCCAACTGAGCCTCGTCGCCACGTGCCGCTCCCGGGGTTGACCAGGCAAACGAGGCAAAATGAGCCCCAAACCGATGTCACCATGGTCCTTCAAACCCGTCTGACCTGCAGTTTTCCTGCTGCCCCAGGGCCAAGTCGCTTGTTGTTATTCAGATAGCCCAAGACCATAGTGAGGCCAGTGCATAGGCCACAAGCAAACCTCAGCGCTGCGGCTGCTGTGCCAAAAGGCTAGCACTCTGCACCTCCCTAAATCACAACCAAACACGCCCTTCCAAAGTTTCCACTTCCATACAGAGCTGTGAGTCCAAAAAAACCCTGCTATAAATTGGTATACTGTAAATTGGTTGACTGGTTGACCTACTCAACGGAAAACATTTGGGTTGGCCCTACCTACATTACAAGGAACCCCATCCCCATCCCGAGCTCCTCACAGCTCCTCCCATCTGCCGCCCGGTGGCGCCAAGCTCAGTAGCCCTGCCAGCTGCCGCAGGCAGCGCCACTTCAAGAAAGCGGCGCCCTCGGCGCGGAGCCGCTCGAGCCTGGGAAGCCACGGCGGAACCCGGGACTTGGAGGATCAGCTGACCCAGGCTTTGACACAGCTACCCTGAGGAGAGGAGAGGAAGCATGCAGAGATTTTGGTGTGGAAGATGTTTGTGCAGAACAAGTGCGACTGTCCGATTCTTTGATGTTTGTGTGGAAAGTTCGACGTTCCCAAATGTCCTTTGACCTCAGAACAAAGCGGAGCCAAGATGCGGTTACAGCACTGCACATAAGATTGAAAAGTGGGTCAACCAAGGAGGTCCAACTCACACGTCGCACACCCATTGGAGACTCCCACTCCTCGCACACTCCTCGCACTCCTCGCTGGGCTTCCGCACACCTCGACCCCTGGGAAGTGATCCAAGAGGGTGCCCACCCTTCTGGGCGTCTCGGACGCGTGGTCCGGATGCCTCCGACACGCTGAGGAGAAGAACATCCAAGACTGAGGGAGGGGTGGCCTTCCTACCGCTCCAAGATGTGATCAATAGTCAATAGTCTGCCAAGTTCCTTTGAATCAGATTGGGATGATTAGGAAACTAGAGTTGCGCCCAATTTAAACATGGGTCGCTTTGGTGAAGAAGTGAAATGGTGAACGTCCTCCACCGGAGTAGGGACCATTTTTGGACGCCCATCCTCAACACTTCGCCGAGTAGGAACCAAATCCTTAATCGTTGGGTTGGCTCCCAAAGGGCCGGAGAAGAGTAACAGAGATCTGAGCCAAGCACGTGAAATGCCTTACAAACCATCGCACCAAAAGTAACTTGACCTCTTCGATGCTGGTGGAGTTTGGCTGTTTACATACCAGGCAAGGTGTCCTTTCCTCATGCGTTTGCCTTCTGACCTTTCAGACCTTTCTGACCGTCTTTCGTGGTGCCTGTAACTCGCATCCAAGGGGTCGCGGTACGGCTCTCCAAGCCTGAGCACACCCAGTGGGAAAGATCGTCAGGAAGTGGTTGCGGGGGGCCCCTTTCTAGGAGCAAAAGGCACAAGAGAGCTCTGGCACTCTCAGCTCCGCGGGAAATGGCAACAAAGCAAATCAAGCGACGCGTATCAGTACTACTCTTTACTCCCGAACGGACCAGGTCTCCACCTGGCTCCACCTGGAGGACCTTCGGCCTCCCCACTTTCGCAAGGCCAAGCCCGCTTTGATCTCCGCATCCGCCTTGGCCAAGTCCTGGCAGGTGCGCCAAGGGTGGCGAAGCAGTCTGGCGGGAGGTCAGTGGGTCCAACCGGATAAAAAGAGTGGAGCACCAAAACACGCAACCTGGATCCGTGATTATGTACACAGTATAACTAGATAGATGCATACAGTATAGGGAAACAGGCGAATAGATAGGGTATCCCGTGACAGTTAACTAGGGCTAGGGCTCTTTCAATAGCGAGGATTGGTTTCGGAATGGTTAACTGAAGGATCGCCTGAATTGTTTTTTGGGGGAGCCTGACCCAAAAAAAATTCAGAGAGGTAAAACAATTCTGAGGATCTTTATTCATCAACAGTCGACATTGCCGAAAAGCGGGTCATCTCATCTACAAAAACATCCCCACTTCACACAGCTATAGCCACCTCTGACTCGAGGGGGCACGAACTTATCTTCCCAACTTGCCCCGCCCTTCTCACTTATCTACATCTCTTCGATTTTTGTTTTCCTCCAGAAACACCCCATGATCATACATGAGCCTATGACCCTCCAGCGTAGCTGGCCCCAAACTCTCTCCTTGAAGGGAAAATGCAAGCTTTTGAGCGTAAAGCTGGTCAACCTCGGCGTGCTGGGCGAGGATCGAGGTCCGAGGTCCGACGGGAAAAAACGAGTGCCAAATGCGAGTCGCAGTCCCAGCGACGCAATGGATCCTGGATGACACAAGAAAACTAAAACCGGCGGGCGCTTTTGTTAGATATAGTGTGGATATGTGTGGAGGATGGCCTAAGTGAGATCCGGGACAAAGTTCAACCCCTGAAGAACTGGCCCTGAAGGCTTGAAGACCTGAAGATGTCTCAGGATCATCCGTTCTGCTTCCGTCCAAGCCACGCCAGGATCGTAGGCACCACCGAGAACATGATCCTGGGCACACCGTGTTGACGCCTGGTGCCTCGGTGCCTCGAACCAAAGTGATGCCCTTGGCCCTGGAAGGGGAACGAAGAGGGGGGATTCCAACGAACACGGAAGGGATTCAACGAAGCTGCGTTCTTGTTTGGTTTTATGGAAGAGGGCGCCGTGAAGGTGCCCTGCGTTTGACGTGTGTTCCTCTGCAGTTGCTGGGCCTGTTCCAGATTTACATATCGGGCACCGACAAAAACTCCACCCAAATTGTCGCGGTCTGCGGATTAAAGATGATGTCCTGAAGAAGGAACAACACCATTAGTGTTACGGCGACTTCCCCTGGACTCCACATCGCCTCAATCATCCCTATACACTCCACATCACTCCACCAGTGACCCATAGCTGCCATAGCCCCTCCACCCGACTGCTCGCGCCCATCTCGCTCCGCCCAGCGTCCGGATACCCCACTGCACAGCGTCCGTCTGCGTCTGCAGCTCGCCCTGCACGGGGTCCCGGAAGCCCATCAAGGCCAGCAGCGTCAACGGGAAGGCGGACGCCGGGACGCTCACCACCTCGGCAGGCCGACATGCGGTGCCCAGCCGTCGTGGAGGGCCGTCGTGTGGCGAGCCGTCGGGCCGACAGCGAGGGTGTCGGAAGATCTGGAGGCGAACTGCAGGGTAGTGACTGCGAGTTCTTCGCAGTCAGAACGAGCGCCCAGCACGGATGATTCATGATTTGATCAACCCGGTTTATGGAGTTGATTGGTATATAACAGTTGGCACTCAAGCCGACTCAAGCCCATCAAACCTCTCAGAGAGTGGATCTTGGGTCCGGGACGACCTACAGAGCTTCGCGTTGAGGCAATCCTATCCTTCACAACGCGCCCCTTCGTGGGTTAGACAAAGCTTCACACACCTACGAACTCTCCACGATGGCTGCTCGGTCTTGCTGGGCAGGAAATGATGGTGGGGTCTGTTGTTTGAACCATGCTGATCTTGTTCTCGAACAGTGGGTAGCTGGGTGACTGAAGTTCACTCAAATCCAAGGCTTTGATCGACCAGCTCTGACATGCAAAGGCAGGGACCTCGACTACCCAAAAAATGACCCTCCATCTGCTCAACACACCTGTCTTTACCGCTTCTGTGCTTCGACATGCTTCGACCCACCTTAGGGATGAAGCTGGCGAACATCGTGAAGGTGGCCTCGCTGCGAGTCCCGGTGCGCAGCTCATCGTAGTCGATGACCAAGCCCAGGATGTTGTCCGTCAGGAAGCTAGCTCCTCGAGACGTGGGTTGAACGGCAGGAGCCACGGGAAGAGGATAGAACAGCTTGCAGGTGGGCTCGCTTGCCCAATCTCACCCGTGGAGGTCCTATGGGCGCCCCGTTCAGGATGGCAAAGAGGATCGTGAGGACAATGGCCACAGTGCTCGAGCGCCCCAAAATGAACCTCGAGTCGAAAAAAGAACGCTTCGAGGAGGACAAAGAACACCATCGAAACAGTTTCCTTCACGGCTTCAGAGAGTTGGAACCGAGAAACCTACCGAGGAACAAGCGGGCGAGGTTTCTCGCCTTGGGAGGGTTTTGGGGGCCCGCCACTTCAACGAAGATATAGTATCCTGCCGCCTCTCTCCAACCAAAAAGGGGTTCTTTGCGTCATGGAGGTCCAGTGAATGTTGCCCCCCCTCCGCTCGTCATGCTGACGAAATGGGCTAATTCGAGCTCCTTCGCAGTTGGCGAGAAATTACCAGTAGTTCTTTCGTCGCTCACCTGCCAAGTTCCACTTCCCTTGATCACTGTGATTCTCAACACATTTGTTTCCATCTGCGGGATGTGTCTGGGCTGGTTTAGCCCGTGACCGGTCAAAAACCTGGTCAAACAAGTGTCGAAAGCCATCCGTCCGTTTCAAACTTCCGGAGACTCTGCGGCACAAAAACAGCACCCTCACGACATGTCTTGCAGTGCAGCATGCCCTTGGAAGTGCTGTGTCTAATTCAGGGAATCGGGAACAAGAAATGTCAAAAATGTCTCGACGCTTCAATCAGAAGCTTCCTTAAAAAGAAATTCCCTGTGACCACTGTGGCTGGGGTTCAAGCACCCACAGCGCTGCCTTGCGCACAGCCAGTGCGCCAGTGGGTCAGGGCAGACTCTGGGAGACAAAAACGGAAACAAAAACTAGACTGAATTCATCACTGCACACAGACTCCACCGAATCGTACCCCCCCCCGGTTTGGGGCGGCTTGACTCACGCCATACTGGATCGGGTTCGATCAGGCTCCGCTGAGCCAATCGCGCATGCCAAAGAGCGACCATTCCCCACGATGACGACGAACAATCTTTTTGAGGATTGGATGACTCTTTTCGATGATCTGCATGGCATGGTTCAACTCGCCCAAGTATGTCCTAGGACTTGTGGATCCAAAACACCGGGGCACCAGACCTTTCTTGGGTTCCACTTGGACACCTCAGGAGATGTTGACCAAAACCACCCTGGAAACACGAAACACGTATTGGTGCGAAAGAGGATCTCATGTGTGAGCCCGTTAGGGGCCGCAGCAGCATCCTGAGAGATGTACTCGGTGCGGGAGTTGAAGGAGTCTCGAAAGGGCAGCCGGTCAAAGAGCGGTTGCACGGGCAACTTGAAGTCCATTTCCATGGGAACCTCCTCTTCCTCAGGAAGCTCCTTGGGCTGCAGGCTAGGCTTGACATCAGTGAGAGAGGAACCCACTGCGCCGCCATGCTCACCCCTTGAAGTCCCGCTCTGACGGCTCATTGCAAAAATTGGCCGCTTGGCGGCTTCGGCAAAAACCTTGAGCCAAAAAGCTGGTGAGTGTAATCTGGTGGAATCGAAAGGTTTCCTTCTGGGTCATTTCAGCCAAGGTCCAAGGTAAGGGGGGTCTCATGAGAAAGAACAATTGCCAAATATTTTGTATGTATGTATGTATGTATGTATGTATGTATGTATGTATGTATGTATGTATGTATGTATGTATGTATGTATGTATGT
>CAXAMN010014447.1:158313-168891 GCA_963970005.1 Durusdinium trenchii
TGTATGTATGTATGTATGTATGTATGTATGTATGTATGTATGTATGTGTGTGTGTATGTATGTGTGTATATGTGTGTATGTGTGTGTATGTGTGTGTATGTATGTGTATGTATGTGTATGTAAGTATTCATACTGCAGGCCACGATACTAGCACAGGTACTAGCACAAGTCTGATCACACAATCTCCCTGTGTCCAAGTGGCAGGATGGTGGTGATCGCATTGAGAAAGTTGAAGGCGAGCCATGTCCTGAACGCAACCCCGTTGGGCCGCCATCGCGCAACGGTCCAAGCGAGTCAGATCGGGTCCTGTAGTCACCAAAGCCCATGGCTGCCTTCTGCCATAGGGGCATAGATCCGATAGCGGCCAGCAGCATGCAAACCAACCCAATGCCAAGCCTCAATGAAGGCATGAGTGACAGGATTGGAAAGCCTTCCAATAGCTAGCATCACCCAGTCGAAACTGCATGAGGTGCACTGAGGAGCCTTCCAATTTGCTCTTGGTTAACGGCAAAACCTCCTCTCTCGCTGCGTTCGGTTCACGGAAAAACCGCCTACGCGCCCATTCAGCTGTGGGCACAGCATCCGGGAGCTGCAGCGCATGCTCGTGATGGGGATCGGCGGATCGCTATCTTCGCAAATCTCCTCCGGCGAGATGACGTACCTCAGCCCATCGAACATCCCAGTGTGACACCCCAGAGCACGACCCACACAAACCACCAAAGCTGTCACCACCTGAGGTACACATTGCGGGTAGTCGGTTGCCATACACTGCTCCGGCGGTGCCCGAAGCAAAGCGGAACAAACTGTGGGGCGCAAAAGCCTGGAATTCACCCTTGCGCTGCAGCTTTCGGAAGCACTGAGCAGCAGGAAGAAAACTTCCGTCCTCGTTCGTCCCGGCGTTAAGCGAACTCGTCCGAGGCTCTGCACGTAGAAGGGCAGCAAGGAGGAGAGCATTGCCACGATGGTCTGGTCCAAGACCCACGGGATCACCATGGCCTCGACTCGTCGGACGGCCGGGTCGATCGAAATCCGATCCTTCCTCTCGTTCCCGACGTGTTCGGCGATGGGTAAAAAGCCTCATAGATGGTCAAATGTTTGAAACCGTTTGTCTTGAAGTTGGCGTTTCACTTTTGCACTTCAGCGATGGTGGACGTGAGGTTGGTCGCGTCGAGTCGTTTCTGTTTGGGTTTGTTTGGGCTTGCTTGTTTTGCAGCGTGCGTTCAAATCGAACACGGAGGCAACGAAACCAATGCGGAAGCATCCTGCCAACAACCACGTGTCGGCCCAACATATTTTGCCCAAGCACTCGAAAAGGCCGATTCTGCAGCATCGCCTTGGCGGCGGTCAACCGCATAGCTAACCGCAATGATGCATTTTTCCTGTTTGAACTACATTTTCTGCCAGGCCACAAGAAACCCAGGAAGTATCTCATCGAGTTTCCTGGGCAACGGGAACCAAGGAAAACCGCTTAGTCTTAGTCGCTTAGGAAACAAGCACAGTCGTGGTTCCAGCCCGGCGCATGACAAATGTTGCAAAGAACGAAGGTTGCAACACTATATATATCAAGCAACCCATGATTGAGCCCAAAACTGGTTCATCAAACCATAAACACATAGAAACACCATCAAATTCTTCCAAGTCCGACGGTCCTTAGCCCGAACCTCCCGGCCAAGCGGCGAAGGCCTCTCAGTCACGGAGGGCCCTTCCAGCAACGGGGCGCCAGCGCGAGAAGCGTCAGCTTTCCTCTCCCGGATGAAGAGCACACAGGAGAGGCCTGGCAAACATGAAGGAGTGGAGAAAGAGTTGAAGGAGACAACTCGAAAGCTTACATGGCCGAAGCACAACGTACTTTAAAAAGAAACGAAACTAATTGCATGAAGAACTGTTGGGGTCCGGGCTCAAAGGCTTTCGTGCTCGCTTTGCTTGCCGGCGGTCCACTCCCCAGAATTGAGTCCGTTCCCGCAGTGGTTTTTACTATCAGTTCGTTCCTGACAGGACCGCCACGGCGCCGAAGATCAGGCCGGTCGCCTCAGGCGAGCTTGAGACAAGCCATCCTACCTTAAACTGCCACATTGAATCTGACTAGTTGGGCCTGCAGGCTTTTACGTCTTGAACCCACCAGAACCTATGACCAAATCTGCGTTGCATGTGCTTGGCATCTGAAGTAACTGGACCATCTTCCCAACACAGTAACCTGGTGCCCATTGTGTGTGCCGTGGGCCGTGGCCAAGTTGCTCAAGATGCCTGCACGTTCTGGCCCCAAAGCCCTCATAACACCCGCTACAAACAGGGAGAAGCCCTCCTCCAAACAATTTGTTCGACACTAGTGTTGCCAATTAGGGCTTACACCAAGCCACAGAGCCTCCAGCTTGAGCGACACAAAGCAAGACAACAAGCCGCTCACACTGCCAGCCAGAAAACAACCACACTTGCTCTGGCAAGGCGCCGCTATCACTATTCATCAAGAGTGCAACCATCTATCTATATATATATATGTTTAATAACATAAAAGTTTGATTCGACAACCCCCAACTGAAGTGATCCGCGCGCATTTTCATCACGATGCGTCCTTCCCCTCCATCGTGCCCAAGCAACTTTCAAGCTTGACATGGGGAGCCTCTGGACTAAATGGGCGTCCCGCAACTACGATTTGGACCTGTCTATCGACCGCTGGACAAGGGCCGGCGTCGCTTCGTCGCTTGCCCTTGGCTGGCCGCCTGGCTTGCGACGGGAAAAGAGCACCCACAAGAGGTTTTCGCATGTTCGCGGATGGTGCACAGCACGTGGCTTATCTCACTGCCCTGGTCTCGGTGCAAATTGCTTGCCAAAGCCCTTCTCCAGTGGAACGCGAGAGTGTCCAGCACTTGTTGCATCGCATCCTTCGTCTCACTCACGGCTTTGTCTGGGGCAAACTTGCTGGCGCCAGCATTGAACATGTGGAGGTGGTTGTGGATGCCCATAGTCATTCCAAGCAACTTGTTGAACTCGGTGATGGAACGCCCCACATTCTCACCTGCAGTGCCGCCGTCCAACCGTTTTGCAGCCTCGATGTCAAGGAACCTTGCTTCGCCCAGCTCCTCATGAAAGCCTGCATGGATGCCCTTGAAGAACTCCTGCTTCGAGAGCTCAATGTTGCACTCCATTAGCCACCAAGACTTCATGCCTCCTTTGGTCATCCACACGCCTGATCCTGGTCCCTCTGCCATAGTGGCTGCCGGTAAGGTGTGATCCTTCTCAGTCGACTTGGCCCTTCACAAGCTTGAGCCATAGCCGAAGGAAATCGACCACTCATCAGCTACATGCAACGCTCACATCCAAGAGCAAAGGCTCATTCACAAGATTCACAAGAGCTCTCAAACCTAAGCCCTCATCCTGCTATGACATGCTATGACATCCTCATGCAAAGGACATGCGTCGTAAATTCTATGCCCGGTCACCAGGATCGAACGCCGGCTCTGCAGTCCATCACACTCCCGTTCGAGCTCTGCACAGCGCACCTGACAGGCGATCACAGCACTCCGGAGGATCTGTGCTGTGTACGAGTCCAGTCGACCTTGTCTTGTGAGGTGATCCAAAAGGGAGTTGTTTTTACAGGAGAAACAATTGACTTCTAGGGGTGTGTGTGATTTTGTCGCCTGAACCCCTTGTCATTATCATTCATTATCTTATGTCCAGGATCACCAATCCAGCACTGGGAGATTTTCGCGGCTTTAAGCCAAGCCCGGTTAGAAGGATTTGAGCACTGGGTTGGGCAACGCCGAGATCCTTCCCTTCAGTATCTCAAATCATGCCACTGCACACAGCCGCCCTAAAGACTAAAGAGTCTCTTGAAGAACTTCTTCAGGCCAGTCACACGAACACCCCCCCTGCCAACAGTGAGGTGCCCTCCAAACAGACGCACCGTTCCCATCTTCCCATCCTCCCGTCCCGCGAGCAGTCTCCGCTCCCCTGCCTCTTGCTCGCTTCCGTCGCACTCCGGTGGTAAGTGGCAGGCGCTCAGCAGGTTCCCCAGGAGCACCGGCAGAGCCGCCGCGGCGATCATCCCGAAGGCCTGGCGGACCGAAGCAACGGCTGCCGGACACCGTCGACGTCGACATGCCCGCAGGATCCAAGACAAAGGAGGGAACTCTCTATGGAGGTCGATGGGTATGCGAGGTACGACAGGAATCCAGGAAAGGAGGGAGGCAGCTCGCACGAAACATCTTGGACATGCCAGGCTGGTTGTTGGGAAGCCTACCTTTCATCGTGAAAAAGGAGGCTCAGCATACTGAGCCATCTTGTTAAATGTTCTGTCGCCAGAGAGTGGCCTTAGCCTTAAACCATACCTTTAAGTCCTCAACTCCGTACTTCCTCTCTATAGAAACCACACGGGGCAATGCATTCACTGCATCAAAGGTCCAGGTGTCCTCTCTGCAGATTGCTGCGCAAGTCCGAACCCAGAGCCAACGCCGACTCAAAGCTCCTGGATGGTCCTTTGTTCTCCGTCTTTCGGGGGGGGCTCAGTTCGTCCTCATGGATAGACAAGTTGTCAAAAAGAAAAACAAGTACACTCTGACTCACTAGCGTGGAAGTGGATGGCATGGTCCCTCTACTTTCCTTTACGAACAGGGGGGGTCCACTTCCATGTTAGTGAGTCGGAGTGTATTTATATAAACGAAAAAAGATCCGCCAAGAGTTGCAACCAGCTTCACATGTCGCGTGTCCGCTTGTCAACCTCCTCTCCGGATCCCGCCCTGGCAGATCTTGTCAAAGCTGTAACTTCCCGGCCTGGTAGATCTTTGCGACCATGAAAACCAGGCGCCGTTGGTCGGTGTCTGAGGTGATCTCTTGCCCCAAGGCATTGTGAGGGATGGCAGTGATCCTGGGATCTGCGGGGCGAGCGGTAACATCATGTCCCCCTGAACCAGGGTAGCATCATGCAGGCAGGTTCACCAAGAAGTGATATTGAACGTAGGTGACATGTCTCCATGTTGATCTGACTGGCTGAACTGATGCGAGTGCCACAGTGGTGCCCAATTGTCACCTCTTAAGTGGTGAGCTCTCAGCTTCCCTTTGAATGGCAAGAGCAACTGAATGACCTTTAGTGAAGCAAAACGTCTCTCCCTGCCGCTTGTCAATCTGAGGGCCTCACGTGTCCGTCAGAAAGAACAAAATGTAGAAGCAACCAAACCAGAGACCAGTGTTCTCTGCTGACATCGAAGAAGGAGGCGAGCACAAAGCCTGGGTGAACTTCAAACCGACACAGTGACCATGTACACAATGACTCACCAACAGACATTCAAGTGGAAACTGGTCATTTGGCAGGCTACTTTCCTTTCCGAATGGGGGTGTTGGTGTTCCACTTCCAGGACTTCTGAGTCGGAGTGCAAATCTGTAGACATGACGATCGAATCATCCAAAAGGAATTCGCCCACCAGGTCGCCTCATGAATCTCCTGGCAACTTCTCAACTCCTCAAGACAGCAACCCACAGCTCGGGCAGCTCGCTAGCTGTGAACTGTTCCATCTTATGGCCTTTGTCATGCCCAATCAACCACTGTTGGACCTTCCTGATCCCCATCCTTCTTTGTTAAATTCAGCTCTTGCCCCCCCCCAAAACAAACATACACCTCGCGTCCCGGACGCGCCGTGCCCCAAGAAGCCACCAGGCACAGCGCATAAAGCACCGATCCCACCAACACGAAGGGCCGCCTTCGCCCGAAGCGCGAGCTGAAGCCATCCGAGACCTGCCGGGCGTCTCGACGCGACGCGGCGGCAGCGGTGAATCGGAACGACGGTGGACAAGCCTTCCGTGATGGCTTGATCGTATTCCCGCAAAAAACCCTACAAGTCAGACGCTGCAAGACCTCTAAGGTTTGACCCAAAGGCTGTTGCAGGCTGGAGGGTCCAGGTTGGACCCAGATCCCTGACAGCCACAAAGAGACCACAAGGTTCGAAAGTTCGAAGACCTTCGGAGGGGACCCATTTATGGATACCGCACATGAATTTGCAACACTACAATGGAGAAAGTCCTGGACCATCTAGCACTACACACCACCAAATCACAGATCACCTGTACTGTACTGAATCCCTGGCACTCCTAAGCAAGCTTCACTGGCTTCGCACCCCTCCCGGCTTTTGGGGGACCGCACCTGGGCCATCAACGGATCCGAAAGCACGTCGAAGCACCGGGCCGTCGAGGTGAAGAAGGCCACCGCGCCCAGGGCGGCACCGGCCTCCAAGGCGGTGCCGAACCGGAGGTGCCGCGTTTTGGAGTGTGAGATGCCGCATTTTGGTTGGCCTCCCAAAAGAACCCGAAATGGAAGCAACATGGCAGAACGCCCGGAGGCCTGCTGGTAAAAGGTCAGCAAGTGCACGCTGATTAGCCTCATCTTGGGCGCTTCGTTCCATCCCGCATCGGAGCCGCATACTTCGTTCCAAGTGTGCCACGGTTGCATCCGTCATCCTCCCCCTCCAGCGATGTATTTCCCTCTCCACTTCGCGCCTTCCCAGTCCCAGTCCTTCGACTGACTAGCCGCTAGCCCCTCTCAAAGACTCTCATGGCCGTTGGTTTCTAGGGATTTGATGTGTTACGCCCTCAAGGAGTCGTTGCAGGAGTTCCAACATGTTCCAACTCCCTTGGCGCGCTCAAGGTCATCTTCGACCCCAGCAGCAGCTGCACAGGCGTCTTGGCAAAGTCTAGGGCGCCATAGGCCAAACGCTGATAAGGACGAACCTGAAACTCCTGATACGATGACGGCTGAGACAGTTATATAGTTGGCTGGCAGGGTGCTGGCTCATCTTTCCCATGTTCACCCTGGTTGGGTGCTCCTAGACTGTGTCTCAAACGGTGTTGCACCATTGACTGTTCTCACCAGACCCCCCCAAAAAAAGAATAAAACATACAGTAGCAGGAGAGAACGTTCCAGTTCAAGTCGAAGTCAGGATGCTTGTGATCCATGGTCGAAAGGAAGTTCCGGTCGAAACTCATGTGATACGAACCTATCGACAAGCTGGCAGGTTGTAGATCTCAAAGACCAAGATTTTGGACGGAACCGCCAAGAACGTGGTAACTGCGTGGGGGGTGCAAGTAGGTGGGTCTCAGTGAATCGTCCAAATGAGAGCAGGTCACAAACTAATTGGTCAGAAGTAATATATAAGTATGCGCGGTTGGGGTGTGCCCACCAATATGACATGAACATGCGCCAGTATACCATGGCGAAAGGGGGGCATGATCCACCCAGGACGGTCCTTACCATCCTTCTCTTTCTCGTTCCTGAGTCAAAGGAGCCGCTCTCCCAGAAGGCAGTCTGAGGGAGCTTTGATCCACACTGTCCAAGGTAGGTGAGGGCGAAAAGAGATGGTTCTGATTTTTTATCCCCAGTGCACCGTAAACCTCGTCTAAGCATGCATTGCTAGACACCCCATGGAAAGGTTCTGGCCCTTTGCTCTCCGCCCTCAATTTGTATGTGAACACATTCCGTATTTTCATCTTCGCTGGATGTAAGTCTATTTTCGACTTGCATTGAGGCACATTCACATATATATATATATATACATCTATAATTCTATAATGGACATGGTCTTTGTGGCAGAATAGCGCCTTTCGGCCTTTGCATGCCATGCTGACAATGACCCAAACACCTCTTTGGCCAGTGCAATTGCTGCTGCCAACGGGGTGCGCTTCTCGAAGGGCTCTCCTCCCTCCACCAAAACCTTGTTGAATGGATGGATTGAAGTATGGAGATCCCTCCAATAGCCCTCAAAGACAAAGAACGAAGTCAAACATAAGACATCATAAGATCCACTGGTCGCTCCCGATCTTTGCCGTCCTGCACGCTCATGTCCTCCCACACCATCCGCCCCACACCACCTCTCCCACATCGCCCAAGGCGCGGAAAGAGCGCTTCGCTGCGGTCCTTGAGGATCCGCCGCAGCTCGCCTCCCGCCTGAGGGCGGGCCCAGGGCGAGGGAGAAGTCGAAGAGTCCCCCTTGGAGGGGTTTCCTCTGGTAGAAGAAGTACTCGTTTATGTCTTGCCACCATGGCTTGTAGCTAATGACTCCAGCAATTGCTAATGACTCAACCCTCTAGCGGGAAGAAAAGGGAGCTATGAGGGCGGTGTGGTCCGGCATCAGACGATGCGCCACGATCCAGATGATCTATGACACTCCTGTCTTTGCGGGTGCCTGCCTCTGAGTTTGGACTGCCAAGGGCAGAGTTGTGCAAATCCGCGTGGATCATGGCGGTCCAAAATTGGAAAAGATGGGCCCTGGTGCTTGATGCGGTTGGTTGCCTACAAGTGTTTGTCTGTGTGTGTACGTCCATTTTTCTGCCGCCATGCCTTCAGAACCAGGCCTGCGCAGCATTGTAAACACTTTCCGCAAGTTCTCAATCCCTGGGCTGCCAATATTGGCAACCCACATGCACGCAAGCTGGCTTGAGTGTTGAATCTCGTCCATGGTAAGTTTGATGCTAGACGCTGGCAAGGGTAATGAACTGCTACCCGCATCGACACATCAATGCAAGATAACCCAAACACAAAAATCTTTGCCCAGGCACCAGTGCTCACAGTCTCTTTTTGGACTACTCTGCAGGTTTTTGGTGCCTTTGAAGATCCCTGCACCAGGTTTTCTTCACAACCAATGGCTTCTCCGTCGATCATTGGCAGCTGCCCGCTAGGACGGCAAGGGAACCCGGACGGCCAGCCGCCCGAGGGCGGGAATCTCTCGCCCTCAAAAGTTGAGCCGTCGGCCGAGTGCTTTGCCCTTCGAACTAATCAGCAAACGATGCAGCTCACTGCGCCCCTTTCAAAACCCCACTTCGTCGGGATACTACAGCAAATGGCACAATGATGGCACAAAGCCCAATGCAGGAGTTCCTGCTGGAACATGAAACTCCATCTGAACAAAGCCTTTCCAGGGGGGTTGTTCCGTCTACCCAGGAGATACCCACACCATACTGGAGCCACACACTGGCCCCTTCGGACCACGGTGCCCGTGCGCGGCTAGAGGCTGCGGGCGGCCAGCTGGGCAAAGGATCCACCCATGGCCACCAGCTCACTGTAGGTGCCTTGCTCGATGACCTGGACCGTGCACTGGACCATCCACCACGCAGCCTTTGAGTGAAGCAAATGTCTTTATTGGGGCACGTGTGAAACTCTGACCTGGCTCACCCCAAGCATGTCCTCCAACCCGTCCGATCTCGGAGAATTTCCCCTTGCCTGACCCTCCAGCAGCACGAAGATCCGATCGGAGTTCCGAATCGTCGACAGGCGGTGGGCCACCGTGATGCTGGTGACCTCGAGCCCGTGATATGCGTGGAAGGGGCGGCCTTTGGAGATGTCTCGGGGGTGCACCCAACCCATGAGAGGTCTCCGCACAAGACTCCTTCGTCGAACGAGGTTTACCAGAAGTCCGCTATCTGTGCAGTTTGGTGCAAGCGATCTGAGCAACATAAGCCTGGAGGAGGCAATGGCTCTCGCTTGCTACAAGTAAGGTGAGGTGTAACTGTCTTGAGGGACATCGTGGCCACTCGAACCAGGAGGTCTTCACCAATCTCAGTCAGCCAGGCCCTCTGCCTAGTCTTTCTTTTGGCCTGCGCGTGACCAAAGCCCTTGCACCCCAAAAGCCTCTACCTCATAGCACAGCAAAGCCTCAAAATACAATTTCAAACACAACCCCGTTTAGAGCCCCCCAGACTTCTAAGGTGTTGGGCCACCTGAAAGAGGGCCATCCGCAAGTCACCGCACCAGTTGGCGGTCTCCCAACGCTTTGGGCGACCAAAAGGCATTGGCCATGGCCCGGTCCAAGGCCCCTTGGACCAAAGCCTCCGAGGCAGCGTCCAAGTCCGAGGTCGCCTGGCTGATCAGCAACTGGGCAACTGGGCTGGAGCGGTTGTTACTGCTGGGCCACTTATATACTTGAGGCCA
The DNA here is from genome assembly GCA_963970005.1 of Durusdinium trenchii. Lineage (NCBI taxonomy): Eukaryota > Dinophyceae > Suessiales > Symbiodiniaceae > Durusdinium > Durusdinium trenchii. Next base: position 168,221 of record CAXAMN010014447.1, read on the forward strand.
AGGGGGGTGGCGAAAGCTAGCGCTCCAGAATAGATCGGTATGGGGCAAAGGAGTATGCACTTGATCTCGAAACCAGGGAGTGGAAAGAATATTGGTATTTTAGGATGCGAGGTCTAGACACAGACGTAGCTTGCTCACCAAGAAATTTGAAATGTTTGGGTGTTGGATTGGAAACATGTACGGTTACCTGTAGTACACTGTAGTCTCTTTGAAGAAGCACACGGCCATGACCCAGCGATGCGGTTGTGAAGGTGGCCGAGAGGAGTAGCTTCACAAGAAGCAGAAAACAGGCCGAATTTTTCCGCATGCAGTGAGAGTGTGAGAGTGAGAGTGATGAGGGGGGGGGGGCTTCGACCTGAAAAATCAGGGGTTAGGATTTGCACCCGGTCGAAAGAAACCTTGCTATCGCAAGAGTAACTCCAGCTAGCTTCGACTGAATGGTTTTAGAAGACAGTTTCAACCACTTCGTGTGCACCTCAACCCGGACTAACGGTCGTCTTAGCTGCGATCTGCTGTCCGTCGTCTTCCACTTCAAGGATCTCAAGTTGGAGGTGATACGGCTCCGGCCGACCAGTGGAGCTACACTCCCAGGTGAAGAGTCCTTTATATGTGGCTCTTAGCCCGGATCCTCCTGCGAGAGAAGAGAGAGAAGAGAGACAGAAAGACGAGAA
>CAXAMN010014447.1:168901-201805 GCA_963970005.1 Durusdinium trenchii
GAGAGAGCGAACAGAGAGATGAGAGAGAGATGAGAGAGAGAGAGAGAGACAGTGAGAGTGTGAGAGTGAGAGTGATGAGGGGGGGGGCTTCGACCTGAGAAAGAAACCTTGCTATCGCAAGCCAAGGACGATTTACAAATACATCTCGAAGCCAGATAGGCTTTGGTAGCAGGGCTTCAACGTCAGCACTGACTTTGGAGACTGAATGGTTTCAGAAGACATTTTCAACCACTTCGTGTGCACCTCAACCCGGACCAACGGTCGTCTTAGGTGCGATCTGCTGTCCGTCGTCTTCCACTTCAAGGACCTCACGTTGGAGGTCATACGGCTCCTCCTTTATATGTGGCTCTTAGCCCGGAGAGGAGAGAGAGAGCGAGAGAGCGAACAGAGAGATGAGAGAGAGAGAGAGGCAGTGAGAGTGTGAGAGTGAGAGTGATGAGGGGGGGGGGGGTTCGACCTGAAAAATCAGGGGTTAGGATTTGCACCCGGTCGAAAGAAACCTTGCTATCGCAAGAGTAACTCCAGCTAGCTTCGCTAGCTTTCGTGACATACCTGTTGCTTCCATCAAATCATTCTTGGAAACATCGGCACTTGGCTTTCAGCAAATGTTCTGAGGGCGATTCTACCGTGTTGCCAGCGGCTTTCCAAGAAGAGCCCACGCGGTTTGCATTTGGAACGGGGGTGCTGGATGGGTTGCTTTTGGGGGTTGTGGGGTTCGCATTGTTTCCACGATGAGGCGGAAAAAGTTTGCAAACCCAAGCAAAAGCAGAAAGCAATTCACACACCGCGATGTCCATGACGGGGAACACCAACATGCCCCAGCCAAACTCTCTCTCTATGTTTATATATATATACTGTATAGACATGCAAATCATATCAAATCATATATATATATATGTGTAATCCATCGCCGCTGGTCCGCACACTCTTTGGCATGCTTGTGCTCTGTCCTGCTGTCCTACTGCTGGCACCACCTGAGGAGCAAAAAAGAGGTAGTAACAGAAGGACAGCTGCAGCATTTCCAGTGCAATTTGGGGTGTCCAAATCAAATCCCCTCTGCATCTCCTTCAACTCCCAAACACTTTTGTCTCCACGTGCCCAGCCGACCTCGTCCAGCAACAGGATCTGCGGCTTCCGCACCAAGGCCCGTGCGATGGCGCAGCGCTGCTTCTGCCCGCCACTCAAATGTTCGCCCTTGAGCCCCACCAGGTCCGACCACTGCCTGCCACCGACCCGGGGGAAGAAACGCGGTGCGACGAAGCGCTGCATGACTCCATGACATGCTTCACGAAACACTGCTGATGGACTGCTCATTGTCTTTGGTTGCCTCTTTGGGGAGGTAACCTACCTTTAACTGATCTTTACCAGTGATAGCATTTCAAAAACTTGGACCCTCAAGTCTCTCGACATCCCCGTTTGGAGCCGCCTCTGGCGGCGTCCGAGAACACAGAAGATGTAAATGCCAACCATGTTTCTGCGCCGTGCCTGGGGCCATCTAAGACATAATCCATCTTCGCAAGGCGTGCAGCCTCGACGACCTCTTCATGCGTCGCCTGGACGAGGGCCACCAGGGAGTCGTTGACCGGCGGTTCCGAGTGGCCGCTCCGACCGAGTTGCGATCACGGTCCCAACACCGAAAAGCCGAGCCTCTTCGTATCCATATTTGACGTTCTCCTGACAGAACCGACACGTCGACCTGCAAATACTACATCTCATACATATAGTCGTTTTTAGGGATGTACAGTGTGCACCCTCATGATCCTGCATGGTTAGACAAACAAAGAACATTTAAACCACAAACCACTTTTGGCTGATTGTTTTTTCAGATTCTCAGCTCATTTCAACTCCTCCAGGGTCATATCGAAGAGGATCGGCTGCTGGCTCACCAAACCCAGTTGCTGGCGCCACCAGCGCACGTTCAGCTGCTTTAGGTCCCTTCCTCCAACCAGGATGAGCCCCTCCTGCGGATCGTAGAACCTCAGGAGGTGGAGAATCGAGAATTGGTCGAAACGGTGAAGATCGGTCCGGATCCAGATCTCCCTCCCAGTGTCCCAAGTGTCACGCCGGAAGGTTGGGCAACTGGCTCAAGTTCCTTTGAAGTGAACATGTGCGGCATCACACCGCATTGAAGCGCCGTCCGCCACACCGCACCGCCCCGGGTCCGTCGCCTCAGGAGGAGCTGAATCACCGTGGACTTGCCACTTCCAGAGTAGCCCACCAAGGCGACTTTCTGCCCTCTGCGAATCGTCAGTGAGATGCGCTGGAGGACTTTGGTCTCGGGCCGATGCGGATAGTAGAAGACCACCTGGCAAAACAAAAACACACCAAGAAGGTAGATGCAGTGAAGTTGAGGATGCATCCACGATGCATCGACTTCTTCAAAGTTACCATTTGAAGCACTTTCACCATGAAAAGGGCGGTCAAAGCAAGTCAAGTTGGTATGTTTCACCACACTAGGGGTGTTGGCCAACCTCGTGTATAGGTGGCCAAAATACTGGGCAATTCGCGCGCTTGAGGGGCGTTTGGTCAAGGACATTACTGTAAAGAGAAAGTCACCAAACCCTCCGACTCTTGCATCCATGAGTCTTACATGTCCTTGCGTTTCCCTTTAGAACGACTTGTATAAGTTTGATATACGACATTACCACGAAATCTTTGTGTTCTACACTGCACTTGATGTCCATGTTCGAACCGGGGTTCCTCAACCCAACCCTCCCCAATTCATGGAGAACGTGGCACCTCCTTGAGAGAAATGCTGCCATCCCCCAGGCTGCAGACGACACCCTCCGGCTGTACTGCATCGATCTTACTGCTCTGGTCGATCAAACGGAAGACCTCCCGGGCTGCCACCGCCCCACTGGCACTGTCAGGCAGATACATCGCCAGGATGCTGACATACATCACGCCAAAAACCACCTGGCAGAGGATCTGAGGTCGCCCGTTGATCTGAGGTCGCCCGTTGAATGGTTTTACAGCATCTTAATCAACAGTTTGGGTGGGTGACATCTAGTGGTCTGATTTGTGTGGCAGACACACCTGTCCGTCAATCAGATCTTTCATGGACACATGATCTGTCCAGGCATCGGTCCAGCTATCCATCAAGAAACCCTAGTCTGATCTATGTAGACGGCTATCCATCAACAAACCGGTCTGCACTTTCATCTATGGATATTCTTTGTGCTTACATGGGGAAGCTCCAAAAAGGCTCATGCACTCCTCGCTCCTCTCTCGCCCCTTTGTCTGGAAGTTGTCTGCCGGTGGACTTGTGATGGACTACCCTATCTCATCACAAGCCCCTCACCCACCAAAAGGCCTGTGTTCCCAAAGCTTGTTGGGGGTCTTTGTTCCATGTGCCTCTAGAGCATCCACTAGCGTAGCATGCAAGCACACAACTCGAGTGCAAGCATAAGTCTGCCTTCTCTGTGACACCTTGACTATACATCCGGGAAATCAGTGACAATCCCATCAGCCCTTGATTGTCCTAGGCAGGCCACAACTATCTGCTAGACTGCCAGACCACCCCGCTATGGTGATGGGATCAGCTTACAAAGAAACATGGGAATGCAGAATGCCCCCTCGGTGATTCAAAGCCGCTTGGAAGAAAACCTGGCACCAAAAGAAAGAAGTAGACAACCTGGCGTGTGCAGGATCAGAACCCAGAGGCTGTCCTGGACAAAGTGAGCATGCTTAATGTGCCTTTGACAAAGCATCACCCAAGGTTGCACAAACCCTTGGGCCAACACTTTGGAACATCATTCACGGATGATACGACTCCGTTTTTTGGCGAAATGTCTTCTCATGATTGCTGCAAGGGCCGGCACCCTTCCTATCCACGCGGGCATCCGAGCTGCGCAAAAGAGCGTCAGCAGCACGGCCGAGGGATCAAACAATTCGCTGTTGATCATGGCCGCGGCCAGGAAGAAGCCGATCAAATAAATGACTGCCACCATGCCTAGGGGAGTTCTCGGACATGGATCGCACTTGGATGGTGGTGCTGAGCTCATGGAGCAATAGTGGTCAGGTGACGGGGTCAAATAGTGCCGGTGGCCACCATGCCTAGGCACCCATGATGGGAAGAATTGGGAAAGTGAGTGAAAATTCATCTGGGTGGGTGGGCACCTCAACCACAACCACTCGATGCAGGAGAGCGGGAGCAAATGAGCCCCCAATCTTTGAGACAACCCCTTCGGCACATTTTGGCACCAGACCTGAATGAAAGTCATCCTGGTGTTGCAAGGATTCAGCCCACCGGAAAGAGCAGCAAGTGGAAACATTGCCAAGCAAGAGTTAACAGTTAACAAATGCATATATGCATCCAGAAATGAAAAAAAATATTCTCTATTGCTATAAAACACTTATAACAGGGTTATATAACCCTACCCATTTCCTAGTTGAAATTCCAATGGGGATACAAATGGATTTACATCTTGTTGGGTTTGCTCGCTGTGGGCTGCGCGCCGAGCGACTCGTGGTGAAGCCAAAGGCGAAGGCCTTCCGAGATGCGCTGCCACGGTGGTAGTTCGCCACCACCTGGCTGGCCACGGCTTCGGTCACAGGCCGGAGAGGCTAAACCCGTTCGTTTAAACTTCTTGCCAGCTATATGGTCAGCATGAAAGTCAAAAACTGCCCCCCCCCTTTCATCAATCTTCTTTGTCGGAAAGTGTCTTTCTTGAAGGAGGCTGCCATTCCCAGGCACCTGCAAATGCGTGGTCAAGACCTGCAAGGTGTGCTCCTGGCAACTTGCCGCAGCCAAACAAGCCTCTCCAAAGCAAAGTATGCTGTACACATTGAAATTAGCTGTCCATTCTTGCATCCTCGGCCAGTTCGATGCAAACTTCTCCTTCACAGCACACCACCCTCTCCCCATCATCAATTCCGAAAAACCACTCGTCTAACACCCCCTTCTGCACCCATCCCAGATTCCCCTTCACCATCCCATCTCCAGAATGGGTGTGCGACCCCACGGGCGTCGGCTCCTCCGCCCTCAGCGCCCGCACCGTGCGGATGCTCGTCACCGCCTCGGTGGTCGTCTGCGAGGCCTCCGCGTAGGCGCGCTCCGCCGAGGGCCACGGCCGCGCAGCGGAGGTGGACAGAGAGGTCGCCAAGCCGAAGCCTTCAAAAAGAAGCCAGGCTCGAGAGGGACGAAATTACACCAGCATAGACCCCCAGATAGCAAAAGCATGCTAAAGATTATCCGAGACGTGTCATGAGATTTGGTCCTATCCATTTCGGGATGCCTGTTTTTGTTACAGAGTGTCTATTTTGCCTTCAATGCCCTGTTCCACGCAGTACGCAGAAAGTGGACTGTGTGGAACAGGAGCGCCGGAGCGTCGGGGGATTTGGAAGATGTGGCACAAGTCTGAAGGACACCAGGGACAAGGGAGGGCTTACGGCATGAACTTCGTTGATCAACCACTTGTGATTCTTCCTTGTGAGTCCATGCTGTTTCCACTGGGCTGCAGAGCTGCCTATTTCAACCTGGCGGTTGAACAATGTTGAACAGCTGATGAAGGTGAGGACTACACTCCCAACCCATGTCAGGACTAGTGACTAGCTACCGAGCGGAACAGGAAGCCCAACCGGGAGACGACCGAAGAAACTTGAGTGCAGGAATCCATAAAACCTCACCAAAGCATCCAAGGAAATGGGAATACTGTAGCGGAACTTGTAGCGGACATGAGCCTTGAGCATTCCAAAACGAATCAATCGAACTGCAAAGGGAGGTGGCATGTGAGAGGAAACCACTACGTTTGGTGATATTTGTGGGAGTTCATCTTGACCTTGGGCAGTCTGTGTGATAGATTACCATCTCACATTGCATGCTAGGCCACCTTGCCAGTTCAGTCTTCAGAGCACCACCCTCCTCAATCCACCACCTCGTCTCAAAATAGACCAGGGGGCCGATAGGCAGGATGCACAAGAGCACCAAGGCCAAAACCCAGGAGCCACAGAAACCCATGGACAGACAGGCCACACAGGTCAGCACCTCGAGCTGGAGCTGGGGGGCCCCCAGTTCATCGACGGAAGGTGATGTTCGACCAAAGAAAGGAAGGAAGGTTTGCAGGGGACAACTTCCAAAGTCATGGATGTTTTTCTCGCATGTGTTCAGCTGTCTTCGTCCTTGTCGTGCAAAAGACCTTGACGAAGAGATTGGCAGTTTCCGTTGCAGCCCTCTGTCATGGAGCAGAGGATGCGAAGTCTTGAGACATCCTATTGCACAAACCTGGCCACCAAACCCCAACACACACCACCCCAGTCCGGCGCCAGCGTCCACCGCGCACACCGGGTGCTCCGAAGCCGCTCCGCCGATGGTGTTGGCCAAGTTGACTCCGAAGATCTGTGACAGGCGAGTCATGTGCCGTTCGATGGACACCAAGAGGCTGGCGGTCTGGTTCCTCGGTCTGGGAGGCCGACCAGGCCGGCCGGAGCCACTAAAAGACTGGTTCAAGCCCTGATGAAAAGGGATGATGTGGAGACTGTGTGGGTGCTTCAAGATTCCATGGAGACTTCATGGCAAGCGCTAGTCACTGGCTGTGACTAGTCCGGCGCTTGCTCTAAGAAAGTCACATTCTTTCTCCCACTGGTCCGTTGCTTTCCATCATGCCGAGCCACTCCGGCTTGTCGAAGAAACTCATGTCCATCCGCAGGGTGCTACCGAAGGCATCCCTCCGTAATCTCTTGCTGATACCCTCCTGGCAACAAGGAAACGCAGGTCGCACAGGTCGCAAGAGGTCTGCCTCTTCGCCCCTCCTCAACATAGACCTGGATATACTCATCGAATGGCACCAGTTGCGGGTGCGCTGTAGGTCAAATTATATATATATATATAGAACATAGCGAATGTTGAGTTGTCTCCATGGACGTGTCACTCCGTGTTGTGATCGTACCACCGCATCACACTTGGCCAAAAACACGGCCCAGTATATATCAGTAATGTAAACTCTTGATTAATAGACCATCCATAGGAAAAGAGTCTAGATTTATGTAAAGCCGCCTCCACTGGTGGCCTCCAACCTACCCCTCAAGTCCAAGACCTGTCCAAAGCTCCTCTGTCACTAAACTCGAATGGAGGAAACGCAAACAATGAGCAGAACCCCTGGCCCCGGCCCAGGCAGATCGCCTGCATGTAAGTGAACAAGCTATTCTGCAGAAAGACGCCCACACCAAACACCAGTCCCACCAACAGCAGCCCAATGCATGCAGCGTCAAGCTGTTTCAGCATCTCTTCCAACGATTCGGAGTAGAAGCTCAAGATGGCGCGGTTGAAGAAATAGGCCTGAACTGTCTGACAGTTCTCGATCAAGGCCCTCCACTTAGTGACTTAGTGCCCCGTCCCACGGCAGTCTCTTCGCATCCTGGAAGTGACGAACCCCAGGCACTGAGCTACGCCCGGATGCTGGCTCCCCGCCTGGGCTGGCGCGCTGCATGCAGCCAAAAGCACCGCCAGGAGCGCGAGTGGGATCACCTGGGTGGGTTTTGATTGAGATCACAAAATTGACATCTATATAATCCCTCCTATTGCGGAGAAGAACTTCAGGTTTTTCTCGGCTGCGGATTGGGGTGGGGAGACAAGCCAAATACTTTGTAACCAAGTTGTGACCCACCCGAGTTGTCGACATCCTCAAGGGTCGTATGAAAACGAAATTTGGGAGGCGTGGAGTCACGCTCCGCATTTGCAAAGCGGACCTTGGTGGAGCTGCCGGTGCCCGTGATCAGCACTTGAGAGCACTTGCATTTGGCAAGGAACGGCCGGGCCAAGGAGAAGCGCGACTACTAAGCCACCCGCTGAGAAAAAAGAACAGAAACTAAAATATCTAAAAATCGTTACGATCACCCTGCCGCATTGAGGGCAAAATATGTCGAAACAAAAGATCCAACAAGAATTTCGAGCTTCGTCACGGTCCAGTCGGGCTTGGCCGTTTGCAAGAGCCGCCAGAGTACCCCAGGCCGCGAGCTGTGCACCTCGTCTTCGTCGTCCCCTTCGGGGAGCTCGAAGAAGGAACCGTCCCCGCCGCCGCCGCACGACCAGCTTCGAGAGAGACTCCTGCAGACTGGGAAACGCAAAAGGCCCAAGGCTTAATCATAGTCCTCCTGACCGCCTGGCCCGACCCCCTCAACCGAACTCGAAGAAAATGGAGTTGCCCAAAAGGCTCTTGGCCCCCTGGGCGATTGATTTTTGCCTTGATTCAACCACCGAAAACCATTGTTTTACTAAGGATTTTGCGCTGCAAAACTAGGTCAACCAATTTTTTAAATGGGCCTGGAAGGCTAGGAAAAGAAGGTATGGTGATTCAGATTCACCATCTCGCAGAGTCCTGACATCTTTAGATGTGGCACTCGCCGAAAAGACAAGTATTTTCTCGTCAACTTCGGAACCCAGCTCAAAGAACGCGCATGACATCCCCACCCCACAAGGTCAATTTCGCACACTTGAACGGCGAATTGTTCCCCCACTGAAACATCCCCCTTTTGACCAAGAGCCATACACTGTGCAAATGGCTGGCTGACGCCTCCCAATTTCCCCTCTGGCTAGGCACTGTGCTGCTACCCATGCACGAAGGACAAGAACAGGGTAGAGGGAAACGAGACACTCTCTGCAAAATGAACGGTGAGTGGGAAAGAGGCGGAACATGTCGCTCAGCTCTTGAGGAGACCAAAGCACAGGAAGAAACTCCGAGATGCACCATGTCTAAATTTAAAAAATCATTCAGAGAATCAGGTGAGGTCCTAATCTTTCCAGGTGGCCCCCTTTGCGAAACACGGCCACAGGCTGAGGTCCCTGACATGATGCCTGAGGCAAAGTCTGGCTGGCTCGCCCGCGTCTGGTCCCGGCTCTGCCTCGTCACCTCCAACATGCCGGCGGTGCAGGTTGGGGTCACACCAAACTCAACAGCTGTGGAGACCTTTACAGACATGTTACACATCAGTATCCAGATGGCATAACCTTTACAAACACGTTACGCATCAGTATCCTGCAACATCCTGTATGCTGTATACCATCGGCTCATCTCAGGCCCCAGGTCGCTTTGGGTTCTGTGGCGTTTCGGGGCCTGCTCAACCAAACAGACACCATCAAACCCTGTGCTTCCGATGAGCCCACAATGGCACCAGCCCTTCATATGTAAAGGATTCTTTCTGTGAAGGTGCTCCGCCCCCAGCCTGCATCGGAATCGAAGCAGGAGTCGCCTGCCCAAATGAAGACAGCAAGTGGTAGTGAGCAAACCCGGTGTTCAAACACAAACAAATCCCCTCAACATACATCCACAGAATGCGCTCGGTGGCAATAGCACAATTACGTGAGTACTTCATGGCCGTTCTCCTGGGCAAAAATATTCCAACCGTGCTCCTTCAAAAGCTGAACTAACGGCCTTTGGTCGAAAGCGGAAACTTCCCTGGCTTTCTTCCAGACCTTGTCGGGGGCCTGTTGGTTCTTCCTTGCCTTACCTTGCTTCGACACACGTATCAAACTGCAGCATGGCGTTGGCGTAGCCAAGCACTTGCAGCTCTAGAACACTCTTTGTATGGCTGCCACTGTCAATGGAATTGCCTTCTACAGGAGTTTCCTCACACAAATGATGTCCATGGATTCATAGACGTGCTTTTTGGAGAAATGTGGACAATTTTGCCTGGGCCGGCCACATCTCGTCTTGCCATACCGCACCCTAAAGGCCGAATTTGGTGGGAGTGATGCCTGTCTGAATGGATCTGATTCTGGCGCACGGATAACATGTCCTAAAAGACTAGCTCTTTTGGTATGGCGAAAGTCACTTAACAGCCTGACTCGTCGATCATCACTCGGAAAAGCAAGTTGAGATGCTCTTTGTATCACGGCCCTGTTAGCATTGGCTCTATCAATGAAAGTCGGAGCCCGCCAGTGAATTTTTCTCAGGCGACGCAACTGGAAAACATCAACGTTCTTCAATAGAGCCGTGGTCAAAATGCACCGTTTCTAGTCCATACAACAATTTGGATCTTATCATGGCGTCAAACATGGTTATATAATGCGCATGTCTGACAGTCATATGATGCTTCCCAGCACGGCACCATTTTGTTCAGCACTTCATGTTTTATGTTCCCTTCACGGTTGATTTCGTTTCCTAAGCACAACGCCCCAAATCTTTTTGGGAACAGTTCGTGAACAAAGTGGACTTGACCTTCGTTGCTCACCTGTATTTCCACATATGTGTCTTTGGATAATCTGTCAACTTCAAAAGTTCATTGAGGGCCCGGTTGTCAGTTGAAAACGGTATGGTGACGGTGTCGTCAACATAGTGTACCATATCAATATCTAAACCAGGAATTTGGTTGTTCAAGAGTCTATTGCTGAGGGACGCCCTGACGTCATGATCAAAAGACTTGGGGACAGGGGGCAACCTTGCCGAATCCCAAATTTTGGTTTCATACAGCCAGAAATGCCAAATGGACCTTTTGACATAGAAGGTGGCTTTAGAATAACAACCCCAAATTTGGCCCTAATCCCGTGGTAAGGGAATAACAAGTTGACAAGCGAACAAATCAAATGGCACCACAAGAAAGCCACACCAGCCACTCCCGCCGCTGCGCCTGGCGGCTGCTGACCTCCCGGTGGAACGAGCCACGCTTGGCCTTGGCGGTCTGCCTCAGGGCACCGGTCGGCGGTTTAATCCGCCGCGGCCAGGGCAGAATTCCCGCTGCCGGTCCGCCACGCAGGAAGGGGCCCCTCTATCTTGCGAAGAAGAACCTGAAGGGTTTTGTGTCCATGGATAGCTCGATGCTCCACCAACATTTTATTTTAAGGTCCAGGCCCTCGTGCCACACCCACCACAACGCCAGCAAACTAATTGGTCGACCTCCTCGATGCCTTGTGACCGTACAAGCATCAGGAACGTCACATCTGCACACCCGCCGTGGCATCAATGGCACAACTAGAATGGAGAATCAGTTGGGGATGCCCAAGTCACCAGCAACCACATGAAATATCCTTTTCGAAGCCCGAATCTGATGCGAAGGCATCATGCCATGCCCATCGGATATCTGACTGCAAGCTGCCTTCCCAATTTTGTCTCCTCATCGTAAAACATGATCCGCACCGTTGACACTGCAGTCGGCTGCAGTGGGGGTTTCAAAATCGTATATACCCTAGATGGGCTCGATGACGGTAACCTTCTGGGGAACTGTCCACCAACGCTTGATAAAGAACTGTTCGACGCAATGCAGTGTCACAGCGACACATATGGCACATCCCTTCGTTCTGGTTTCGATTGCGCACATCCATCAGCGACAGCTGATCCTTTAACCCCCATGACAGCCCGGGATGTTGCAATGTCACTGGCAGCGGATCCCAACACGGTGTCTCAAATGCCGTAGGTCACATGTCCTACTTAATTAAGGACCCTTCAGGATACTTGCAGTGAATCTTTTAAGACTTAACTTGGGCTGATCAATCGCACGTAGATCGCCCCTAGCACTTCGGATACCTCTGTCTCCAATCGGGCGGGGCCCTTCCCCCCAGCCAGTGGGCGCCGCTCGGGGGGCCAAGTAGACGAAAGATCTTGAAGAGGGTATCGACCTGCGTGTCCCCGGGCCGGTTGGTGGCCACACGCAGGCGGCTGACCAGCAGCCGATCTCAAAGCCATAGTGCTCAGCTCCCAAAAGTAACTCGGGTGGTCTGTACCACAAGGTCACGGCGTCTGTGGTGTAGCAGTGTAGCTGCTCTTCGGCACGCAAGAGCAAGGCCGCGCAAGGCCAAAGTCTGCAATCTTGAATGAACCCTCACGGGTCAGGTGGACGTTCTGAGTCTTCAAATCCCGATGCAGGACCTTGCAGGCCCTCCAGAACGTCTGAGCTATATCGTCCAAACTCATTCACGGGCATTATCTGCCCATTCCTCTTCAAATCCTTCAACACCTCACTGACATCACGTTTGAGCAACTCGAAGGCCAGCCAGACGTCTTGAAACCCCAGCGTCGAGACGTCCTCGACCTGGACAATATTGTGATGCAAGAGCGACCGCAACAAGGAGATTTCCCTTACAGTAACGTACTTTTTCTAGGCAGAACGCGTGCGAATGCGAGCTGCGGCCATTTTGCAAATGGCTTGAAGGCAAAAGGTGCACCTACGGTCCAAAAGCATGCTTCACGAACCTGCGAAAAGCCATCCGCTCAGGGGCGGTATCATCTTGAAGTAGCCCGGCTCCAATCCTTGGGATCTGGCCAAACACTGCCATGTAGGCTGGGCGACCATGTGAGTAGGTCATTGAGTTCAAAGCGTGGACTGCTGCATCAATGGCCTGGTCAAAGTCGGCCTCATTGAAGTGGACTCAGAGTCGATGATGCGCTCCAAAATGTCACGGGGCACACTGTTTCTTCTTTCAATCAAGCCAATGCGCCAGTGAGCTTCGGCTGGGATGATGTCCAGCCAAATGCCAGGCCGCTCAACATGGCTGCGGAAGTTGAGCCCATAGTTGGTTCCAGGATCTGCACGCATAACGCTGGGAAAGGCGTAGGGCTTGAACCATAGGTTCCTCATGATCTCCAGCGTGGTGTTGGAGGACATGTCAGGTAGCCGTGCAGCTTGGTGTAGCAGTGTCGATTGGTCAATGATGCCAATGACTGCATAGTTTGCTACTGCCACGTCCCGGCAGCAGAAGCCATCTGTCTGTATGCTGTCGTTGAATTGGCCCATGTTGGCCGTTGGGACCGTTGAAGGTCTGGGACGCCGCGCTGGTTTGGTCCTGGTGCAGCTGGCGCAGACCATGTGCTTGATCGCGGTGAGCATGTGTTTCGAAATGGCTCCGTGGGGTGGCCCAGGTTGAGGTGTAGTCCTCTGTTGGCACATCGCTGGGACACGTTGGAAAGGTTACCACTGAAATGGGCGAGCTCGGTGGCGGTGATGGCTGATGATGGCTGTTCTTGGACTGGTGTGGACGCTGAGGCTGAGGCCGTTGATGGTGCTCAGCTTAATTTGATATTTGTTGGCTTCCGTGCTTCAAGGAAATTGGCCATGAGTTTTGTCGGTTCAAAGGGAGAGCTTTGTCCTCATGCCTTTTCCTGATGCAACCGGGCGGTCACTTCTGGCAAAGGCTTGTGCCCACAAGCCGCTTACACGCAAAGGTCGGTGTCTAAAAGCACCTACCTGACCCTGGTTGTTCTTTTCTGGTGGTGGTTCTGTCTTTGGCCCTCCAAAGCAATACCAAAAGACAGCATGAGCAACTGCCTTGGGGAAGTGCATTCCATCCAACGCCTCGGCTTCCACACTGAGCTGTCCGTCTTGGTACTCGATGATGGCTCCACGGAGTGTGAAGAGGATGTCTCTGGGAAGTCTTCTCTGGGCCGGTGCTCTGGCCAACTGGATTCTGACCATCTCCTGCAGGGGACGAGCTGACAGATCTCCCGGTGGAGTGGATCATTGTCTGCGAGGTTGAAGGCTTTCATAGTGTGGTGCCCTCAAAGATCGATGACATCCATCCATGCAGCTGGATCTTGCATGGGCTCCCCATAGAAGACCTCATTGGTCTTGACAAAGCGTTGGGGCCATCGTCGACGCTTCAACTCGTAGAGCTCGAAGGATAGCTCTGCACATCTTCTCAGGGTAGCGTGCACTGAGTCTGACCTCCTTGCCGAGGAGTGGCACGCAGTATTGAAGTTCTTCCTGGCTGAGCTTCCTTGAAAGGGCTGTGGCCAATTCAGCTGAATTGGTCAGCCACTGGTAGAGCTTGCGGATGGGGTCGCCGTGGCTGTTGCATCCTCCGTAGGCTCCAGCGTGGCATTGAACCACATAGACATCATGCCGAGCTGCGAGTTCTTGGAGCCGTGGCAAATCCCAGATTCTTGAAGGCGCTGGGTTCTCGAAGAGGAAGCAGTTGCCATCAGCGATCTGTTGGTAACAGGATTGAACGCCTTCCTCAACCAAGGGGTACTGGAGCTTCCTTTTGTCCTCCATGCGATCTTTTCCCTTGTAGTTGAGGTTCTCATAGAAGATGATCCAGTCTGTGCATTCGGTCTCAACCACGACCAGGAGTGGTTTATAGTCCTGCTGGGCTTTTCGCCATGACATCTTGTCCTTGCGCTTGGACATGTCCTTGCCGTAGAGCAGGTCAAAGGGCTCCATGGCGCGCAAGTCATACTGGTGAGCGAGGAAGGTGATGTCAGCGTGGCCAGCGTAGCCACTTTGGAGCGGTTGCTGTCAAGAGCTGTGGGAAGTGCTTCATAGAAGGCTTCATAGATGCCGGCCTCGATTCCAAGAACGTTGGAGGCCTTGGTGATCTGGTTGATCAGGCTTCGAGCCCTTCCCAATCGTAGTCTTCGATCTCCTCCTCCTGCAGTGGATCGTGGAAGCGCTGCTCGCAGGCCGGGTTCCAGCCTTCCGGAAGTCGTGGATCCATGGCTCCCTCCTCGAACTCCTCGAAGCGGTTCAGCCATCGTTCGAGGTCCACCTCCACTGCAAAGTACAGGGCATAGTTGGACTTGATGGGTTCCCCTCTACCGAACTCGAAAAACTCTGTGGTGGCATACTCCAGGGGGTAGATTGACCAGGTGTTGAGTTTTCCCTTTTGAGCTTCGGCCCATGAATGCCCTGCACAAAGCCGTTGGCATGCAGCATCCAAAATGATGAACCCGGCTGCTTTTGTGGCATCGGTGAGGCACACTTCAAAGTTGGTCAACTGTGAGACCAAGACAGCATGAGCAACATGTTGGGGCTCTGCTTCATCATCCTCGTGGCCACCATAGTGAAATGCACAAATTTGGCTTTGCCCTTCTCACCCTTGCCGCCGCCGGTGTTCTTGCCGCCATCTCTGTAGGTGGTGGACTTGTTCCTTCCTTTGCCGCTGGCTGAACACCCAGCATCTCCAGCCTTGGCCGCATGCGGAACAATGTGTGTTCCTCTTCCTCTCTGCGATGGACTTCTTGGGCATGGGAGTGCCACCTGAGCCATACTTGCGAGCTTGCATGACTCCAGCCAGCTTGCGAGAGCGGTGATCGTGAGGATCTCTGCAACCTCTGGGTCGTCGTCCCAGGAGCCGCCGTCATCAGCCTCTTCATCAGCCTCGTTGTCGGGCTGATCATCTTCTTCTCCATCATCATCGTTCACCTCGGTGGTGTCCGGGTCCGGTTCCTCGTGGATGGTCTCGGGCTCATTGAACTCAGTCACATAGGTCTGCCGTGGCGGCAGGTTGGACTTGCTCTTGCCTTTCCCCTTGGGGTTGCGATCACCTCCATGAAAAGGTCGGCGCCGTCCTTTTCCTGGGGGCCGGGCCACTGAAACAGCAACACATCCTTCACGGCCTCGATGTCCAGTGCCGATGAGGACTTGGCGCTGGTGTTCGTAGACAATTTGCATCTCTCCAAGACCCCGCTCCACGAGCCTCTCCGTCGTACATGTCATGGACGCGGATGCCCACGGTGATGAGTGCGCGCTCTGTGCGCTGGTACCTGTTCAGGAAGGATCTCATGCCGTGTGAAGTGTTCGTAGTTGTTCAACAGCTGTCGTTTGAGGTGGACCGAACGGGTCTCCACTGCCCGCTGGATGATGTCGAGGATGTAGGTCACGCCGTCGGCATCGTAGATCTTCTCGATGGGTGCGTCTTCCAGCTCCTCTTCCAACTCTCCAAGCTCATCGCTCCATTCGAGCTCCTCAGTCTCGCAGCGGGCGCACATCCAGTCATCGCCGTCAAGGCGGTAGTGGGCGGCCGTGGGGCTCGAGGAGGTCGAAGCGAGGTGGCGTCACCACCAGGGAAGCGCGCCAGCCAGCGGCGCCGGTCGGAGGGGCAGCGTCCAACAAAGGGCGGTCATCAGCAGCAGCCGCAACCTGTGGACGTAGCCGCGGCACCAACGGCATGGCGCGGCGTGAGAGAGCGGCAGGGAGCAGGGCCGATAGGCTCCGCTGCCAACTAGGCAGAACGGGTGCGAATGCGAGCTGTGGCCATTTTGCAAATGGCTTGAAGGCAAAAGGCGCACCTACGGTCCAAAAGCATGCTTCACGAACCTGCGACAAGCGAAAGCTCATGCAGCTTCGAGCTTCTCACTTTTTGCTATTCCCCAACATTCCTCGTCGATGTGCACCTGCTTGATCGCAAACATTTGCCGCAACCTGCATTCCACTGCTTGCCACACCGAGCCACACGCACCCTTGCCGATCTCTTCCAAGACCTCTTCCTTGCTTTAAAGGTTTACGCCCCGGGTGCCACCAGCTGTTCATCGGCAAAGGGCACCGCAGAGCCCATGTTGACCGCGGCCGTCAAGACGATCTCCTGACTCATCGCCACAAAGATTGGGTGCGAACTGCACTGCGTCGCCCCTGAAGGAGGAGAAGGGCCTGACGCGCGACGGCCCACCTCGGATCACGGAGAAGGATGTATAGTGACCTTTGAGACCAGGTCTTGCTACTGGACAAAGATCACCGGGCTTCCGGTCTTCAATGCCCCGAGTGCACAGCTCCTCCGCTGCGGAGGGAGGGAGAAGGCACTCAAAGAACATCGTCACGGCGCTTCGAGTTCTCGATAGTTCTCGCTCCGGAGGGCGTCTAGATATGTCCAAAGCACCGGCACCCACTTCACACCGCTATAAGCTATCTTTGATGTGGAACAAGCAAGATGTGCAACTAGATGCTGTGGCTGCTGTGGACTTGAGTGTCCAAGCCTTGAGAGCCAAAACCGCGACGGATGTGTTCTTTTCTCAGCATCACCTCCGATGTAACATGTCCTGTCTCACGTCTTTTTGATGGCATGGTATGGCATGGTCACAGTTTTATAGATCAGACCCGTCTTTCTTCTGAAACGCCTTTCAGACACACATCCACACCACCTCAAGCAAATTCTCACAAGAATCATGGTCACTCTGCCCCTTAACGTCTTCACCCCTCTGCATCTTCCTATCTCCTCTGCACCGATCACCCCATTTCGAAGGAAGCCGCTGTAAAGAGGCCATGCTGTAGTATTCCCCTTGCTTCGCCATCAGCCTCGTCGTCTCGTTTTCGACTTGCCACGAGGCAGACAGCCGAGGCAGTCGATCCATGGCAGTCGATCGAGATGGGAGGCCTAAACCAGTGGGCCTTGATTTCGATGCCTTCTTGAAGGGGGGACCCTCCCCGAACGAGCTCTAGATTCAGAAACTTTCGAAACATCAGGTCGAATCGAACATCCCATTGTCATAGAAACCATCCAACCCCCCGGATGGGCAGTAGGAGATTCTCCGATCAAAGTTTCAGGATCTGTTCAGCATGCAAGCTTGAAAGAAACCGTAGGTCCGTAGGTCCCCGTAGGTTCCAAAGAAAACCAGAGCTGGCACGCCCAAGCAGCTCTTGGTGAGTTCCTTGCTCACAAACATGGCCCTCCTTCAGCATGTAGATCCTGCACGAGGAGTCTACACGGCACCGAAGTCAAGTGACCAACAAGTCGCAAGTCATCTCGAGTACAGCAGCCACGCACCCCAAGCCCAAGTAGTCAAGCTTGCACCCGAAAACCTCGCTCAAACCCGCCCGACCTACCCCGCCCATTCAAATCATTTCGCCCCGGGTCATGTCGGACTTGGCGATGGTGGTGAGTCGGTGCGCAATGGAGATGGTCGTCAAGGCCCGGCCGAGCGTCTCCTCCAAGCAGTCCAGCGTCTCCTGGCGCGTTTGCACCGGCAGCGCGCCAGGCGCCCAACCCCGTGCGTCCCCCGTTCGGGGCAGACGCAAAAGCAACATGCAAAGGCGCAAAGCCAATGCCACAATCCATCACAATCCCACCCCCGGTGGACCTTCCGTTGGCCTGCCCCGGTCTGGAACCGGCCTGCACCATGCGCTCCGACTCGTTGTCCAAGGCGCTGGTGGCCTCGTCCAGGAGCAGCGCCTTCGGCTTGCGCGCCAGCGCGCGGGCGATGGCCACGCGCTGCCGCTGGCCGCCCGAGAGCATGCCACCTGCGTGTTCGCTCAGCGTCTCGATACCGAGGCGATCCAAACGTGTTCGTCCCTCGATACCGAGAGCAGGTCACCGGTGGTTCGGACCGACATGTGATCGGATCATATTTAGCTCCATGTGAGAAAGGTCAATGGGGTTCATCAACCGAACGGTGAGGGCAAACGAACTGTGAGGGTCCGCTGGGACGATTGATATGTCAGATATGTCGGATCTTGTGTTGCAAGACCCTGCTGAATCGGGATAAACTCTTTGGGTTACCTTGCTGTCCTTCCCCCTTGTACCCTTCACAACCCCCCTCCAAAGTTAGTATCCAGCTTCTTGGGACCTCCCTCCCGTGGGGTGAAAAACCTCGTCCACCGCCTCCAGCGCCGATGAAGGAGTCTAAGCCTTCGGGCAGCTGCGTCAAGGTGTCCAGAATCTGCGCCTGCCGCGCGGCCTCGATCGCCTCCTCATCACTGATGTCTTCACCCGCCTGGCGCCATTTCGTAGGCTGGGGCACAGCGCTTCGGCGCGTGTAAGGCTTTTCACTTTAGCCAACGCCCAGCAATTCGACCAAATCAACTAGCCCCTGGAGTCCATTGGACCCTGCAAATCCTGCAGACCCTATCCAAGTATTCCTTTGAAACTCGATCAGGGTGCAAAGCCCCTAGTCCCATGTCTTGCTCAAGGCCTGTAGGTTTCCCCCTCAGGCCTCTCGTGCCCTTCTCACAACCTCTACGGGCTCGGCTATGGTTGGGCACGCCACGCACATCAACATGCAACAGAGCTATGTCTACACCTACATCCTTGGCAGGCTAGCTGCTACAGCTTCTCCATCTGTTCGCCCACCCTAAAAAGTCCAAAGCCATGCAAAACTCTGTCTGCAACGTGGATTATGTAGCCACTAGCCGATTGGCCGCTAGCCTTGATGTTTTCCATCGCACTGGTGGCGAAGAGCACCGGATGTTGGCCCACGTAGCCCAGCATCCGTCGCCAGGACCGAACGGGCAGTCGCTGCAAGGGGGTGCCGTTAATCACGATCTCCCCAGACTTGGGATCATAGAAACCTGGAGAGCACGGCGGCAAAAAGGTGCAAAGCACGGGACAGAAGTACCGAGATGCTTTTTGGGGTGTCGGGGGCGCAAAAAAAACGTCAAGACTCTTCAAGATGGATCACGGGGCATGTGAACGTTTGCTCAATGCGGTGCTTAGGAGCGCAGAATGAGTTGGATCGTGGTGCTCTTCCCACAGCCACTTTCACCTGGAAAGGTGACAGGCATATGATGGCACATGTAAAGCACTTTTGGATCAACGCTTTTAAACTTTGGAGGCTATTTGTGCATAGCTGAGGGGTGGGGGTAGGACCTGCCGGGTAGGTGTGAGGGAGGCAAAGAAGTATTGAACCCATCTTATTCTGCTTTCACAGTTCGGGCCATATGGGCCACTCACAAGCGCAAAGGCTCCGCCTTCACGCTTTCCAACTGTTATTGGCACAGCTGTTGTCGTGGAACTATGCGCAAGTGAGTGAAGAGTTCCAATCCTCTGCCCATGTCATCCCTGTTCGAGACTCCGCACACTGCGCCTACAAAGGCCACTTTCTGACCTTTGGAGATGAAGAAGCTCAGCCTCGGGGGGCTCGGTGGATCTCGGTGGATGCGCAGGTGGCACAACGGGCCTGGAGACTGGAACCCTTGAGAAGATCTTCGGAAAGAGGGATCAAGCCAAAGCCAACCAGCTTCAATCCAGCCAGGCCACTTACTCAGCACCACCTTCTCTGGCTGCAGAGGATAGTTAAAGACCACCGATCTGAACTCAATGCTCTGCAAATCTGCCAAGCTGGGAGAGGCCTCTTCGTCCCAGAAGTGGTCTGGCTCGATGTCGCGATCCTTCCAGCGAATCATCTCCTTCAAAGACTTCGCGGAAGCCACGGCCTCAATTTTTAGGCGAGCACCATCCATCAGAGAAGACATTAGGAGACCGGTCGGCATTTGGAGAACCAAGGCATGATCTGCTCTGGTACCCATAGGAGGCCTCGGTATTCTTCAGACTCGGCTTCTCTCCCTCCTTCAGATCCTTATCTCCTCCATCGCTATCAGGTTGGAGGCCATCGCCACTATATATACAAATGTATATGCAATTATAGAGAGAGAGAGTTATATATATATATATTCCCTTGCAAATCTTAGGCCCTGGGTCACTCTCTGACTGCCCTGCAGCTCTGCCCTGACTCGCGCCTTGAACAATCCAGGTGCATAGCCACTAAAGGTAGAGATACCCGTCATCCCGGTGATCAGCGCGATCAGCACAACGATGACGTCGCCACCATTCACCTGCGCGTCCTGGTGGTCTTTCATCCTCCCCGCAATCAAGACATGCCCGCCAAACCAAAGGGTGACAGCATAGAGGACAGCGAAGGAGAAGTTCTGCAAACCCCAGAAGATGCCGATCCTGGGCCGCAGCTCAGGATGTGCATGGTTGAGAACGTGTCAATATCATTCAGAAGGGGTCAGCTGAGAGAGAATTCTGCGCTTGACGAACACATTCCTGGCAACAATCCTCACATCACCTGCCAGGATAGGCACCTGAATCTTGAGCAGTCTTAACTGATGTTGATTAGATCATGGACACATCCAAGACATGTTTCGCCCTGGCACCACCTCCCCCCACCCACACTGCGACTGCCTCGCCGCGTTTGGGCCCCAGCCACCGGATCCCGGAGCGCACGCCGCCGCGCCGCGCGGTGTCCAGGTGCGCCCCGAAGCGTCGCTGCTGGAACTCCTCCGTGCCGAAGGCCGCCACGGTGCCTCGGGGGGCACGCGCGACCGGGCGACGCCCCAGGGGTGGCACTCGGACCCGCTCGCGGGGCCAGAAACCTCCGGAAGACCGAGGTTAAAGAAGCACGGAAGCCTCAAAGGTAGCGATCCGCTGATCCACTTCATGGGTTTCTGGTCCCAAACACGAGTCATCCCGTCCGAGTCCAAGGTCCGCATCAGCTGGGCCAGGTGGCGAACACCCATCAAAGACTCCTCCGCCACGGTGGAGGCCTTTGCAAAGTCTTTGGCCTGCTCGGTGGCCTGGAGTCGCAGTCTCGGCTTGCTCCGAGACTACTGTGGGGCGAGGGGTTTTTGGGGAGCGACACGGGACTGCAGTAGATCCGTAGTGGGAAGAACGGGGGACCGAAGGGGGAGACGAAATCTCCTGGGCGCAGCTTATGAAAACCCAAATTCAGCACGCGAATCACGGCGAGTCTGAGGAATGTTCAAGCACCATGGATGTTGCAGGTCCTGGCAGAAGTGTGGGGAAGACACGTCAGCTGTGGTTTGAAGTGGTTCATTGCTTGCTTTTCGCACTTCTTTTGCAACGCCCCGGGATTGAGAACCCTCAAGCCGTGCAGAACAACCCGTGGCCCCTTTGAGCCCGTGGCGCCTGTCGCTCCAGCTGCTTCGCAAAGCCATGCCCTGTGCAGATCAGGAAGGGCAAGGTGGCACAAACCTCGGTTTGGATCCCAGAGGCGAAACGTCGAACGCGGAAAAGATGCTGCAGAAATCAGTTGAACCGATTTTGATGATCTCACTTGTGAATCACCTACCTTCAAGGAACATCTTCAACAGCCTCCAAGGTTGCTAGCGCAAAGTCGAATGACACAACTCTGTCGCAGCCCCATGATGGGTCAGCGTTAAGTTCGGAAACTGAAACGTGGGGTTTAGAAACTGGGCAAAGTTGTGTTCGAAAACTGGACACATCGGGTTCGGAAACTCAAACATTAACTAGCAACGTGCTCTTCATACCATGTTAAGCGTACCTTCATGATGTCCTAAATGCGAGCTGGTGGCGATGAGGGTGAGCTGCCAGCCATGCAGAAAGGCCACCACCAGCCCAGAGACAAACTGCCCCAAGCTGGCAATTAGAAATCCCAGCCCTGCAGACATGAAGATCTGGACCATGGCTATATCCATCTCCTGGGTGAAAATCCGCACCCGGATGTTTTCGGCCAAGCCAGGGAGGTCCACTTCCTCTGAACATGTTCGCCACAAAACGGGCCTGGTGTCAGAGGACTGTTGCATCCGAAAACACGTCTATCACCGGGATCCTCGACGCTTCGAGGAGACAGCTGGGTTGTGCTATCAAAAGAGTTCAAAAGTTGAATCTCGCACGAGGTGAGCATCTTGTTTCGGCTCATCTCCCATGTGGGCACAGAAAGGGAAAACTTTTTGGAGGGGGCCCGCGGATGATCTGTAACCACCCATCCCACGGGTGGAATTGCGGAGCATGGGCCAACCATCAGCCAAGACGCTAGTTTCGCTGCAAGTCCGGCCGGCTGATGGGTGTCAAACCAGGTGATATCCTGGGATGAAAAGATTGTCGGGCAGTGCATTCAACTCCTGCTTTGGGGATAGCCAAAACCTCTGTCAGTCTGAATTGGGGTGAGGACACAGCTCAGGAGGGAGAAACTTCATGCCAAACTCAACCCCACAACCCTACTGGGCCCTACTGTTTCTGTCCAGGTCTCCAAGGACAAGACGGATTTCAAGAAGAGAAGTTGCCAGCGGAGCGCTTGGTTCGAGGAGGCCCACATGAGGCAGGTTTGCCAGGCCCAGGCGGTCAAGAACTGTGCCAGGGCCTCGGTCTCAGCAAACATCGGCCCAGCATGGGGATGTTTCTAAATCGGGATCCCCTCTTCCAGGCTTCATCGTCTGGTGCAGCAACTGGGAACACGTGACACACAAGACTTGGAGGCGATCAAGCGACCAAGGCGGCGATCGCCAAGAGCACCCCGCGAATGTTCTCCAAGATCATGCCTCACGCTGAATTGAACAACTGGGCGGTTTTGGTCAAAAATGGACATCGCCTGCGTGGAGTTGGGCCTCACCAACCACTCGGCATCATTCTGATGAACATCCCAATGCATGGAGGGATGACCAAGAGAGACCGCCCTTCTTTTCTGCTTCTCGCCTGCGCTGCTGGTGGTGAGGATGTTTATCGCCTGCCCGATCCACATGGCAATCAAGGGGGGCAGAAGCGCCCTGTAGCAGCGCCAGGAAGCCACCCACAAAAAGGCAAATCTTCTCTAGCCAACTGGTCTGGGACAAGACCTCAAAGGCAGCCTCCTCCTGCCCATGGCCCACTTGTGCTTAAAAAGCGAGGGCATGCCGGGACATTGTTCTTCAAAGAGGTGGTGAGGATGAGTGTGACTACGTGCATGATGCGCACATGCTCTAAGAAAATATGAACGAACAAACCAGCAAACAAACAAACCCAACCCAACGCAGCCCAACCCAATCAAGGGACCGAACCAAACCAAACCAAACCAACAAAACAAAGTTGATATATAAAACCACTATGTGAAAGGCCCACATGCAGCGCACTTCAACTTTCCACTCTCCTCATCTTCATGCTCGTCCTTAGCTCTCACTTGTCAAGGCAAGCAAGGGGTAACAAGGTGAGCTTTCTAAGACGGTGCTGGAGGTCCTACTTGGCTTCATCCCGGCAAAAGCCGGACCTACACCCGAACTCACGCCAGGCCACTGCAGAGGTGTCGCTGACACTCTCGTAGTCTCCATTCTCCGACATCGGGGGCCGCCGCCCGGCCCGGGCGCGCCCGCCGGTGGACCGAGATCTGTCAGGCCAATTCCAGAGGCATGCGAGAAGTTCTGAGATCAATGCGGAAGCTTGTTGCACTACCCACGGATGTCCAAGGATCAAAAAGAAAAACATCAAGGCAGTCAGGTCAAACAAGGTAAAAGCTGACGTCTGACAAACGTTCATCAGCGAATGAAAGGGAGTCACACCCCTGTTGGACCATGTGAGTTGACCATTGTGATCTCCATCCAGCTGCCCCAGGGGGGTCAACCTGCAACGTCTCAAAACAAGTCGATTCTTCTCACCTGAAGCTTTAAGCACTACCGTAGATATGTCAGGGGACGCTGAGCTGCTGAACCAAAGAAATTCTAGGCCATCCCCCCAAAACAAAGACGGAAGTTGGACAGGACAGGGCAGGGCCGAGCTGCAGGATGTGCCCAACATACTCCCTGTCCAAGAGCCCCACATGCACCTGCCTGCGGCCTTTCGAGCATCCTCTACACTCTGTGGGGGTGCCATCATAGCGGCCTCTCGGGCCGAAGATCTCGCAGATCTGTGGCAGGAGAGTCATTCTGACAGTTTCAGGAGTTCGGTCGAGAACTTGGGGCAACACCTGCTTCACCTCCAGCTTCAGAGCCCATTCGACGCATCCGTCTTCACGAAAACAGACCAAGAGAAGCGACGGCCCCGCGGACCGGGCCGCCGGGCCGCGGTTTCGGCGGACCGCCGATTGATGGCCTGAGCTTTCCCATCGATCGAAGGCTGCATAACACTCCAGGAGTGGCGGAAAGGGGGTCCCATATGCTTCATTCTGCTTCCATAGGTTGAGAAGGCATGGATGATCATGCATGGAGAAAGAGACCAAAAAAGGTGGGTGAACGTGAGTGGTGAGAGTGTGGATCGGAGCTTGCCGTGAGAGGTTTCAGATATATGAAACACCGCCCAGCAACATGCCTGAATTCCAATTCCTGGATCCAAAATCCAGATTCCTAGGTGTCCTGCATCCAGATTCATCAATCCCATTGCTGGTTCCCAATGTCTGAAATGGCTCTGGGTGCACCACTGGCGCACCTGAAAGAACCCCACGTTTGGTTCCACCTTCCGACCCTAGCATTACAGTAGCCCCAGCCAAGGTGATCCTACCAACAGCTTCGTTCGTGAACCACACGAATTCATGAACTTCCAGACACATGGTATTGGAGGAATGGTCCTGGTACTCAACCGATGGTTCTGGCTCTTCTTGATTCTTCAAGCTTCATGCATTTGCCTACATTGACCCCTGAAATCTACGATATACGTACAGTATATGTATATGTAGTATTGTGCGCCATGCGTGGAGTATCTAGTTTGGGGGGAAGGGGTTGTCCTTAGAAATTCCCCAAAAGCTTCCTCGACATCTGCTCCCGTGATCCGTTCTTTCTGCCGCGACGAGCTGACACTGGATAGAATCATTCATGACACCGGATTTCGTGGATCTTCATTGCACTTCCCTTTCTCCTTTCTTGCCTTGTGACCACCTAACTCACGGCTCCACGGTCCCAAGCCACCTGATCAAGGCCTCCTGAAGATCCCTCAAAGAAGAGCTTGCGATGTCAACGTGAACCGGGCACTTCGGTGGGGTCGCCCGAATTATGATTATGCACTTGCCGTGCTTCGGTGGGATGAATTCTGACGCCCTCCTTCTCGGTGCAGAATGGTACGTCGTAACAAGTCTGTGACCAAGTCCGCTGGGTCAGCGGGGGCCACGAAACGCAAGCTGGCAAAGCTGGATGAGTTGGGGTCCTTCACCGAGATCGAGTGGGCGATCCCCGCGCCTCTTTTTCAGCGCAAGTTCGTGCTGAAAGCCCCTCAAGGGCAGCTTCAAGACTTGCACTGAGCCCTCATGAGGTGGCACCTGTGTGGTGCAAAAGACCTGACCGGAAGGCTTCCGCTTTCACTCCGTTCCACGTCCGCAAACGGACGGGCCCCAAAAGGCCTGGCAACCGCTGTACTCAAGGGGGCTGCATCTGGACATTCTTGTGGCTACACTGGCAGCACCTGGACAGGCTATGTTCATCTATGTTCCACTTCCAGGGCCTCCATTGATGAGATGTGTTCTTTCAAGTCCGAGTGTTTTTTAGCTCCAGAATGGAAGGGAAAACGACTTGTGGAACGTGGAGCAGACCTTTCCAGAACCGACTCCCAACTGATTTCTCAGAGCTCCACACCCCAAAAAGACATTGAACGACATTGTCGCAGCATCCCCCCAACGAGGCCTGAACATGGAGCACACAGCTGAGCACACGGGCGTCGTCGGCACCCAAAGTCTCAACATGTCCCTAGAGATACCACACAGGAGATAGACATCACATCAGGAGTGTATGACCACCTTTCACCACCTACATGTGTGACCACTCCCTACACTTCACATGTGTGACCACCTTTCACCTCTCCACGTGGGGAAATAGACAACCAAGGGTGTTTCCTCGGCCTGTTTTGGTCCTCACCAAGGGTCATGTCCCTCTATTGACACTGCTTCACCAGTTCAACCCTTGTGCTCTATCCTTTTCGGGACAGGAACCTCCAGGTCGTGTTGGTGGGCCCCTATGGTTGATTTTTGGAGAAGCAAATTTGAACCTGCTGGTCAGAATTTAGCAAATAAAGCATGCAATGGCACCGTCAATGTGAATGACTGTCCAGCCTTCCAACATCTGAAACTGCACTTGAAGAGCTCACTCTGTATGAAGCACAGCCCTGCCAAAATAAGAACAAAACATGGCATCAGGTCGTTGATACGTGCGAAAACTGTTCTGAAAAAGGCAAAGCTCTCCAAAATGTGGTCTGGCAAGCTCAAAGAGGGGTCAGAAACAGAAGCCACCTTTTGGATTGTGAGCTGCCTAAGAAGCAAAAACTCTAAAGTTGAGAAACATATTGTTAAAGACAAGATGCACCACAAAAATACAACAGCAATACAAATAAAAATACAAAAAATGAGAAAAAAGGACTGAAAATAGGACAGTCACACAAGAAACACAAGCGGACTGGACAGTCTGCGATAGAAACCAGCACTTCCAGAGGAAAAAAAGGGAACACGGCTTTGTCAAAGAGGCACTGCAACAGGTGACCGCTCACTGATTGAAACCCAAGCAGGGGCTGCATGTGGCATAGACAAAGGCGAGCACAACAAAGCAAAGATCACGCAAGAGGCACATTAAGATAGACCAGGATATTGAGTACAGTATAAGTCCTAGTCATGATAAAAGGTGAGTGTTGACTCCGATGCCGCGGGCAGAGGCATTGAATTCAAATGTGCAAGGCTTACGGCCGTGGCCAGTGGCCCCTTCCATACAGATCCAGAAGCTCCGGCTAACATGGTTGAGAACAAAGGGGGCTGAGTGTTCATGCGTAAGCCTGGTTGCTGTCAGGGGCGGGCCACTGGTCCTGAAATTTCTAAAAACTTTTTCGACAGAGCGGGGGGGCAACCACTGTGTGAAGCAGTTGCCTTTGTGCATGTCCCCCAGTCCGGCCTTTTTGCGGAAGGATCCGGTCGACGCCTGCAGCAGCTCACCAAGGGCTGTTCGCTTCTGCGGCTTGAGAGATCGAACGTCCCTCAACGGTGCATTGGGAAGATCTCTTCCATTCACATCGATTCACCAAATAGATTGGGAGGATAGGGCCTGGTAGGGTAGGGCCTGGATTCGCTCGATTTCTGAGCCAGGGCGACCAAGAAAGGATCAACTCACTGCGGGAGAGAATCCTGCGGCTCGATGGCGTGTGTGGGTGAAGCTCAAAACAGGCCTACCCCCTTAGTAATGGTCAATCGCGTTCTGGAGGAAAGGCTACGCGACTTGTTATACGCGGGTTATCTCATACCTTCTCGAGACTGTTTCCTCTGAAGGAACCGTTCTGTCCCATGTCTAGATCATAATATGCACACACAAATAATACATATATATATATAATATATACATT
Source organism: Durusdinium trenchii (assembly GCA_963970005.1). Lineage (NCBI taxonomy): Eukaryota > Dinophyceae > Suessiales > Symbiodiniaceae > Durusdinium > Durusdinium trenchii. The sequence goes on from CAXAMN010014447.1 coordinate 196,290, forward strand.
TATATATATATATATCTGTGTGTGTGCGCTCGCGTTGCCCAATCATGGGAATTCGTATGCCTGATCACTGCACGTTCATCTCCCATTGGAATGCTGGATCAACTGATCAAAGCCACAGGCCCAAATGAGGTCCAAATCAAGCGAGTTGGCGACCCAAATCACATCCAACTCCGTGCTCATCATGGACATCCAACTCCAGCTTAAAAGTCTCGCCGATTTGTCCTCGTCCTCAGGTCCCCAGTTGGTGTTGAGATCCTGTATAATTGACAGTGTGATTCATCCTCTTTCCAAGTCGGACCGGAGCCCTTCGAGTCCCACTCCCAGCGGAGTCCTGCGAGTCCTTCGCGCACGGGCGCACGGTGTCGTTCCCCTTCAGTTCGGTGTCATTCCCGATGTATGCAGGTCGGCCGATGCAGGTGGCACACTCGGAGTAGATGGACATGAATTCCACCTGAGCGGACGCCATCCGTTCGTCGTCTAGATGGAACACTGCGAAGTGACACAGGCGAGCCGCTGATCGTTCTTGGGGTCCAAGGATTTGGTCGTGGCCCATGAGCCATGGCGGAGGACTATGAGCCCTCTACAGCCGTACAGGTGTGAGCCCTCAGGTTGAAATCACGTCAACAGTTGCCAGAACAGCCAGAACCCCTTCAACAAGGTCTCCAAAGAAAACCATTGGGCCCCCTTCCAACCAAGATAAATTGGCGGCCTCTGCCACTGCCCGAACGCCCAAATAGTGAGAATCCTGATAAGAAGAGTCGAACGAGCCTGCAGAGGGTCATGATGTATATTTAGGCACTCTCATGTCTCATGAGTGTCAATCCCAAGTGGTCTTTGGCGTATTGGGTTTACAATCCAAACCCACCAGCAAATCTCCTAACTCATCACCTGTCGTCCAAGCCGCCACTGGCCGTCGATTCGCTGGCCCGTGGGGTCGTTGCGCCAGGCGTTTGAAGTTGGGGGGCTCCAGACCTTGGTCGTTGAGCCGCAGGCTCCCAAAACGCTATATAGGAGGATCCTGGTTTGGAAGGAATGCACCAATAGAGAGGCAGAGAGACAGAGAGACAGACAGAGAGACAGAGACAGAGACAGAGAGAGAGAGAGAGACAAAGAGAGCGCCCACATCTCGAAAACAATGCCACAACTGGCCCTCATAAAGGACGATGCGAGGGATCACATGTCACCCTCAAAACCAGGAGATCTCATCACTAATCTGACGAGGAAAGAGGTGGGGGCCACATTCTGGAATAGACTGACTGGACATGCCAGAATTTGTTGAGAGGGTTCACAACTGGTCTTCGAACGGCTGATAGAAGGAAGGTCACCACGAACCTCAAAATAGTTTCTTGGCGATTGGTGTTGCGAGTGCCCTACAACAGTGCCGCCATACCCCTAAGGATAAATGTATAATGTATAATTGTATATGTATATATATATATAACTATATATACACATGTGTACACATGATGCTTTGACGTGTCAACTTTCCGCGCTCGATGTTCGCACTTGATTTTGTGAACTGGCATTAAAACGTTCGTCTGACCAGGCCTTCCAGGTTATCAGGCCGTTTCACCCCATTCAGGCGACATCGGGCGCACGACGGGCTCCGACAAAAAACCTCAACGGCTGCAACGATTGGAGTTGACCTGGAGTCGCTTTCCAAGTTGAGTCCAAGAACCCAGGGCGGCAATCGTCGTGGCCGAAGTACACACTCCTTGGGCGAGAAAGGCTCGCGCTAGCGCTCGTGTACCAAAGAAGGAAATCCAGAAATGACGAGTTTTCGGCCCAACCCCATTGGAGTCCACCGAAGCAGAAATTTGGATGGTGGCTGAAGAATCCTAACTGTGTCCCACTCAAGATCCATGGGTCTCGGTGGGCCTGGTTGCACTGAACGTGTGGTCTCGTTCCAACCAGCCCTCCCCCAGCAAAGACTGGAATCGCTGAAGCCAAAAAGGGTCTACGTGTGGTGTTCGAGTTCAGTGAAGCCGGAGCTTGCTCTGGGTTGGAAGTCAGGTGGGCACCAAAGGGGTGAGGATCCTGAGAAATTTGTCTCAGCAAAACATCATGGAATCCCACAACGAAAACTCGGAAAATTGCATTGCAAACAAGAACTGGGGTGACATCTCAATCTTGGCCCTCCCATCATCTGAGTGCCGGTTTCTTCGACGCAGTTTCGTCGATTCTAAGCCGGCTGACAAAGCCGTGGATAAAACCGCTACTATCCCCTTCAGTGCCTCTGAGAAAAAAAAGGTTAATAGTCTTTAAGCCGTTCGGCTTTTGGTAGGGAATGCCAATCCCCAAACTAATAGCAATTTGATGGGGTAGGTGATTCAACCTGTCGGCCAACCATGAATCATTGAAAGCAAAACGCTCGGGCCGAGCAGCTGTCAGACATGGCGGAGATCTGAATGGCGTGAAGGAAAGGGACCCGCTCCAGAAGGACTCCCCGAGCACTAAGATGGCCGCAGAGGAGATGGCGCCGAGACGCGTCTCCGTGGCAAAAACTCGTGCCGGCAGCAAAAACCATCGGATATCGGTATCATCAAAGCAAATCGATCCTTGAGAGTTACACCTAGTGGAGCAGTACATGCTGACAAGAAACGAATATTTTTAAAAATGCCTACTGCCCTACTGCGGCTAAAAAGCAGCTGCTATACAATCATAGGTCAATGGACGGTTGATGTTAATTGAGGAGCCAACTACTACCAATAGGGACAAAGGCAAAACCAGGAGCAACGTTTGACACTTTTAAGGTACATACCACATTACACCATCGAAGCCCAGAGAGCCCCAGAGAGCCCATCCTCCCGAGTCAACTCGGTTTCCCCGGCGGCGTCCCGAATTTGCACCACCAGCTGCGAGCCGTAGCTGGGCCCTGCCGCTTCGGTGCGGTGTGGGTGTGGTGAGAGGCTGTTAGGCCCCGGACATGGCCAGGACGAGATGGTCCATGGATGTCGCCACTAACTCGTTCTTTGGCGCCAAAACGATGGAGGAAAGTGCCAAAACGACACAAAGCATGAACCCGATGAAGACAATTCGATGAAGGCACCGGTCCATCGGTCCTTCCTCGCCCTCAAAGAGCTGGCAACTGCGTCGCACGATACGGCCCTCGGGGTCAGGCACAGCTTCAAAGCTCGGCACCAAAGCAGCAAACACTCTGAAATAAAGTGGGGAACCTTTGAAAGTAGTGGAACAACCTCTCCGAAGAGACCCTGAGTTTGGATGAGTCTCCCTTTTGGCCATCGTTCACCCACACAATCCAACGCCGCTCGCTGCACCCTGCATCCAAGCTGCACCCGTATGGCCGTTGTAGGCCGGTAGTAGCCAAAGGGCCGGATAGATTGAGTCCTCCGGGTGCGTTCCAATCTCAACGGAGTTGAACCTCTGACCTGAAGGGGCCGAGCCTGGGGCCTGGGATGCAGAGAGGGGTGTTCAAAGCCCTTAATTGATGCCTGAAAGCACCTGCCTTGGTACGTTTGAAGGTTAGCCAAGACGAATCAATAAAGCTGTAGGTTGGCACTTGCTGACGAAGTCTGCTGAGCTCTCACTGGTCTCTCCAGTCCTGAGCAGCTGCACTGCAATCCTGAGCGCAGTGGTGGAGCGACGCAAATCGCTCGACTTAGAGCTTGAAGCCCCTTGGTTCGAGGAGGGTAGGGGAAAAAAACATATGTTCTATTATAAAGGGTGAACCCACCATTCCATGTAAAGGGTGATGACATCTTTAGTAAATTCAAAGGGTTGAAAAATAACAAAAAACCTGGAGGTTTGTTGAACTGCTCAGGGACTAGAGACTATACGTCCTGTAGTCTCCAGTGGAGATCTGTTCTCACACCCTGGCTGCTTGAGTCCTTCCACCTTGGCGTCTGCACCCACTGAGACGACCCCACCAAGTCCACCTCTCGCGCACCACCGGCTCTTTGGCCGCCCAGGCTGTAGGGATCGTTCTGCACCTTGGGTGAAGGGGGAAACAAATGGACACAGCGTCTAGTCCAGTCTAGGTTGCTGTGCCAACGACTCCTTGAGATCACCAGCAGGGTCCAAAACATTTTTAACAAAAGCCTCTCGCTTTTTGGCTGGGATTCGGATGCGACTCGATTCCCACATTTTCCACAGCTGGGCCGCCCGAAGTCTCTCCTCCGTCATTCCCTGCGTCGTTCGCTCGACTGGGGGAGTCACCACGAAGCGACTGACGACCAGCAGAAGCAGCTTCTAAAACCGCTCGTCTTCACAAATTCGTCAACAAACTTGAATGAGAGAATGACACAAAGGAGGCAAACAAGCGAGTGTCCACATGACTGTTTCCTCTTGCGCAGGTTCACCGCCCATGGGCTTTGGATGACTTAAAACTTGCACTGGGGGTCGTTTGCGGCAGCTGAAAGCGCTGCGAATTCGTCAACACACCTCCATGTTGGTGGCTCCAGAGAGGAAGGTTCCTCCAGTGGTGCCTCCATACCTGCCGCTCCCATGCTTACCATCAGCTAACATCAGGTCAGGCTTAGGTTGCACGAGAAGAAGTACTCCCGAAATTGTTTCAGCCTTAGGACCAATACAGAAGTGATCAGTCAGCACCCCAAGATATCTCAACAAGCATTGAAGCCGACGCCTTCCTGATTCCAACACTGAGACGGAGAAGCCATTGACTCTTTGGGGTCTTGGCGGGCCCAGGTGCTTGGCCAACAAGTAGCAGTTGACGTCATCGATGGCACAGACCTGGCTAAAGTTTCCGTCCGCTGCTCCCAACGACGCCTCCGGTGACTCCCTTCGGCGACGCATCGTGGGCCAAGCATGCTGGTCGGAAAGACCACGTTTGCAGCCCTCAATATGTACAGTAGATGGCTGCCAGAGCCTGCGCACAAGCATTCACCAGCAGAAGGCCCTTCTGCTTGGCTTCTTCATGGTAGCCTCAGACAAACATGCCCACCAACATCGCCAGGCAATCCCAATCTGTGAGGGTGGCTAGAAGCTGGCAAACGACCAAAAGGAAAGCTCAAGCGGCTGGGCATTCCTGAGCTGTTAATTACCAACATTATATAATCAAGCAACCACCACATTTTCTTGCGATCTACCCCACTTTGCCATCAATGAGGTCCTTTGTCTTTCCCTGTCTGGTGGTGACCAACATCCCGATGAAGCCCCTCATCTGGCGTCACACCGGAGGCCCCCCTGGCGTCGGAGCATCTCGTGCATCCACACCGTCTCTCCGGCCACATCCACCTCGGAGCTTCCGCACCCGGCGAACGTGCCATCCCTTTTGGGGGTTTAGAGGTTTAGGAGTGGATATATACAATTATCAAAGGAAGTTTAGTGTGCAAAACTTCCGTGTTACGGACATTCAACAGCTGTTCAACCACCACTCATCATACACCACTCATCATACACCACTCATCATAAACCACTCATCATACACCACTCATCGTACACCACTCATCATACACCACTCATCATACACTACTCATCATACACCACTCGTCATACACCACTCATCATACACCACTCATCATACACCACTCATCATA
>CAXAMN010014447.1:202689-216258 GCA_963970005.1 Durusdinium trenchii
CGACTTTGTAGTACAACTTTAGTACGCGGAGTATCTGTGGAGCTGGAAGCTGAGAACTGGCGACTTTCTAGTACAACTTTAGTACGCGGAGCAATCTGTAGAGCTGGAAGCTGAGAACTGGCGACTTTCAAGTACAACTTTACGCGGAGCATCTGGGGAGCTGGAAGATGAGAACTGACTGGCGACTTTCTAGTACAACTTTAGCACGCGGAACAACCTGTGCAGCTGGAAGCTGAGAACTGGCCACTTTGTAGTACAAGTGTAGTACGCGGAGGAGTCATCTCTCGCTGCTGAGTCAGCTCTCGCTGCTGTGAGTCATCTCTCGCGACTGAGTCATCTCTCGCTGCTCAATTATCTCTCGCTGCTGAGTCAGCTCTCGCTATAGCCATCTCTCGCGGCTGAGTCATCTCTCGCTGCTGAGTCATCTCTCGCGGCGTGCAGGTTTGGCACAGTTCATACTGATAGTATTTGGTTGCATTTATGCAGGACAGGACATTCAACTGCTGGTCAATACACCACTCATCATACACCACTCAGCATACACCACTCATCATACACCACTCGTCATACACCACTCATCATACACCACTCGTCATACACCCCTCTTGTCGTGGCAAAGATACAACCCAGTACGCTGTTGTGAGCTGCTGATCCTGCAGGGGGCACACACCTTACACACGTGGAATCCCGTGGGTTTGACTGGAGGACGCGCATGTTGGAGAGAACGTGGACACTCCTATAGGTCAATTTGTTCTTATAGGAAACTTCCGCCGCCGGCTTGCCCGGGAACTGCTTGTATACAGAAGATCATTCCAGAACAACTTGGGAATCTGGTCATCTGCACCCGGCAACCACAGCCACGCCTCAAATCGAAGCACATCACTCAACTTTCTTACCACGCGACGTGACTTCCTCACTATGTGTGCTTGCAGGCCAAAAGGCATAGTGCGTGCTGCTCCGGACGCATGCTCGGACCACCTGTGTGGCGATTTCAGGCCAAGGTAAGGACAATATCAGGTCACCGCCAAGTCAGCAAAAGAAAAATGACAAACAACAAGAATTCTCCAGTTCCATTGGCGCAAGTTCTGCCAGCAGATGCTGCAGCAACCAATTCCCTTGAAGAGCAACGCACACGCCACGCACACGCCACGCTCTCTCTCTCAATCTCTCTCTCTCTCTCTTTCGGGTCTCCCAGGGACCCGAGCCGCTTCACCACAAAGGGCATACGGTCCTCCAAATCGAAAACAAGATGCGCAAGGGGCGGCTGGGTTCGGCACATGGCCCATGGCACATGACAGACATGTTCATGTACTAATGTCAATGTATGTAGTGTCGTCGCATGTCATGAGACGCCGGTGAAGACAAGTTCAATACCTTAAACCCTAAACCCTCACACAAGGAGTTGTGATGTGTTGAAGTTTCCCTGGCAACAGTGACCAGTTTGTGGGTGTCTTCTTGGGGGTGCTTCTGCACATGATCTGCCTCCCTGTGAACACTTACCCTGCTTGATATTTTTTGTGAATGACCCGTGATCACCCCTGTATCTGAGAAAGATTCTCCGTTGAAAACGGCTCACCAGCTGGAAGCGAGCCTGCAGCTGCAATGACTACAAAGGCCTGCCGAACGACCTGCAACGAACCAAGGGGCGACACAAATGCGAAAGGAATGGAGAGCAAAACCGGGCCCACCCCTTTCCAGATGTCTCTCCTTATTATCTTTATAGTGCGGCACGGTGATTGCGACAGGGATCAGGAGCTGGAGGCTCGAACACCAAGAAGGTGGAGAGGCGCACGCTTCACCCAATGGCCGTCCGTCAACCCCACCTCCTCCACTGCGTCGCCCTCCGCCACGAGTGTTGTGGGCGAGGTGCGGCAAGAAGCAGCCACTGTCCTTAACCTTGGTGGACTGCCGAGGCCAGCATCACGCGAAGGTTGAACTGCCACAAGAAGAACGAATCACAAGCAGGATTGGCCACCGGTTTTTTTGGGGCAATGTATGGCATCTTGAAAGACATCCCACCACCGCAAACACGCGTTCTTCCGTGTCCTCGCACCGGCGCTTTCCGGACGCGGACTCGAGTTGAAGACTTTTGCGCGTGGCGCCCGACCAATGCCCACGCCCGGACCTGGCAGACTCCCACGTCACCCTCACCTGTTGGAGGCCCAAATGGCGGGGAACAGCACCACTTCAGAAAGGTTCAGAACGGAGGGAGTTCTCTCTCTCTCTGTATATATATATATAATTGGCACATGTCACCACATGTGTCCATTCCTTCCAGCTTTCCGTGGTGCAATCGCCTTCGCTTGCCCAGCACAGATCAAAGAATCCAAGTGTTGCACCATGAGCCGTCCTGACAAATGTTGTGCCAAGATAGCATGTCTGAACTTGAATCAGTGGCCACATGAAGCCAATCCTGTGAAGCCGGTGGCCCCCAGGATGACGATGTCATAGGGTCTTTCGACGTTTTTCTCCTCAGGTTTGCGGCCACCAGAACCAGCGAGACTCTTAAACACCAGAACCAGCCTCTGGAGCTTGGATGGCCGCCTTCTGCCCTGCACGGACTTGCCAGCTGATGTCTTGCCGTAACCGGCGCGAGTACACACAAAACTTGAATCTCTCCCGCAGGTACACGCTGAGGAAGGACGATACACTATGATTCGCTCTACTCTACGTCGGAAACTCCTCAGCAATCAGCATCGAATGGCTAACCAATTTCCCCCTCTCCGAAACTACTGTATAGGTGAATTTGAAACCAATGGTGCGTAAAAACTTGGCATCCGGGACGATACAGATTGAACAAACAGTCCAAATACACCCTGCCTAGTTTAGGCGGTGGCTCGCCGGCAAGGCTTATCCGCAGGACATCGCCAGAGACCTTCTCAAACAAAAGCCAAACAATGCTAACAGAAGGACATGCTACTTGCCACTTTGGCGACTGAGGCTGGAACGCGGTAGCCCCACCTCATCCAACACTGACAGTCACAGAATTCACTCCCTCCATAACTTCCGCTTCAGGCGCCCACGGGGCATCGGGCTGAGCCGCAGAGCGCTGGGCCGGCGGATCCACGCCCAGGAGCCGCATCGGGACACCCAGGCCGACCACGCGGTTGGAAAGAGTCAAGCTGAAAAGGTTTGCTGAGGCTCGTTGGCACAAGGACCTAAGAGGTACCAGGTATGGTTTTGATATGGAAATGCCAAAGCAACACATGCCAACTTATTGCGGTGGAGGTCATAGTCTTGAACAAAAAACTGCTGACAATCAGGCACCACCCTGCAGTCTGTTGGTGTGCACGTGTGCCTGCGCAAACATGCCCATCCACAAAAGCAGTTCCCATGTATGGCATCGGCTCTTTTGGTTCTTCCGGTGGTGCAATACCATACTGTTGCAGGAGCACCTGGCACCGCTGCTCTGTGGTGTAAGGAGAGCCCTGCAGGTAATCAATGCAAAGCCTGCAGAATAAGCCGCACGGGTCGGTTCAGACAAAGGCACAGGTTCTCCATTTGACCCTAACAGGCCAGAGCCTGATCTGAGCCTTGTCGATTTCCCTTAACTTTCATCTAGCTGTCCAGAGGCGGTTTTGTTGTCGAGGAGGGAGTTCCTGCCCATCCAGCTCACCAAGACATCAGTTGGGGTGATTTCGGTGGTGGCTTAAAGACCATTCTGGCTACCCCCAAGAAAAAGGATCTTCCTTGAGTTGCCCAGGGTCAAGAATCAAGAAGTTCACGAACCCCAGGCTCCACCCGGCTACGACCCTCCACCCGCTGCCGAACTGCTCTTCCTCAGGCTCCACCCGTCGCAGTGTCCGCACCAGGCATCGCTGTGGCATGTCCGGGTCGCTGGACACGAAGCCTCAGCCCGCACGAAGCCTCAGGGCCTCGAACCTGGTGAGGCAGCCGAAAGGGGTTCACCAGGTTGGTTTAATTAGAAAGCCCGGAAGGCTCGGCTGTTGGACCAGATAGTGAATAGTCCAGCTGAGCCTTTGATCATGGGCAGGATGTTCAGAAACATGGTTTGTCTTTAAATGCTTGAAGACTTGACCTCCTTCAGAATCATTGGCAAGGGCACGGGCCGCAAAAGAGTCATATGCGATCCTGCGATGTCACGATGTCTTTGTTCACCTGTCAGCTGGTGCCATGGTGCTTCCCACCAAGTTCTGTATACAGAAGTAATAGTCCCAAACGATATTAAACATATTAAGATATATATATTAAGCACATCCTCGGGCCTGTCCCAGGTCTCTTGAAAAGGTTCTTGAGTAAATTGTCTTTGCTACGCACGAGCAACAATTGGCTTCTCCATCATGGTTCATGGCGGACGTCAAGCTGTAGATTGCCATTCCCCTAGCCAAGTCCTGATCTTCATCCTCACCCACCTGGGACGGGCGCTCACAGACTCTCAACGCAAGACAAGCCCATCTGAATCACTTGGGGCAGAGCAAGAAAATGTTCTTCAGGGTGAGTATGGAAACTGCCGTGACAAACCCAGATCTGTTTTCCGTAAGCACTACCAACCACACACATCAAATACCGAACTTTTGCTGGGAAATGCGCTCTTGACAGGCTTCTCGAAGTTGCCGTCTGAAAATGTAATATGATGTACATAAAATGTACGATGCATTTGCTTCTTCAGTATATTTACCAGCTTTGGGATGATGCCGGCGCTCGCCTCTATATTGGACGGCAACCTCGTGTGAAGCACCAGCACCACCCCCGATCCTCTCTCTCTCTCCCACCATCCCACCCATGCCGCCGCCCCACGGCATTCCATGCCTGGCGAAAGGCATGCAGCGCCATGGCATTGACCCTCAAAAGGCCCATCAGACGGCCCAGCGGCTCCGGCCCCGCACGCAGCAGAGCCTCTGCCAAAGAGCCTCGGTGCCACAAACAGGCCAGGTTGGACCGGTACCGTCGATGAGGTGGTTGGTGGACAAGGGTGCATCTCCCAATGCGTCCTTTGTCGCCGAAGCGTGGGAGGTTAGCAGAACTGCCTTGGCAATTGTGTGCCGGACCAAGTGTCCTTTCTGCGGGTGTCGATTCTACCGGCAGAATCGGAGACAAAGAATCCGCACTGGCGATCTGTTCGGAGATCAAGACCCGGCATGTGGCGGGCCATGCCGTCCCAACGACAAACTCCAAATCAACACCATGGACGACCCACCGACCCAACTCTCCACAACGCACGAATGTAGTACATAACTAGAAGCTAGTAGGTGGAGGCCATCACTATTAGGTTGGAAGCCATTGCTACTAATAACAAGAAGCTATATACTAGGTGGAGGCCATGTGCTCATTTGGTCATCCCAGAGGCTCACCTGACCTTCCAGCACTGAGAGCAGCTTTTGGCCCATGTCACATGTCTGGTCGCGCACCGTCGACTGGAAGAAACGATCCAAGGACGCCTGGACACGGGGGCTTCAGAACCTCCCAATTGCCTTGCTCTCACCACCACGTGAGCTTGGGGCAGCAATGACATGTTCATATTTCATGCTGTCCCGGGTTTGAAGAGCACCTTCACCACTCGAAAACTTGCACCGCCACCGCAACCGCACCGCAACCACCTCGGTCTCCTCGGTCCCTGCCTCGTCCTCCGAGTCCAGGTCGGCGGAACTGGACTCGCCATGCGACGCGGAACTCTCGCTGTCCGAGTCCTGCATGCCAGGTCGCTGCGGCGACGGCGGCCGGGTGAGTCACGGCAAAAGCACCCGAACCAGGTGGTCGAACTGTGTTGGATCCTGAAGTCACGTTCCAAAGATGGTGTAGTACAACAACTCCCTCCCTTTGATGCGTGACGACAATGCTGAATTGGCCTCTAATCTAAGTCTTGCTCATCTGCTCAAAGACCACCTGTGGGATTGGGTGTATTATATAACTAGTAACTAGAACGACCAGAGTGGGGCGCTGCACCAACCCAAGCCATTTCATACACCTTTCTCTTCTTACAGGAGAAGTGGATCTCCAAAGTTCCAGTAGTTTTGACTTGAGGCGTTGCTTCCCACATCTCTCCCATCCCAACACAAAAAAGGTAGGAACACCAAGCCCGCCGAACACCCTGAGCAACGCCTCACCCGCCGATCTCCACCCATTTAAAATGATTGCTAATCAACTCAAACCAAGGCTCCTCATACTTGGGCCGTTTCATGGTCTCCCACCAGGCAGGAGAGGCATAGCCCGACCAAGGACTCTGCTCCCTCGCGCGGCCAGAACCGCGCAGCCGACCATGTTCGAGCGTGGACGTGGTCAGTGGGGGTCAGTTGCCATGAGGAGCTAAAGCAATCTTTGCTGGTAGAGATTCCACACATGCAGACTGCTCACGGGGAGAACTGATGAATTACTCTCTCGTAATTTTACAGCATGTCACCAGAATATATTTTTCAGTCCGCAGCTGTGCATCTAAGACGCCAAAGATCCTCCTCCAAGGTATCAGCCCTCAAAGAGGCCAGCGCCCTAGCCGCCAGGATGTAGTACTCATTGCAACATTCGCGCCTTGGCTGCCAGTGGCCCCGGCGAGAGATTGGAAATGCACTCAAACGCTCATGAAAGTGAGCAAATGGCCTAACAAAGACAGCCCCATGCGTTCCAGCAAGCTGGACCTATTCCTTGAGCTGATCATTTTCTGGTGGATGCTGATGATTACTACTGTTTGACCTTGATGGCAACTGTTGGAATCTGCATCGCAAACAAAAGTATATATATATATACAGATGTAGATATATATTATATATTGTGTAAACATGTATGGACCAAAAAAATCTACAGTAAAGTCTGAGTCGTCCCAAACATGGTGAGACATAACTCAGAGTCCCCGTCTCTTGAGCGTCCTAGCCACTGCGTCTCCACAAGAGTCCCTGAGGTGGGAACGCTTCTTGCTCGAAGTTGGCCCAGCATTCGTTGGCGCCGCACAGCACGGAATGATGCGCCCAGGCCTCTTCTCGGCAGGCCTTCGCACCAAGCAACAACCAGGTCAAACCAGGTCTCTCAACGAGAAATCAACCGTTGCGGGAACCAGCCGCGCCCAACAGACGGCAACGGTGTCGTGGGGGGGGAAAGCCAAATCGGTGTCAAATTTATCTCCAACATAGGGCTCCAGGCATGGAAGCAAAACACAACTGCCAAACACCCAAACTCAAAGTCCTGGGATTTGACACACATCACCCAACATCCTCATCTGCAAAATCTTCTGTCGGTTCAACCTGGAGTACGTCAAACGACGGGGAGGGACTTTGCCCCGATCCCTGGTGGCATCTGGCCACCTTCGTGCAGTAAAAGGCCCCGCAACCGGCGGCACAGCAAACGGATGTGCCACCTGCCACGCAGGTAAATGCAAGTGACAATGGAGAAGCATAGGGTCCGGGTGGCCATGATGTCACGCCAAAAGATATTCTTACATTTTTTGGTCTGTGGTGGTAAGTTCGTCGGAAGATTCCTGTGGAACCACTTTATGAAGGCTCTTGAAGCAGGCCCATCGCCACGTTCACACACCTCTTTGGCAACAGTACAGCCTTGTGCTGCCTTCACATGATGTGCGCAAATCTGTGAGGTTCCCAAGATTTCCTCCTAGCAGCCAGAGCCAGCTACCCACAGACATTCATCAGACCGAGTAAACTGCGTCCCTGGAGCCTTCCAAAGTCTCGGGTAGAAATCGCATGCAGTGCTGGCAATGCCGCCGCCCATTCGGCTGGTCAAACATCAGCAGCGCCATCCCACAAACAGGGTCTTCTTCAAAAAGCTCTTCGCCCTCACTCGGAAGGAGGCAGGTGACAGCCAACGTTACAGGGGTTGTGTGCCAAAAGGGTGCTGAATGCTCCCCCAGAAGGACAGTGGATGAGGCTCCAAGAAGCGAACTCACCGAAACGGCCTAACATGGCCTAACAACTTCAGCACCACTCCTAGCAACCGACGCCCCTGCGGCCCCATCCAAAAACATCCCCCAAAACCGATCATGCAACTCAAATCGGCGAAACCCACATGCGATCTCGAAGAATGCGCGCGGCGCGCGTGAGATCTTTCTCCTCCCCGGACCTCCTCCAAGGCTTTGGTGGTGAAAAGCCCCAAGCCTTTGCCAACGCTCGGGCGGATCTCCAGGCCCTCGCGGCAGCTCCGCCGCCAGGAGGCCATGCAGCGCGGAAGCGGCAGCGGAAGGAGCGAAGGTGGGGAGCTTTCTCAGCGGAGGAGGTGGGGAGCTTCTTCTTGACTTCTTTGGAAAGACACTCATTGTTGTGGTTGTGGGTGTGGTTGTGGTTGTGGTGGTTGTTCCAGTCAATGGCTCGCCTTCGATACGTAGAGCTTAGAAATGTCCATGATACTATTGCAGGGGCTGCTGGTTCGCTCCTGTCAGGTCGTGGAATGCGACAGCAGCCGAGAGAAAAAACACAGGATCGAAAAGTCATGCTTGTGTAGCAAGAAGTCGCATCAACCTCAATGCTGCTTGTCGATTATCTTTGACCAACGCCTCTTTTCAAAGGTTCTCAGTGCATCAGATCAAACTCTAGCACTGTAGCTGTCAGGAGTCATGAGCAAGTTTAGTCAACCACCCAACTCGCCCACAAGTTCGCTGTAGCTCTCGCTCAGACCACGATCTCTGTGCTCTTGCCGTGGGCCCACGTAGCATCAGGAGAAGAGCCCACCACCTGATCCTCAATACCGCCTTCATTGGTGCCACGACGGATGCGGAAGAAGCCCTTCTCTCCCCAGTATGGATTCCAGGAGTTGGCGATCTTCCAGTACTTCACCCCATTGTCCACTCCCCAGCCCACCATGCGCACAGCATGGCCACCAGCCTCAGATCCTGAGACGTGGTGATAGATGCCGTGGGTGTACAGCTCGAAGTCAGAGTAGACGGTGAAGGCAGTCTCGACGGGACCACCCTGCATGATCATCTGTTGGATGGCCTTCTCACCTCAGGGGGTGTGGATTCAAAGGCCTTTCACGGAGCATACCGATTTGGGGGGGGGGGCGTGATCTGATGATATTTCGTGTTGATCCATGATCTCAAGCACCTGCCTGAAGTTGTCTGGGTCTTCCCCTTGTAGCTGTACTTGTCCTGCTTGAAGTCGTTGTGAGGAGCCTTGGCTGTGGCATCACACTTGGTAGGGCCAGCGGGCGAGGACTCAGAGGGGCAGCCGGGCTTGCCCTCCGCAGGGTAGGGATCCTTTCCCTGTGGGCCATGATGGTGGCAATGTGGCAACGAGAAGTCGCTGCAAAGGCCTTTTCCAAAAGGACCAGTGCCTGGAAGGGAAGACGCTCATCCGAAAACGCTCTGTTCAAACCTTCAAGCCGATATGCAAACCTCTTGCACTAACCACAGGCACAACACCACAAGGTGCTACCATGATGCCCTGGTACTGCCCACCGCTCACAGCACCCGTGGATTTGATGTAGCTCCAGGGCCTGTCAATCATGCCACCATCGCAGCCATCAGGGTTGGCGTTGAAGCACACATCCTGCGTTCAGGGGAGGGGTTGAAGCGGGCAGGGGGCGCAACCCAAACAAACCACAAGTAGATGATGTCCTGGAATTTGCCAATCAAACTGGACCCTTCCACCGTGGCAGTGGGGTTTCCAGACCCACTGCTACGAGGTGTCCTGCGCACTGATGGGCACCATGGTCTTGCCCTTGGTGGCAATGCACATTCGGTCGGAGGCCGCCTCAGCACCTGGCGGCTGGTGGAGCGCTGGCGTGTTCATGCAGCTTGGGTGCCGTTTTTACTCCCATTGTGGCGGATGACCATGTGCAACAGCTACAATCAAGAGCGCAAGTTAAATGGCTAAATCGTCTACCGACACGACGGCATGGGCCACCAATGAGACGGCTGGAGTTCCCAAAGCTGCAATGCCCGGGCCACTTGCAAGGCGACCAGTGCAACGGCCCAACAAGCCAGGCCAAAGGCTCGTCCAAAAGACTGGCAACACCAACTAGTGAACTGCCCCCTAGTTACCCCTCACACCCCTTGTTTCTTTCCTCTCTCCCTCTCTCCCTCTCTCCTCTCTCCCTCTCTCCCTCTCTCCCTCCCTTCCTCTCTCCCTCTCTCCCTCTCCCCCTCTCCCCCTCTCTTCCTCTCTCCCTCTCTCTCTCTCCCTCTCTCTCTCCCTCACTCCCTCGCTCTTTGGCCTGCGAAAGCCCAGCAGCACCCACAGTTCGATTGGTCACCTGCAAGCAACAAGTGATTGCTTCAGCGTGGTTGCTTGAGGTGCATCCCCTGTGTCGGCCTTTGGGGCACCATGGTTTAATGGAACAAAAATGTTGTACTTCGAGCGAACCACCCTCAGCGGCGCTTTGAAACAGGGCGTGCCACATGCATTGACACACAATCCTGACACACGGTGCCTGACACGTGCGTTGACACAATGTTGACACGCGGCTTGGCATCAAATCATGTCTGGCACGAGTTCTGGCAGCGCACACGTTCTGACATTTGTCCTGCCGGTATGTGTTCCGTCATGCGTTCTACCATGTATTCCGACATTTGTTCTGCCATCAAGCCGGCCACTTTTTCCGACATATGCTCTGACATCGAGTGGTTCCGCATTCTAAGGGATAAGAATAAGAACACCGACATGGTAACTTGGCATATCTTCTGGCATCCTTTCCGGCACTCTAGCATTCTGTCTGGCATGTCTTCCGATCTGGCATCTTTTCTGAATCTTTTCAGCACCCTTTCTAGCATATCATCAGCCATTTTACTGGGGTATCTTCTGGCATCTTTTCCGGCACTTCATCTGCTGAATCTTATCCTTTCCAGCATTCTATCTGCCATATGTCTGCCCATTCTATTTGGCATGTGTTGTCGCATGTGGTGTGCAGGTCTATGCGTGTGCAGATTGAACTTCTTGCTGTGACACGAGGATGGCGTGGAAGCAGGTTGCTGAAGTCTAAAGACCCTCACATGGCAGCCGGAGGGGGAGGTCCGGCACAGGCTGAGCCTTAATGTTTGTTTTCGTTCGTCACGTTGCGTACAGTTCGGAGCCCCTAGTGGAACCGCAACCGCACATCCAGCTTTCAGTACAACCTAAAGTTGAAACCATAAACGCCACACGCACGGACGCCGTGTCACGGATGTCATTGATGATCTTTGAGCATTCGGGCCACTGCTCGGCCGAGTCGAAGTTGTCCGGAAGGGTGGCATCGTCCACGAAAAGGACACGCTCAATCTCACCACGCTGAATGGCGGATTGGATGGCCTGGAGTACCATAGAAAGAAAACGATACACGAACAAGTGCGGGTGCTTCAGTCCAGGGGATTAGCTGTGCCAGAAAATCATGAACATCCCACCTCAAAGGCCTCATTTCCACTTCCAGTCTCCTTCCACGCAACCCCGTCCCCTTCGCCTCCGAGACGTTTCCCTTGACGCCGTAGATGCGCGAGCTGCCCGGTTTCTCCGCCGCGAAGCGCTCAACGATGCCCGGGGTCCAGGTCAGGCCGGGAGCTTGCTGGAGCTCCGACAACAGCGCCGCCCGCTCGGGGTGTACCTCCAGGCCTTGCGGGCACCAACGGCCGGTGGCATCACTATAGGGCACTACGCGCGGGCCGATCAATGGGGGGCTTTCCAAATTGTCTTACGGCAACCCATGACATACAGTACCTGTTTTCGGGGTTTTCCTGCATTCTTTCGTGCACCCTTGAATGCATTATATTGAAATTTCCTGGGCCCCTCGACTACTCAACTGCAAACACAACCAGCCAAAAACAAAGCTCAGGGCCTGATGCTGCCCACAGCCCAAGTCCAACGCACAAAGCACGAGCCATGGACACAAATCAGAAGGCAGTCGAATTGATGCTATGCGATTTCTTCGAGCCACAGCTTCACCGCCATGTTGCAGCATGCATTGTGAGCCTGGACTTGCACTGCATTTGGCTGAGCCCCATGCGGACTACTTATGCCAAAGCAGCTGGTATGCAAGGCAACACTGCACTGCACGTGTTCAACCAAATCCTCAAGATTAAAGTCTAACAGATTTTATGGGTCACCATGTCCTGCGAACTTGGATTTCCACAATAGTACGGGAGTGACAAGGGGGCAGTGGGAGGCCCATGCACATGGCAGTTTCCACGGCATCTTTGGGGCCCTGGCATGCCAGGCGGCCATGTGATTTCATGTGTTGCGAGGCCACCATGACACCCAGCCGCAGGTGGTAAACCAGTTCCTCAATCAAGACTTGGTGCCCTTGCAGCCCCGCCCGTTTGTGCACCTGCTACGTGATGTGCCAGCTAGCGGACTGCCAGCACTAAGCGCCTGTGAAGCATTAAAAGCGTCCGTACACATCCACGGTGACAATGTGTACCACACATCACTCCAGGGAAATGTTCGCAATTCTGTCCCACCAATCATGGGGACAATCCTGGTTGTGTTTTGAGGTGGGTCAAGGCGACAACCTGTTCGGCTGACGGGCCCTACAGCAACGATCCAGGGATGGAGAGAACAGACGAAATGCATCGACTTGCCGTTCTTCCAGTCGGCAAGGAAGGTTCAACTCCAACTTGAACGGCCAGATAATCATGGTGCAACTGCCTGGTTTGCGACGGTGAAGCGGTGATAAGTATAAGTGATAACGTTTCTGCGTTCCAAAAAATCACTGAAATTGAATGAATTTCCTTTCCGCACGGGACACACGCGAACAACCTCGCGCAGCACCAGGGCCACAGTATCTGCCATCAAACGGGTTTTTGTTGCGAAAGCTAGCTCGGCCGTCCACCAGAGCGCGGGCCCAATAGGGCAAACGGGCGCAGCCACATAAGTTCGTCATAGTTCGTCCATTCTTCAGGGGTGGTGGGGGCTTATGGCGTAGCGTTTGCAGGAGACATCCCTCACGCCAAATCCAAACCCTAGAGTTCAGTCATTGGAATGGCTGACCTCTGAGATCGGCCCAGTGGTTTATACACGGCCATCCTGGCTGGATGAACTGGCTGGGAACTTCCTTTCAACAAGAAATTGTGCACGGAGCAACTGAAAGTTGAACAGGACAGACCGGAAGTCACAAATACTCGCACCTGGTTTCTATTCACAATAAGTCTGAAAGCAGGAGTTTGTGTTGCAAACTGCCCCCATCACGCCAAATAAACACACATCTTGCGACGAAACAAGGATACGAACACAACACTGTACAAAGCACTTCCTTTCTCTTGACGAGTGACGAGGTGGGAGCGAGGCGAAAGCAAAAACAAAGCGGAATTTAGTTGTTTTACTATTTTAGTTCCTTGATGTCCTCTCGTGTTCTTTCAGCTGTTTGATATTTGTTTGTGTCTGTTTTGTTTCTGATCAGTTTCTGCTCTGTTTCCTGTTTTTTGTTTTTGGGGAATGGGGGTGGTTTGAGCTTTTCTGATAGCCGCAGCAGCAGCAGGAGGAGGAGGAAGAGGAGTAGTAGTAGTACTAATAATAGTAATAGTAGTAGTAGTAGTAGTAGTAGTAGCCGGAGCCGCAGCCGCAGCCGCAGCCACAGCCGCAGCCGCAGCCGCAGCCGCAGCCGCAGCCGCCGTAGTAGCAGTAGTAGTAGTAAAAGTAGTAGGAGTAGTAGTATTATTATGATTAGTAGCAGTAGCAGTAGCAGTAGCAGTAGCAGTAGCAGCAGCAGCAG
>CAXAMN010014447.1:218310-246396 GCA_963970005.1 Durusdinium trenchii
TAGCAGTAGCAATAGCAGTAGCAATAGCAGTAGCAATAGCAGTAGCAGTGGCAGTGGCAGTAGCAGTAGCAGTAGCAGTGGCAGTAGCAGTTGGTGGTGGTAAGACTCGAGATACTGTCCTTTGAAGCCTTCCGTTTAGGCATCCCACGCTGGGTGATGCACTGCAAATGAACGTGGCCAGCGCTCCGGGTACCCACAGCGAAGCACATGAGAGTCATTAAACTGCACTTGCGCCTCACTGACCGCCAGCACTCTTTAGGCCATGTTGGGCGCGGTTTCCACAAGACTGTGGCCAGAGTTTCCAGGCATAGAGTTTGGCTGGAACATGGCACATGCTCGTGTAATGAGGGCACAAATGTGATGTGCGGATTGTCCAGCGAACAAAGCTGAACACACCAAAAATTCAGGTTGCACGTCCTGCTGCTGGAGAAAACGCTATCTTTCAAACTATTTTCCTTCAGGACTGCTAGACAACCTGGCTTAAAACAGTTCAAGTTTCCTGCTCGTTTTCCCTCATTTTCAAGCAGCAAAACGGTACCTTTTGTTTTTTTCCCCTGCAAAAAACTTTAGGCGTGGACCGTGTTGGTCGTGATTTCCGGCAACACGTCTCACGCAAAGTCAACAAGGGAAAACCCACACGGGAAATCCAAACTTGAGTTTGCTACGGGCCAGGCAGGCGGCTGGGGGCTGTGGAGGATTCTGCGTGTTGGGCCACGAGCTGCCCCAAGGGAGGGAGATCCTCTTCCCTGCAATTGCGCCTGCAAAGGACATTGAAGGCAAGGAAGCTGCATAGGCATGCATGGCGGTTTGCTAGAGGGAGGCGCTTTGCTTTGTGCTGGGACTGTCCGGGCTTTGCTGTAGCTCTGGGTAGCCCCTCTCTGGCCTGCCTTGCTTCGTGCAACACTGCTCCTGCATATCGCCCTCCTCGTCGGCGTGGTTGGCCTGCACTGGTTAAGGGGGCCACTGCGCCCCGTTCCCCAGCCGGAGGCCATTGGCGATGACCTCAATGCGACGTTCATAAAACCGGCAGAGCACGCGGATGCTGGGGTCGGTGCCCAGCGGCTGCGGAAAACCCCTGCCCTTCAGCATGCAGACTCGAACGCGAGGAACTGCGTCGTCAAGAGGGAATTCAAGAAACTGCTGTCTGACATGGGGCTCACCTTCAGCTTAGCGGATCATGCCACAGACAAGGAGATCACAATGTCGCCATGAGGGTTAACAATGCGACGGCACTACCACTAGCAAACGCGTTCAGCCAGGCAACGCGAGCCGGAGGCGCCAAAGCAAAAAAAAAAAAATAGGCTGGGTAGGTGGCATCCGGGGTGTTGGGGATGGAAGTGAAGGCCCGACGGGAAAATTGCCCTTATTGAAAAATAGAACACTTAGCATTCGATTTAGGAGATTGCATGCCACGATTGTTAGACCTGCAATTTGCTGATGGCATTCTAATTTTCGCACGCAGTTGTCATGATGCATTGCTTATGTTGGACAAGTTTTTTGCGGAACTGGAGCAAGTCGGTCAGGTTCTCAACATTTCAAAAACAATGGTGGTCACAACGGAGGCTCAACCACCAAGGGCTGTGACAACACATCGCGGTGAACAACGGCAAGTTCTGGCGCCTTCAGCTGGCCATAAATGGTTGGGTTGCATGTTGAGTGCAGGCGCTTCCACAAATGCCGATATTGATTTGGAATGTCACTTACGGTAGGCATCGCGGTGTTTTTTTTGGCAAATAAGGAAACTCTATGCGCAAAGAATGTGGCAATCCAGAAACGCCTGCGGTTTTCAGGCGGTTATCACCCCAATTGCTTGCTTTGGTGCTTGTTCTCGGACCCTTCATTCATCGGACTTGGCGAAGTTGGAACCCACCCGTGGGAATTAATTGGGCCGACCTTTGGCACAATGTTTTGCACGTTTGGAACAAGAGAGAGAGAGAGAGAGAGAGAGAGAGAGAGAAGAAAAAAAAAAAGAGAGAGAGAGAGAGAGAGAGAATCCTAATTGGTCCAGCAATGTTCAATTCCTACTTGGGCGACTTCTTGTTTACATCAACAGTGGAAATTTGCAGCATATATTGCCAATTTACCGGCTGCAAGGTGGGTGAGACGGCTACTCCTTTGGAAGCCGGAAGGGACGGCGGTGGCTGGACGACCTATACAAACATGGGATTCCAAACTGGGAGCCTTTTGTCGGTACAATGGGTTGATGTTGCACAAGATTTGCAACTCTGGCATTGCTTGGCTCGTCACTTTGTGGAGTTTAGTTTGCGATGAGACGATTGGTATTGAGTAGTTTTCCTGGTAGAATGAATTCTCATTGGCCTGTGCCCTTAAGGGGCCCGCCGACCGGCGATCAGGCGTGAAATGAAATGAATGGTGGGCCCAGTGTGTTGTAGAGTTCGGCCGTGGCTGCAGTGTGGCACGGGGTAGTGGCATGTCACTGCCAACCTGGTTGGGCCGGTCCGTTGCCTGCATCCGCTTGCCCCTGTGGCGGCGGACGGCCGGCGGCTAATTCGTCCCAGCTGGGCGGGTCCCACCCTTGTTCTTGAAGGCCTGTGCGCGCTTGGCTGGCGGCTGTGATGCGGGGGGATGCCTCGGATGGGTGTGCCAGGTGGTGGGGCAGGGAAGCGGTGAATGTGGACTCTTTTTTGTTTAAGACTGCTGGGGCTGCTGCCAGGAGGCCCAGACTGCGTGTTGCAGCAAAGCTCTTTCCGCACATGAGTTAGGGCGCTACCACCCAACATAGCATCCCAACGCCTCAGCTGTGAGTTGGGCCTTGCGTTGCAGTGAGGTTGTTTTCGCGCACCAGGCCTGGGTCTTAATTCCCCTTACCGTGCCACCGTGGGGTATTGGAGAGTCCTTCTCTCGGCCGTTTGCCGCAACATTGTTCGCAATTTTCTGGGATCTGTTGTCCCAAAATGCCCTGGATTCCGCAGCCCTGGCAACAGTATGGGGGAAAAGGTGGAGACATGGATTGGCACAGCCAGCATAAGCAGAAGCACAACAGTTTTGCCCGAGCAATGGGATGAGAGCTGCTTTTGGGCTATTTGAGGGGTCGACAGTCGACATGAACCGTTCGCGGGAGATTGATCAAGCCCTGACAAATGTTGCTGCATCATGTTGCATCCTTGCCCACTTCACCCTGGAGCAGGCAGGTGGCACTTTGGCAGCACCACTCCCCTGCAGCCAGAGCTCTCCAGCACACCTTACGATGCACACGTCAACAGGACCCACCTTCCCTCGGCGACCTCCTCGCGGCCCGCGCCCGCCCAGCGCAGCCCAGCGGGCTTGAATTTGCACGATAGACTTCGGTTCGTTTGCAGGCCGTCTCACGTTCTCCAAAGCCAAAAACGTCACACCAAACGCGAAGGATGGCAACCCGCACACAAAGGTTACACCTGATGAGCGGAGAAACAAAAGTAAACACGCTGCTGATGCAGCGGGAGCCAGCTCTGTGTCTGATGCTGGTGTAACATGTTTTTGCCTCTGAATCCGGTGCCAAAACACCAACCGACACCACGCGGAAAATTGCTGATAGCAAGCTTTGCAGCCGACATGCACTCTGCCCCAAATTCACCCCGCAAAACATGCAAACCCGCCAGGAACCCACCGCGCCAACCCACCACCACAACGATTGGCAAAAATGGGGAGGCCAGCATGGAAACAAAATCTGCACACTTCCCGCCGTCACCTCCGATGACCAGTCCTGTGAAGACACCCAGCCTGCAGAAACCAACGCACGTGCAGCTGTCGCCCAGAAAACGGGCCATACTATGACGGTGGTGACCCAAGTCTGGCCTGGTGGCTGCTGCCCCGCGTGCCCCGTTTCTTTTGAAGAAACCTATGGCAAGCACAAACCCAACACAAGGTTTCCGGAAAGAACAAGCGGATATTCTGATGACGCCCCATGGAGTGGACCAAAAGCAGGTGGCGGCAGCATGCGTTGCAGAAAAGCGGGCTTTTGCGTGTTCGAAAACGCCTCAATCCACCGGCTTGCAGCCAGGCGGACGATGACCAATGTACTCACCCTTACTCAGGTTAAGTTATTGACTCTGGAAAGAACTCAACGATATGTGTTTGTTGGATTGTGTCCTTGTCCCAAAAAGGTTCCAGCTGCAGCGGGCGGGGCACATGCCAAGCAACACGCCCAAATGAAATTGGCAAAGTCTTCCAGCACTGCCACTTCAAACGGCAGAAGGAAAAGTTGCAGGCGAACAAACGCGAAGCCCCAAACACCTGCCCGCAGTGTCCGCATCCGATCCAAAGCGAGGTCAGAAGAAACAGTCCCCCAGCTAGGTTGGCCCCATTGTGGCATTCGCCACACCAGAAAGTTGAACAAAACAAAAAAAGTACCTCTGCCTAAGACCGTCTGACTCTCCACAAGGGCCAAAAGTGTTTCACAACAATGCCCACCAAACCGGCACAGCTCGCAACGCACCAAACAAAAGCATTACATGTTAGGACACCCGCTAAATGAGCAATTACAGGATGGTCGGCCAACGTTGACAGCCTGCAAAGAGACAATCACCTGGCAAAAGGCCTTGAGATGAGATAAACCAAAACAAAAAATTTAACATCCAAAAAATTGGCCCACCTGGAGACCCCAATAGCAAGATACAAGTAGTTCCCGGGCAAGCCGGCGGCGGAAGTTTCCTATTAGAAAAAATTGACCTATAGGAGTGTCCCAGTTCTTTCCACCATGCGTGTCCCTCGTGTCCCTCAGTCAGACGCATGCGCTCCGGACTTTTGACCAACACAGCGCCACCTGTGCAAGGTCTGTGCAAGATCAGCAGCTCGCAACAGCGTACTGGGTTGGGTCTATGCCAAAGCCAGATCAGCAGCCCACACCGGCGTGCTGAAGCAACTGGGCATGCGCAATCGAAAGTTAAGCGCAGCTGCTGCGGGCACGCGAAGTGGGCGGTGTCTTCAAAGTCAAAATCATTTCTTCCAACATTTGGTGTGCTCCTCCGTGCAAAAACAACGAAACTGTTCCTTGCCGGGCAAATGCATTTCCCGGCTGTCTGCGCGGTCCACAGCGACGCGCGCCGGTCGATGCCTCCCGGCAAGAGCTAGGAACGGGTCACCCAGCACCTCCGGCAGGGGCTGGACGAGGTGGAACAACAGCGGGCGGCGGGGGCGGTTCTCTAGCTACGAGGGTGGTTACATGACGCGGGTCACACCACCGCGCGTCCGAGTGAATTTAGTTGCACAGGACTTCGAATTTGCAATTTCCACCGCCACCACCACACGCCACGGACAGAAAAGCATGACTTGAACGCACGCGCGCCAACTCTGAGCTGTCTCTCCATCTTGATTTACACCTCAAACAGGAAGCAACTACAAGTGCATTCTCTGGGGACGATTAGTCGTGCGCATTTGCCAAACATGGAAACGGCTGCGGAAACACATCACATCCAGTGAATTTAGTTTGCAATTTCCACCACGACGCGGGTCACACCACCGCACGCCACGGACAGAAAAGCATGACTTGAACGCATGCGCGCCAACTCTGAGCTGTCTCTCCATCTCGATTTACACCTCAAATAGGAAGCAACTACAAGTGCATTCTCTGGGGACGATTAGTCGTGTGCATTTGCCAAACATGGAAACGGCTGCGGAAACACATCACATCCATGGTTTTTAGGGAAGCTCTCCTCGATGTTTGTTCAGCCATGGCCACAGTTTCCAACCCCAAAAAATCCATTCCATGGCGCGCATTTATCGCTAAAAAACAAGTCACACCCAGTCAACCCAGTCCGACCGCTGGTTCTTTGCAAACAGTGTCCCTAGTCATGGTCAGCTACACGTATGGAAGCCAAAACAAAAAATTCATACCCAGGCAAACAAAACAAAAACAACACGCGTGTCCCTTGGCCAGACGCACGCGCTCCGGACTTTTGACCACCACAGTGCCACCTGTGCAAGGTCTGTGCACCAAAGCGAATCAGCAGCCCACACCGGCGTGCTGAAGCAACTGGGCACGCGCAATCGAAAGTTAAGCACAGCTGCTGCGGGCACGCGAAGTGGGTGGTGCTTTCAAAGTCAAAATCATTTCTTCCAACATTCTTGTGGTTTGCTCCTCCGTGCAAAGACAACGAAACTGTTCCTTGCCGGGGAAACGCATTTCCCGGCTGTCTGCGCGGTCCACAGCGACGCGCGCCGGTCGATGCCTCCCGGCAAGAGCTAGGAACGGGTCACCCAGCACCTCTGGCAGGGGCTGGACGAGGTGGAACAACAGCGGGCGGCGGGGGCGGTTCTCTAGCTACGAGGGTGTTTCATGACGCGGGTCACACCACCGCACGTCCGAGTGAATTTAGTTGCGCAGGACTTCGAATTCGCAATTTCCACCGCAACGCGGATCACACCGCCACACGCCACGGACAGAAAAGCATGAGCGCTTCAACGCGTGCGCATGTACACCTCAAATCAGAAGCAACTACAATGCGTTCTCTGGGGACAATTACTCGTGGGCTTTTGCCAAACATGGAAACGGCTGCGGAAACACATCACATCCAGTGAGTTTAGTTTGCAATTTCCACCACGACGCGGGTCACACCACCGCACGCCACGGACAGAAGAGCATGAGTGCTTCAACGCATGCGCACCGACTCTGAGCTGTCTCTCCATTTCGATGTACACTGTACACCTCAAATAAGAAGCAACTACAATTAGAAACGGCTGCGGAAACACACCACATCCATGGTCCTTAAAAAGCTCTCCTCGATGTTTAGCCCACGCATCTCATGCCTACAGCACACCACCCCAGCCCACGGCTTTGCTTTTTTTCACTGCGCTCCCCATGTCGAAGGCTGTGGTAGAGCAGTCCGCAACGACGTACTCCGTCACTGTTCACGAGAATCTGCGGCGCACCTGACAGGCAGCACAAAGGAGCCAAGCCTACGGCAAACGAAAGTACTGGCGGAGCAGCCCGCAACGGCATACTCCAGGACTATTTCTGAGAAGCTGCGCAGGCGTCCTCAAGGCAGCATCTCACCTAATAATCATCGAAGTAGCCTTCGTCGTCGTAGAAATCAGCGTCCATTTCTCGCGCTGCGCGCCGTGCGTCCTCCACAGCCTTGTCTTCCAAGTATACCTCCATACCTGCCTTTTCCAGCTCCTCTTCTTCGTGAAGCTCGGCATAATACGCATCTTCGTCAGCCGACAAACCGCCTTCATCACACTGCGGCTTCCTGGTCCCATCTCCCACACCCGGTAAGCTGCGCGTCTTCGCGGTGGCACTGCGCATGGTCTTACGCTTAGTCCGGCCACCGCCCGCTTTGCTGGCCATGCGGCGAACAGGCTTGTCCGTGTAACCTGGCTGAGGCAACACCCCTCGCAAAGACAGCTTGCGTGTCAAATCATCTACTTCCTCAGGACTCATCTCCGCACCCTTCAGGCTTTCAGACCAAGCACGATGACGTTGCACGCCTTCCTGCACGGAAGCCCGACCTTCAAACATAATCTCAGCGGTTCGGTCGCGTAACTCATCCAAACGCTGCTCTAAAGCGGCGCGCCATCGAAACATGTCGGTGTCGACCATGCTTTGGAACGACCAATCATCCGGCACATGTTTGTAAGCCATCTTTGCAAAGTCGGTGAAGCGCGAAAACCCGACAAAGGCCAGGCCGCACATCTGTCTGAAAGGCGACCAAGTCGGTTCGTGTCCCATGTTGAAAACACAGCCGGAGGGCAGGGTCAAACCTTGGCTTTTGTGAACCGTCATGCCATAGCACAAAACGAGAGGAAACTGCGCGCGAGCGAGGCCACGAAACTTTTCGCGTCTATTAGTTTGCTTTGGGACGCACACCCACGTCGGGTGTCCTGCCACCATGAGCGGACCGACGTCTGCCGCCAAATGCAGCACCCGCTTCAAACCTCCATAATTTTCACTGGTGTAACGCTCCACTCCAGGAGTCCAGAAGTGCTGTCATTGGGCCAAACACGAAGAATAGTAGAGTCTTCTTTGGCTGCGACGTCTTTGCCTAGACGTCGGCCGTTGAATTGTCCGGCACGGCGGTTCTCGCAAAACAAGTGTACGCATTTGCCTTCGAAAAACTTCCGTTCCTCCACGGTCAAAGTGCAAGCTGCCAAATCGGTCAAATCGTGGGACTTCCAAAACTGAACATCTTCTTTCGTGCGCGCTGCGTCCCGCAGTCGCAACTGCCGCGGGGGGGGGGCGAGTCCAAAACAGCGGAGGCCAAGGAGGCCAATGATACCCCGGTACTGGGAGCGAAAGACAAGGGGGGCACGCCAGCGCTTGAAGCTACTGGCAGGACCTTGTCGCTTACGCAGACAGTGGTTATGTCCTTTGGCCGCAATCAAAGCTTAGGCAAACCGGACCTCCCCATTCACCACCTGCATGTATACTTTCCGGTCCAGCTGGTACACAAACTAGTTGAACGCATGAACAGTTTGCGGTTCACAGATGTCACGCCAGAGGACGGGAAGAAATACAGACACAATAGCGAAAGTAAGGCCAACAGCCCATATATTGTGGTGGGTACATATGAAGGGGTATGTCCCTCTAGTACTTTCACTGGCCTTCCAGATATGAACTCCTTGATGGCAATCTGGGTCAAATGGCCTCCTTTCAGTCCTACAAAAGCACCCTTCGAATTGAAGTACCTGTGTGGCCGGAGGTACTGCAAGCAGTACTGCCCACAAATAAGACTAAGTGTCATCCGGGACGCCCGGGGACTACTCCTCCCTTCCCCCCCCGATGGGGGCCACAACCAGGGGGCAGTACCAGGTCCACACGCACAGGCCAACACGACTACTGCGCCTCCCGGTGCAAGGAACACTGATGAGGAAGAAGGAGGAGGAGGATGACACGTATGCGCCGCCGGAGGGACAAGGATGCTTCTCCTTCCGGCAAAGCCTTTTGCTCAGAGCCAAGGACACTTACGCTGCACGGAGCACTGGCAATAAGTATGAAATAATCTCCAAATGGCTCCTCACCTCTCACGACCCAATTGGCAGATTCTGGCCAAACTTGACGTCCACCCCTCAAAAACTACTCCAGCGCTACTATCGACTAGGACACCCGGCTGGCCTTACTGACAAAACGATGCTGCCTTACGCGCTTCCGTGGCACAATGCCATTTCGGATGCTGAGTGGCAGCACAAAGTTGGGTGGTTCAGTCATCCAAGGTACTTAAAGGACATGGAGGCAGTTAATGCAGAGCGTACAGGGTTGAGGTTCGATGCATGAATCTCACGAACCCTATCAAAGCTATCAAAGCTGACCAGGCAGAAACCGAGCAAACAAATGCGCCAGCTGAGCAAACAACGGGATTTCATTTGGTCATCCAAAAAAGCTTCCGAAAAGTGAGCTCGAAGGAGCAGATCATAAGAGAAGTGTATGATGATCACCCCAAGGCCATTTGGGTCCCGGCTAATGAATCAGGCATTCTCCCTGCCAAAGCTTTTTTCGCCATAGCCCGACTTCGGCATGCGCAAGTAGAAGCAGGCTATCACACCATAGAGCGACAGGCGTGGCGCTACTGCCACACCCTCACCATTGTCAAACTGCCTAGCTCTGTGGTGGCAATTGCGAACGCTGCCTTCCAAGGGTGTTATGCGCTCACCACAGTGGCGATGCCAGGGTGCGTGTCCCTAGGAGCCAGACTCTTCGCAGAATGTTGTGCCCTCGAGCAGGTAGGTGTGCTCACAGAAAACTCCTGCCGACTGGCCAGTGGAGCTACCATTTCCCCCTATGCTTTTGAGGGATGTGAAAGACTTGCACAGATTGGCCTCCCCCCGACCAAAGCCGTCACTGATATGCGGGCGGCGTCGTCCTCCCCTGTAGGCTTGCCAACGGGATGCTTCCACTCGGCCGGAATACGGGTGATTAGCATGCCCCAAGCAACCGCTTTTATCGGGCATAAGGCCTTTGCGCAATGCCAGCAACTAACAGAAGTTGACCTCTCGCAGACACAAGTGGACATTGCGCACATGCAAGTCTTTTCGCATTGTCGGGCGTTGGCGCAAATATCCTTGCCAAGGCACCTCACCGAAATTAGTGCTGAGGCTTTCGAAGCCTGTGGATCGTTGTGTACAGTAGCGCTCCCCCAGCAACTTCGCTACGTTGGACACAGAGCCTTTGCAGGGCGCAGTAAGTTAGTGTGCCTCACCTATCGCAGTACAAAGGTCAGCCGACGCCGCCTACAAGTTGCGGCCAATGCATTTGAGGGGCGTCAGGCACTGACCATCCCTGGAGGGATTTGCTACCTATCCGTACGGGGCCTATCCCGGGGGGGTCGAGATGATGAAACAACACAATAGTACTAGGTGAAAGCACTTTGACGGCTGCCCGTGCAGTTGTCTCTTCCCCAACACTGTGAAACTGTTAGCAATTGTTAGCAACTGTCAGATAAGTAAGCCCGATTGTGGTCTACCGCAGGACCTTTAGGCTCGAAGACAAGCGCACACTGCCGAGCCAAGAACTGTAGGCTATGACCGCAGAGAGCACATCGATGACCAGCTCACAATGGAGCGATGAAAGGTCAATGGTCTTACATCTGATTTTAACTACACTGGCGGGAGAGGAAACCCAGCTGACTATCGAGCTCCAGGAGTTTGATCGCCTCCAGGAATTCGAAAGTGCAGTCTTGGAGCAACTCCCCGAGATAGGAGAGAGCAGCACTTTTGGCTGTGAGCTGGATTTTGTCTGCCACGACTCACAAGAGAAATTAGTGGACCCGATTTGGCACACCTTACGAGATAGCAATTGTTTTACTGTCATCTCGAGCCCATGTTTTGAGGAGGCGGAACACAAGGGGCAAATGCAAGGGGATGCCAAAGCCATTCGAGTCCCATTCCATGCTACCGACAGAGTCTTCCCACAAGCTTTTTCGCATGTCGCAAAGGTACGACATGCGCAGGTCGACGCAGGCTATCGCATCATAGGGGAGGGAGCATGGCGCAACTGCCAACACCTCCAAATTGTGCACCTGGATAGCACAGTCATCAGTCTACAAACACGAGTCTTCTGCCGTTGCTACGCACTCCGCAAGGTGCTTGCCCCAGGCTGCAAGCAGTTTGGGGCCCAAGTCTTTGAAGAGTGTTGCTCCCTGATGCAAATTGGAATCAGTAATGATGCGACCAATCGATTAGCCCCGCAGGCAGAGTTGATGTTTCGAAAAATGCACAGCTTTGCGACAGCTCGATCTGGAAAAGTCTGAGTATAACCCTGCCAATTTGAAGCGGTGCTTGCCAGAGTGCTGCTTCCTTGAGGCTGGCTTAACCTCATTGACCCTGCCTCCAGACTTTACATGGATTGGACCAGTGGCCTGCGAACGTTGCCTGCAGCTGCAGTTGGTAGATCTCTCACGTACAGAGGCGACGGAAATCATGGGCTCTGCCTTTGCGCACTGTAGACACTTGCGATCTCTGAAGCTTCCACACAAACTGCGAATTATTGAGCAGGAAGCCTTTCTCAAGTGCACCTCTTTAACTGAGGTCAGCGTGCCACCTACGCTGCTCTATATTGCAAGGCGTGCCTTCGCTGGCTGCACACAGCTCAACCAGTTTCAAAGAGCTGGCAAATGTATGACGAGAGGAACATACTCTCGGGTCAATGCTTTTCTTAGGTGTGACAACCTTGATATGCCCCAGTGGGTTCGTTGGTTGCCGCGTACTCCCAAGGACGAGGACAAATGGGTGGATGACTCCTATATAGCTATAGCCTAAATTAGTACCAAAGTCTCAGAGATGCAGGCAGCGGTGCCCTCAGCTGGCACCTGTGCGCTGGCCCTGCTCATATCAGAGGCCCTCTTTGGAGCACCCCAATCCAAAGGCTTCCCACCAAAGAACCTCCTTGGTATACTCTTGGGAAAGTGCCAGTGACCAGGACTAAGACAACGATAGGACCAACAGACACACGCAACAGGCACACGCTGCCAATCGATCCATGCATGCAAAGGCTGCATACCCGTGTGTTGGTCCTGAGAGTGCCAGTTCATTTCGTTTTGCTCTTCGCTTTCGCTAGCCTGAGTAGCTAGACAGTGCCCAGGCTGCTACCCGTGTAGTGGTGCTGGAAGAGTACAGTGTACAGACTTAGGAAAACGGCGTTTCACTTTGTCTCACCTATTCTCGAGTAGTTCATGGGGCCTTGCATGTATCGGTCAAACTTTGCCTGGCCGCGTTTGAAAAGAGATGTCAGATACCTGACTGCAGCATTGCTGCAATGAAGTATGCTCACCTTCTGCTGTCCACCCGAGCATGTCTCGCCTCGCTCCCGTTGCTGAGCCGTTTTGGAGTCGGGGCTGATTTGATATGCTCCCTCTGTTGCCTCCCCCCTTGGGGGGAGGAACCGGACATGCAACTCTGTGGCTCCCTCTTTCAGTCTCGCACAGTGGCAATACACTGTTTCTCGCCGTCGGCATTTTGGAAATTCCGATCACAAGTGCAGTGGTCTTCCCCTTGTTGCCACACCATGGCTACAGTAAGTTTGGTTGCCGTCTGCGGCAGTCCTTCTGTCATACAGGGGGGTCCAATTTTGTCTCTACGGACCTTCCAGTGTCTTGCGCATTGGAGCCTGCCAAGGGCTCTTGCTGAGCGTTGAAGCAAAACTTGTCCACGCTTTTAGCCAAATGAGGGAGATGTCCGGGGTCTCCTGCTGCTTGAACAAGATTACTCACTGGCTTACTCATACGCAAACGAGTTTGTTGAGGGACAAGATATACTGAGCGCATTGCTGAATTCGTTGCCCCTGTTTCACCTCTCTTCATTATGCTACATGGCCATACGAGTTGCATAACAGGTTGCTTCCTTTTGGTGTCTTTTGGGCGGTGGTGGTTTGCTGTTTGGTTTGTTTGTTGTTGGGGGCTTCTTTCTCGCGGTTGGAATGCAACCTGTACAGCAACTCCTTCTTAACTCGAACAAGGTGACTTGTGCAGAACCTGCACACATAGCGCCTCGACTCGTGCAAAAAAACGCAGTCGAACTGCCGCAACAGGGATTCCTTGTAGAGTGACTGGCCCACCTGCCAGTGAATCCGTCGAACTCGAAACACTTTCCGAATCTGCTGAAACAACCGCAAGCCAAGGTTCACGTCGCGCCGATCTTGGCCTTCTGGGTTTGCCTCGGAACACGACAGCGTCCGTTCGGGTGGCAGGAAACTGACCAACCAACAACAGCAGCCACAACAACCCCAGCAACCACCTGTTGGAGTCCCTGAACGTGAACGACTCACAATGGACACAAAGTGGATACCAGCTGCATGGCTACCAAGTCGCTGCTCATGCTGCTGCCGACACTGCCAGGAAACGAGTTGCACTACCCTATTTACAAAACTCTACAGTGACTTGCCCCGAGAATGGCCGATGGCGAGATTGTGCATCTCAAACAAGCAAGTGAATCGTTTCGTCCGAACAATCCTCTGGCGGCGGGTTGCGGAAAGAGCACTCCGAGGAACTTACTTTGGAGATATCCCAGCCGAAGTGAACCCTGCGTACACTGCGGACCTACTCCGTATCAGTGAAGCCTTTGCTGCGCCGCTGGCGAACCTGTTTGCTTTTGTTAAACAAGGACACCATGTGTTCCTTTATCCCTCAAAAGCAACTAGCGCTCTATGCGAACCCCCTTTTTTGGCAGTATGGCCTGTTAGCGTTTGTCTCAGGGCGCTGCGCCTTCAACAACAAACACAGACGCAAAAATGCAAGCGCAGCAAAGGCAGCACCGAGTAAGCAGGAGGAGCCCAGTGAAAAAGATGTAGATGCACTTATGCAAACAGTCGTCATGTCTTTCGTGCGCGGAATGGAGCACGGGGAACAGGCGCTACCCGTCAACGATCTTTTTGTATACCTACCAGTCCAGCTTCTGCCTGCCCTAGTCGAGGCCATTGGGCAACAAGGTTTCGAAAAGGCAGAAGTGAAGAGTGGCTGGGGCTACCGGCCCAGGAAGGAGGGTGCAGAAGACAATCCCCTGCTCGTAGCAGGTGTGTACAGCAAGGAAGTAGCGTATGACAATCACCCGCAAATGCCTGACACGTCATGGGCGGAGAGAGCATACACCTATGGCGCCGTCGACCCATCCTTGGGGCAATCCACGTCGTTCCCATCCCTCCTGCAACTGAAGCTGCGTATAGAGGTCCCGCTGTGGAGGAACTTTGCAGATGCTAGATACCCCCCAGTTGACCCTCAGCTGAGTCGGACATAGACTCAGACGTTACTGGGGCGAAGGAGCCGTCGCCCAGATACGCGCAGCCGGTGCCAGTAGGAGCAGCCGAACCGCTGGAAGTAGAAGCAGAAGAAGCAACCGAGGATGAGGACACAGTAGAGGAACCCACTTATACCTTTGCACAGGGATACGGGCGGTTTGCCATTCGCTACACCAGGCTAGCAACAGCACTAGGAAACTTTGAGCGAGGAAATGCCCAAGCAGAAAGCGCCGTAGTGGCAGGCTGGCTAACCTCAGGACTAGACATCGCCATGTCCCGAATAGGGTGGAGTCTCCTCTCTCCTCGACAGGCACTCACACGACTTCCTAGTCGAACACTCTCCAATTATTACTATTACGGTTATCCTGCCTGCCGAGAAGAAGATCGACCATACCATCAATATGGCAATATTACTTACACGGACGACCAGTGGGATCCGCTCTGCACCTGGCTTACAGGGATCCAATAAAATCGAGCGCCATAAGAAAGCACTGAGGGAAAAAACAAGGCGCAAAGGAGATGATTTCGGCAATCGAACCAAAGCCCGGCGCATCGCCCCTCCCCCAGGCGTAAGCAGCTCTTCTTCTGCCGCTCGTCCCTACTACCGCAATCGGCCCCCCCGCCGCCTCCTCCACGAGGGTGGTGGCAATAAAGCAAGACTCCGCAACAGCTACCACTGGCAGCTGGATTTCCCAACTGTCCTAATCTCCCCATGAAAGTGGTGGCCTTAGCCATTGTTTTCCTCCGCTGTTAGTAATTGCTTTCTTGTTGTCAATGCAACACTCTGGCTCAAACAGGCTGAGTAGGCATACTCGGACTGCCACCCACAGCGATGATGCCGTTTGACCATGATCAATACGCCATTAACATCCACCTGGTGACAATGGCAGGCAATGAGTATACTATGCAAGCCAATCTGACCCATTATGAGGACCTCACACAATTGGAAGATGACATTCTCAGCTTTCTGCCAACCGTTTCCGACATTGATGTCTTTGGCTGCGAAGTTGATCTCCTAGAGCTTGATACGCAGCTACCCTTGTCAGAAGCCTTCCATACGGCGCTGCTGCAGCAGAAGAAGCTGCAAATTATAGTTCGGCCCTGCCTGGAAGAGGGCCACTCTATCTGGCAATTCCAAGAGAGTGGCAGAGAGAGCTACCCTAAAGCTGTACATGTCCCTCTCAATCCGCGCAAAGAAATTGCCGACAGAGCTTTCTATGCAGCACCGATGCTCCGACATGTGGAAGTTGCTGCAGGCATAAAGCACGTAGGCTTTGCAGCCTGGCAGGGTTGCCAACAGTTGCAGATTGTCAAGCTCCCTCCCTCAGTCATCAGCCTGGAAGATGGAGCCTTCCAAGGCTGCTATGTCCTTAGGGAGATCACGGCCCCGGGCGCTGCTCCCTCAGTAAGGTCGGTATCGGCAAAGAAGCAGACGACACCAATGTCCCTGCACCAGGGGCACAGCTGGGCCGCTTTGCTTTCGAAAGCTGTCTCACGCTCACTTCTATAGCTTTTGCAATGGACCAAACCAGCAAGCCTAGAACACTGCCAGATGGCACCTTTTGCGGCGCTGGCATTGAAAGCCTCTGTCTCCCAAGCGACTTTCACAGCATCGGCCCGCGGGCATGTGAAAACTGCAAGCGGCTCGTTGAAGTCAACCTCATGTGCACAGAGGTCACAGCCCTCCTCAACTCCACCTTTGCCCATTGTGTCGCCCTGACTGATATCTGGCTACCGCCACGACTAACGCGAATTGGCAAAGAAGTGTTCCTCTGTTGCATAGCGCTCCGAGAAGTCGTCATTCCGACCGAGCTCCAAGACATAGGCACTCGGGCCTTTTGTGGGTGCGAGCAGCTAAGACGTTTCACGCCCCTCGACTGGGGAGAGATCGATAAGACCATACAAGCAGAACACAATGCCTTCCTGATGTGTGACAATTTTGAAAGGGCACCTTGGGTAGAGCTCCTTCCATCAGAAGGACCCGACTCTGACGCCTTTGATGAGGAGTTTCATACGGAATTCCCCTAAACCCAATGCAGTTCGCTAAAGAACCAAGGTGGGCGCCTTAGCACCTGTCCTGGGTAGGAAGCCCCCTTTCAGGCGTGACCTGGCCCAAGCGAGGGAGTAAGAAGCATACCTTCCCCTGGCCTGTTCTTCCAGCTAGAGAAGACTACTCTAGGCGTGGACAATAGTTAATATACTCAAGCTCAGGACGAACACAGTGAGAAGCTATTGGCTCAAACAGCGACTTAAGGTAGCTACCCACCCATGGAGCCCACTGGTTCATCAGACGACAGCTCCCCCCCAGAATGCGAGCCTGTTATGGATTGCCATTTGGTGCTAACTGCCCTTTCGGGTACGATCGCAAATGTCTCTCTGAGCGTTGCTAAGTTTGATCGATTTGAGGACCTTGAGGACCATGTGGTTGATTATCTCGCCTCGGTGACTGACCTCAAAGTCTTCGGGTGCACCATCGACTTCTTGCAAGTGGCCACACAAACCTACCTAGAAAACCCAATCTGGGAAAAACTGCAGCAGAGCGTGGAGTACTGCATTATCTTTCGGGATTGCAGCGAAGTCCTCCACTCGCAGGAATGCCTAGAAGGGTGTCCCCTCCACGACATTCCGTTAGCTGTCCATGTCCCCATGAACCCAGAAGAAATGGTCCCTGAAGGGGCGTTTGCAGGGGTACCGCGGCCACGTCATGTCAGCATTGAGCCAGGCATCAGATTTGTTGGTGTAGAAGCTTGGCAAAGTTGCCGACAACTTCGAATTGTCAGAATGCCGGCAACTGTCGTGGGCATTGCTGACAATGCATTTCGAGGCTGCCAACTGCTCAACACTGTCACTGCACCTGGTTGTCGAGAGTTTGGCTATAAAGCCTTTGCGGAATGCAGCTCCTTGCAATGGGTGTATGGGTGTATGCAGCTGAAGGAGTTGCCAATCAGTTTTGTAGCACCACCAAGTTTGGGCACTACCTCTTTCGAGACTGTAT
Source organism: Durusdinium trenchii (assembly GCA_963970005.1). Taxonomy (NCBI): domain Eukaryota; class Dinophyceae; order Suessiales; family Symbiodiniaceae; genus Durusdinium; species Durusdinium trenchii. Next base: position 235,464 of record CAXAMN010014447.1, read on the forward strand.
AAACCTTGCCGAATTTAACCTGCGAGAGGCTCTCCCCCCAAGCGGGCTGCCACTGCAAACTACTGCCAGAGAACTGGCGCAAGGCTGCCTTAGCGCTACGGGGATAACCACACTTACACTCACGCAGGACTTCTCGGTACGGGCACATGCCTGTGACAACTGTCACTTACTAAAGAAAGTCGACCTCTCCAATACAAAGATTGAAGAAATCCAAGAATTTCGAGTTGCTTGGGCCAAAAAACCGTGGTAACGGATATGTTGTCGTTGCGAAAATCATGATGACATTTAGACAACAAGAATTAGGGTGGCTAAGGCTACCCATTTCATGGAGGAGGTCCAGTTACTAGGAAACGGTCACTGTGCGGGGAGACTCTTACTGGAGACTGCCCTACTGCCACCACCCATAAGGCGTAGGCGGTGGGGGAGGCCTGCTGTGAAAGGAAGACCCTGCTGCAGACGAGGAGCTTCCCGCTTCTGGAGGAGGGACAGTACGGCGAGCTTTGTTACTTGGGTCAGCGGCTTCCTGACTATAGCCCACGTGGTCCCTAAGCGCCTGCTTGTGGCCTGCGAGCTGACTTCTGAACTTGGAATTCCCAGTGAGCCATGCGCAGAGCTGATCCCATCGACCTTCCGAGTAGAGGAGTGGGCCATATTGGTTATATGGGCGATCTTCCATTTTAGGAGTGAAAGGATATCCATGGCAGTAATAGGTACTGAGGATAGCACTAGGAACTTTGGTCAACATAAAGCGGGGAGACAGCAGATTCCACCCTCTCCGGGACATGGCAACTCGTAGCCCTACTACTGAACTTTCTGCTTGGATGTTCCCTTGCTCAAAATTGCCAAGCGCCGTTGCTAGCCTAGAATAGCCTATGCCGAAACGTCCGTATCCCTTGGCAAAAGCATAGTTGGGTTCTGCTGCCATGTCCTCATCCTCAGTAGCTTCCTCAGTGTCAGCTTCTGGTGGTTCAGCAAGCCCCAGGCACCGGGAGCGCGAGTCTGGGCGATCGCTCAGCTGACCCGGTAGCATCAGAGGCAGAGTCTTCTTCTGCAGGCAAGTCTGTAGCGGGGTGTCTGGCAGTCGCCAGGTCTCTCCACAAGGGGACTTCGATGCGCAGCCGCAGCTGCAGAAGGGAAGGAAACGAGAAGGCTTGTCCCAAAGACGGGTCAAGGGCACCACTAGAGTAAGCTCTTTCAGCCCAGGAAGTATCCGGCATTCGGGGGTATCGGTCGTAGGCAATTTCTTTTGTGTGCACTCCCACCACGAGCAGAGGGTTGTCTTCAGCTCCTTCTTCTTTGGGTCGGTAGCCGTAGCCCCCCTTTCACCTCTGCGGGCGTGAAGCCCTGCCGCTCCATGGCTACAACCAGGTCAGGCAGGATCTGTACTGTGGGCTGTGCCTGTACCCTGGTGTCTGTGTTGATTATCAAAGGAACAGCACCTTGCGATGAAGGCAAGTAGGCCATACTGCCAGAAGCGGGGGTTTGCGTAAAGGGCGAGCTGTTTGTGAGTGATGAAAGGGCATGCTGGGTGTCCACCCTTCATGAATGTGAAAAGGTTGGACAGGGGAGCGGCAAAGGCTTCACTGATACGGAGAAGGTCTCCTATGTAGGCTTGGTTGATTTCATCAGGAATGTCCACAAAGGAGGAGCCATGGAGTGCTTGCTCTGTTACCCGCCTCCAGAGGAATGTACGGACAAGGCGGTTAATTTGCTTGTTGGGAATTGCAAGCCTCGCCATCGGCCACTCTCTAGGCAGGTCACTGTAGGTCTGTAATGCGGGGAGCGGCACGCTTTGTCCGGCAGCTTCTCTGGCCGTTCGAGCCGCATGTTGATAGTCGTATAGGGCCTGCATGGCTCTCTGCTCAGATTTGAGTTGGAGATCAGTGGCAGCAGTGCCTCCACGCTCTGCTTGCTCTTGATCACTGGCAAGGTCAATTTCTGTCATGGTGTGTGAGCGCTCTTGCGTCGCTCTAGGATGGTCAGGTGGTGTCGCAGGGTTCCTGCAAACTGGAGCCTCCTGCCTTTGAGCATTCCGACTGGCCAGGTCTGCCAGCGTGGCCGGTGGTTGCTCGTGCTCGGGGATGCTACCGAGCGGTTGCCTGGATGCTGGAGCAAGTGATTTCCGTAACTTCTTGGACTGAGCTCTCCCTGCACCAGCCTTAGACCCCGGTCGTCGTTTGATAGGGGACTCAGAGGAGTGCGACGTGGGGCTGCTACTGTGGGGTCCTCGTTCTGTGGGGGTAGCATGCTCCTTGCTTCATCTTCCGCTTCCAGCATTTCGTCGTGTGCTGGATATGCTTCAGCAGGGCCGGACGATTGCTAAGGCGATCATCCTCATCGGCAGAGGAGGTGTTAGCACTGTCGTCGTCTTCCACGCGCGCGTCATCTTCCTCCGGCTGCTCTGTACTCGGGATGGTGGGCGACTCCGAGGAGGAGCTGTGGACAGAGACTGCTTCATTTGCTTCTTCATCAGCCATTGTGGCATCTGTCGCCACAGGAGAGGACAGCGGCTGTCCCTCTTGCACATCATGTTCCTCCTTTTCTGTATCACGGTCAGAGACAGAGAGGACCTCAGGTGTTGCACTTGGCTGAGGCCAGTAACAGCCATGCACTAAAAGGCCTGGTTGCGGTGGCAGGACTAGGTCAGATCCGGGGGCATCGAGGACTGGCTGCACTCTCCATGCGTCATAAAAGTACACTCGGTGCAATGCTTCGAAGGTGTAATCTTGTGCACTGCGTTGTTCACTCGTGCTTGGCGTTGGTTGATAGCGCAGGGAGCTTCCTACGCTGCACCTTTTTCCTGGGCCAAAGCTATTGTGGAGGAGTCGCCAACGTCCTGGCTGCTGTCCGTCTGTTATGACCAACCACTCCGGCTCAAGCGAAGCATCAACTGCATAGCCATAGACAAGGTCATGCAGGACCGTTCCACCAGGCAGGTGGGGTCCTTCTCTCAGGCTAGCGATTTCCGCCTTGGTCAAGTGCGTTAGTGCAGCTAAGACGAGACGTAAGCGCCTCACCTTGCCTTGATGGTATTCTGCGAGACAGACCGGTAGAGGGCCTAACCACATAGGGTGGGGCAGAAGCGCTTGCTGGAAGAATATCGTGGCTTGCGCAACCTGTGCGGCTGTAAGGTCCAGCGAGCCTAAAATAACGGGCTCTCTGTTGCCGTCATAGGTATATATCGTTTGGACACCATGCAAAAGGGCTGCTAGAACTTGCAGGGCCCCAGGGATTCCTTGCGTGTTCAGCGGACAGGCTAGGATGGTGAGGTCGGTGGCTCGGCTGTATGCCACATTTGCTCGTGTGAAGCACTCCTGGTCATAATCCAGGTTGTGCCCTTCGCCACTGAGGAAGGTTGATACCCCGTGGATAACGATGCAGTGTTTGGCCGTGGCACCTGCAACTTTGACTGCAGTCTCTGCATTGGCCTTTTTGTCGGCAATGGTGAAGTAATTGCGCAAATTCGTTGCCCCTTCTCGGGTGGTTGTAAGGGCCAAGATGTCATCAGTGTCAGCTCCTGCTTTGATAAGTTGGTCTTCGAGGTGTTGATACACTCGCACGGTAGGATCATTCTTTGGGTTATGCCTTGCATGCACATTGGGCGAAGCATGACACCAATGGACAAATCGTAGGCCTGAGGCAATCCGGTGATCCTCTCGGATGGAGGTGGTACCGATTTGCCAAGTGTCTCCCATTCGGCTGCACAGCATGGGATACTGAATTCCTATTAACAGCTCATACACCTCTTGGGCAACCCTTGCGCTCGTTGGCAACATTAGACTCCAGCGGTGCGGACTTGCTACTTCCGATCTCTCGGCGGCATTCTGCGCCTGTCGGAAGTCGAGCGGGCTGTTCGGGCTGGTGGCTGCATGTCCTAGACCCACAAGAAGTCCTTCCGGGAGATCCAGATCCACTCTGGAGAGGTCTTTGCAGGTGGACTGTAGCTGACAGGCGAAAGAAGACGTGGCTTTGACCTTCTCCGGGCGAAACCAGTTCTCCCCAATGGCCTGTGGCCCACAGCATTGGCCGTTTCTTCCAGATCACTAAGGCCAAAGCCTCGACCATGCCGAAGGAGCATGTGAAAGACACCTGGTATCTCATGTGGCATGTGCCAGATAGTGGGGGGCTCGTAGCCCAATGGGAGCTTTGAGTAAGAGCGTGCGATCACAGTGGGTTTGTGTTCTGCTGCTAGGCTGGCCATTTGCAGCAGGTGGTCAGCAGTGACCGTGTCTCCTGCTTCCGCCATGGCCAACACCCGGAATTTGTTTGCTCTAGATTCCAGCACACGTAGGCTAGGTGGGAAGGCCCACGGTGCTGGACACGCCAATCCTGTTTCGGTTGGCGTGGGCAGCGGCACATCATCTTCCGGGAACGGTGCTAAGGCAACATCCCAGTGCCGAGGGCTGCTCAACCGCCGGAGCTTCTCACTTGGCGATTCCTCCCCTTTTCGTTTCCGAGAGGGAGACACAAAGGCAAGCAGGAGTGCTAAGACTGAACAGCACGTGCCGTGCTCCTCCAGAACAAGCCGATAGCCTGCCTGCGATTTTTTTTCCACGAGTACGGACGCCGCGTGGGCATGGTGCCCAGGTCATCATTGAAGGAAGGGAAATACAATCAGATGGTGGAGAAAAGGACAAAGACAACCCAACAACAAACCAAACAAAACCAACCACAGCCCACAGGCCGAGACTCCACCACCAAGTAGTATTTCCTCTGTACTAGGGTGAAACAAGTGAGACGATGACTGCTGACTATCTATGGGCCTGAATTCACGAAAGAAGAGCATGGCAGCGAGGGTTTGTGCTCTAGCAAAATCTCAACGAAGTCGTCAAATGGACTTCACATCACTATTACCAGTGACCAGCGGCCACTGCACAGATGGCAAAAACCTGGTCACAATGCAAGTCCCGGGCATTGGTATGCTCTAACGCAGGTCTGATCCTTGCCTAAGTGGATCAGTGGTTGCTATGCAGATCATGCCGTGGAAAAATCCTTTCTTGTAGCACAACCCTTGCAACTGGTTGCACATACAAGTCAAGAGGCATAGTAGTTGGTAGTGTTCAGGCAGTGGCGGCCATAGCAAACAACGAAAGCCTGCAGGTAAGGGTGCGAAAGGCTCACCCCCCCGAAGGGAGGTCATCTCTGCACCCTTCGGCGCACAAAGGTGCCAGAACGGGGTGTGCCCTAACCTTGAGAAATGCTGCGTCATTGCAAAAGCATTGTCCTGTTGCGTGCAAGGCCCGTGTGAAACAGGTGAGACCGTGGACCTATCCTAGCATGGTATATGTGCCTCTTTGTACAAAATTGGTAATGTCGGACATCAACAGAGGGAACTAAGGTTCCCCCTGGGCATCCTCCATTGCCACTCTCTACCACCCGCCTGTTGGGAACGAGGAGCTAAGGCTCTCATTCCTATTGGCTCACTGTATCGTGAATGTCGAAAACAAGTTGGCGACTCTACTCAATGTTTGCACATTTCACTTGACGTAGCTTCCTGGCAGAGTGCTTATGCACCATTCCCGCCGCGACAGCATTGCTGGCCTTTGGTGCAGGTTCTAGAAAGTCTTCTCTCCATAAATCATTGGCATCGGCCGGCAAAAATCGGAGCCATTTGGGCTGATCGAGTTGCTCACATTTGTCAAAGGCATTGGGTCGGGCATATGTCCCTCGCCATGTTTTACTTTTTCCTTGCTTGCGTATTGCTCGAAGTTGCGTGCAACCTGCAAAAGCACGTCGCGCAATATAAAGCAGGGATGGTGGGATGGAGACCTCCTGTAGCGAGGTACACTTAGGAAAGGCTTCTTGCTCTATGATCCTCAAATTGCGGGAAAGGCAGAGTTGTTGCAGCTGCGTGCAGCCTGTTGTACAAATGTGGGCATGTTGGCCTCTGAGCAGTGACGACACCTGGCTAACACTTCTCTCCTTTGGAGAGGGCAGTCGGATTGCTTTGGTGTGGCGCACTTGCTACTTGACATTTACGATATGGCTCTGATGAGCTCAGGCCATGTCCGTGCACTAGCAGCAGCAAAGGCGACTGTGGCCGGTCAAGGGCACGGAGGTGGTGGACATTGCAAACAAACGTAGCTGCAGGCAACCTACAGACCTGCATGGACCTGGTGAAACAGGTGAAACCGAAATATGCCCTAGCATGGTACTTTGCGCCAAGATTGGCTGAGTGCAGACTCCCCCAGACGAAACTGAGGTTCTCACCTAGCTCACTTGCAGCGAAGGGTTTAAACACTGTTGGCAGGCAATTTGTTGAAAGTCATGGCCACCAATGGAGGCATCAGTGATTCCCCGATCACGTCCTTCTCGACATTGGAAGTTGGCCACAAGATCCTGGTATGAACCAGGAAGCGCTAAGCATGACAGGGCCCTCCCTAATCCATGCATTGTTTACACCTCCTGGAATGAATAATCGCGTAGATCATAAGAGGTGCGACAACAAACGCACGTGCTCCGGTGGAGACAGCATGCGAAATTGTAGAGCTAACCTTAGCATCCATGCCAAAATCATCTACTTCAATACGTTAACCCTGAGTCTGTTCTATTACTCGCAGTCTCATCGATACTTTTCCCCTCCACTGCTGAAGCCAATCTATCAGGAATGAGTGGCCTCAAGGGCTTCGACATAAGGGATTTAGACATTGGAAGTTGGCCACCAGATCCTGGTATGAACACAGGAAGCGTGAAGCATGCCATGGTTCTCTTCCTAAACCTTGCGTTACTTACACCTCCTGGAGTTAAACGATGCGTAGAGCGTGCAGTTCATTGGGCTGAAACTGAGAAATGCTCCTCCTGTTTGTCTGCTCAATTGGAGCAACACACTCTTTATATTTACCAATTCGTTTAGGTTGATAAGACGGCCAGCCTATACTTCTGAACAACTTGAGTACTGCATACTCAAAGAAGGGAGCCTTGCCAATCATGCTCTGCAACAGTCTGCTTTAGGTCACTGGGACTCTAGGTCTCTAAAGGAGAGGCCTCTGCAAGACAAAACTCAAGTGTCACGGCATGTCCTTCATTCCCTGATAGACAAAGACGAAAGCCTTTTGGTTGATACCCTTCATCCTTACTGAAACAAACACGAATGCACTTAGATTGATGGGACGGCAAATCTGTGCTTCTGGATGGCTGATAAATGTACGTGTCTACAACCCAAGTTCGCGGCTGCATTAGTTTAGCAGGAGACGACAAATTACGCCCGTAGCTTACAAGACAACAACCTGTGAGTCACAGTGTTGGTGGCTTAGATTTCTTGCAGCCTCCCTGCAAACCAACAGGTAAAACATGAGTACTGCATACCCGAAGAAGGGAGTCTTGCAAATCATACCCTTCAACAGTCTGCTTTAGGTTCGCTAAGACTCAAGATCTCTGAAGGAAAGGCCTTGGTCTTTGCAAGACACAGCTTCAGCTTAACGGCATGAGTTGTCCAGTTTTCCTGCTGCCCCCCCACCAGTAGACAGGAATGGCCAGGCGTACTGTGGACAGTGACTGAGGTCACCTCTTTGAAAGGGCAGACTGCGGACTGTAGACAAAAACGGCAAAACGACACTCGAGACAACACTTAGGATAATCTCCAAGGCACAAGGCGATGAACGAAAGGACTTAAGGCTATTAGCCGATGAATATACATTGCCACAACCAAACTTCGCGGCTGCATGTGACCGGCAATAGACGAAATTTGCGCCTGCAGCTTGCAAGACAAATGAATAGAGAAATAATAAAGTTGAGTCACAGTATTGGTGGTTTAGTTTTCCTGAAGCCTCCCTACCAACAAACAGGAACAACTTGAGCACTGCATCCTCAAAGAAGGGAGCCTTGCCAATCATACTCTACAACAGTCAGCTTTAGGCTCTCTAGGACTCGAGGTCTCTGAAGGAAAGGGCTTTGCAAGACAAAATTTAGGTGGCACGGCATGGGTTGTCCTGTTTTCCTGCAGCTCCCCCTCTAGCAGACAGGAATAGCTTATAAGGACAGCACGCGCGAAGGACAGAGTCATGCAGATCATACCCTGTGGCTGGCCGCCTTGGGCAGGCCAAGCATTTCACTGACATCCTTCATTCCCCAATAAACAAAAACGACAGCCTATGGGACGGCAACTGTGCTTCTAGTTGGCTGGTGAAACTTCAGAGGCCCTGCGCCTCTCGGAGGTCCAGTAGGTAGGTTGAAGTTGGCGCTCCTTGGTGCCATGGCGTGCGAAGAGTCGAATTTACAGAGGCCCTGCGCCTCTTAGAGGTCAACATGGGTAGGTCGAAGTAGGCGCTTCTTGACGCCTTGGCGCGCGAAGGGTCGAATTTACAGAGGCCTTGCGCCTCTTGGATGGACGCCTTGGCGTGCGAAGGGTCGAATTTACAGAGGCCCTGTGCCTCTCGGAGGTCTAAGTTGGCAGGTCCAAGTAGGCGCTCCCTGGCACCTTGGCGTACGAAAGGTCGAATTTACAGAGGCCCTGTGCCTAGTCCAAGTGGGTAGGTCGAAGTAGGCGCTCCCTGGCGCCTTGGCGTACGAAGGGTCGAATTTACAGAGGCCTTGTGCCTCTCGGAGGTCTAAGTTGGCAGGTCCAAGTAGGCGCTCCCTGGCACCTTGGCGTACGAAAGGTCGAGTTTACAGAGGCCCTGTGCCTAGTCCAAGTGGGTAGGTCGAAGTAGGCGCTCCCTGGCGCCTTGGCGTACGAAGGGTCGAATTTACAGAGGCCCTGCGCCTCTCGGAGGTCCAAGTGGGTAGGTCGAGGTAGGCGCTGACTGGCGCCTTGGCGTGCGAAGGGTCGAATGTACAGAGGCCCTGCGCTTCTCGGAAGTCCAAGTTGGTAGGTCTATTTGGACGCTCCCTTTTGCCTTGGCCCTTAAGGAGCGAAGTTGCAGTTGAGAAGTCTGCACTTGCTTTGTCAACACTGCCTTTGCCGCAGCTCAGGGCGAAAGGTTTCAGATGTCTGGATCCCCTGTGGCAGGCGTCAGATTCATTCCCAATAAAACAAAAGCGAAAGCTCTTAGTTTGATGGAACGGCAAAACTGCGCTTCTGGATGGCTGGTGAAAGTACGTTTCCACGGCCGAATTTTGCGGCTGGGGACCCTTCATCTCCAATTATTCAAAAACGAAAGCGTCAAGATTAATAGAACGGCAGATCAGTGCTTCTGGATCATGCTCTGCAACAGTCTGCCTTAGGCTCACTGAGACTCTAGGCCTCTAAAGGAAAGGCCTTTGCAAGACAAAACTTAAATGTCACGGCATGGGTTGTCCTGTTTTCCTGCAGCCCCCCCACCAGCAAACAGGAATAGCTTAGGTACAGCACGCTCAAAAGATAGAGTCTTGCGAGTCCTCTGCGGCAGTCTGCTTTGGGCAGGCCAGGCGTTTCAATGAGACCTTTCATCGCCAAATGAACCAAAAAGAATAGAGATTGATGGAACGAGAAATCATTTGCACGGCCGAATTTCGTGGCTGCATGTGACCAGCAGGAGACGACATATTGCGCCTGTAGCTTGCAAGATAAAAAGTTTTGAGTCACAGTATTGGTGGTTTAGTTTTCCTGCAGCCTCCCCACCAGCAAACAGGAAAACCTTGAGTACTGCATGCACTAAGAAGGAAATCTTGCAAATCATGCCCTGCAGCTGTCTGCCTTGGGCTCGTTGGGACGCTAGATCTCTAAAGGGAAGGCCTCGGCCTTGGCAAGACAAAACTTAAAATGTCTTAAGTGTCACGGCATGGGTTGTCCAGCTTATAAGCAGATTGCAAAAGAGCACAGACGGTTTCTGTCATTGACATGCCGCTCAGGCAGGACAAGACGAGGCTAAGCTGACACGAAATGCTTGGACTATATCTGGGTAGCTCGGCAAGAGACAAATGCAGTAAGAGGGTCTTTGGTCCTGAGGCAGTGGCTAAGGACACTGCAAGAGGAAAACCCAGCTTGGACAAAAATTTCCGAAAGCGTATTCTGACAATCAGATACCAATCGTAAAACAAGAGAGACAGGGACGAAAACAAAATAGAAATGTCGAACGGGTGCTTGCCAGAGACAGCGACATAGATGTTCTGAAACTCATCTTCTCCAACTACAAAAAGGTTGCGGCTGAATCTTTCCGTATTGACCATGCTAGGAAAACGACACAGAAACAAAATTCGTGGTGAAGCAGCCAGAGAAGGTCCATGGAGCTGCGCAAAAATTCCCTTAGTCTCAAAGGATTCCAGAATATCGTTATAGATAAACTGCGAAATCGTGCAAGAGACTTCCTTGAAAGACACGACGAAAACCAGCCAAGACAAAGAAGGGAATCAAGAGCGCAACTGAAGGTAATGTCTAAGGACACCCCCTTCGAAAGGTAGTACTTACTACGAAGCTCGAAGCAGTGTCTAAGGACACCACTTGAGTATGCGTAACTGGTCGAAGTCTCAAAGGATGTCTAAGGACATCCCTTGAGAAGCTAAGCTCACGGTAATGGGCAGGCGAAAAACACAAATGGTGTCTAAGGACACCACTTGAGATCTGCAGAAAGAGAAGAGCCTAGCTAAACAAAAACATCCTAGCTACGCAGTCCGGCGCGGAGAGGATGTCTAAGGACATCCCTTGAGAAGCTAAGCTCACGGTAATGGGCAGGCGAAAAACACAAATGGTGTCTAAGGACACCATTGGAGATCTGCAGAAAGAGAAGAGCCTAGCTAAACAAAAACATCCTTGCTACGCAGTCCGGCGCGGAGACAACTTCTTCTCTTTACGAAGGAAAGGCTATACGGTTTTCATGCATGCCCTGCAACCCGGTAGCTGTTGGTGTGACATCGAGGCCAAACTTACAAACAGTGGGACTACTCTACAGTTCTTGTCTTGTGGTGGCTTCTTCGACAAAGGTAAGCTGCGGGAGAAACAGGGCTAGAATGACAAAAACTTCTCGGAACGGGATCGGTGCCAAGAGGTCTCGAGCCATCTCCGTCAGCCATTGGGCAC
>CAXAMN010014447.1:291396-303486 GCA_963970005.1 Durusdinium trenchii
CTCCCCAGTAGACCTACCAACAGTCCTTCTGTGCAAGGTTTATGGCAGCCCTACAGGCATGTGCTTCTGCACTTCATTATCAGAGCAAGAAAGTGAGGGGATGGAAAGCCACTGGACAAGGGAGGTGGAAGACGGCGTTGCATGCAGTAAGCTGACTCCTGCTCCTCCAGTTTGCGTGTGTTTGTGCGCAGAGCCGTCAAATTGTACAAAGCAACCTTGCCATTCTTGAGGTTCACCTAGCAGGAGGAACAGTATTTGCAGACAAATCGTCCATGGCTTGCAAACGTAAGTGTGTGGCTCCGCAGTGGCATGAAAAGGGGACGAGACATGCGGTTGCTGTGGGAAAGGGAAGCTTTCGGTGTTGTGAAAGGAGCAAACGAAGGCGGTGATCCTGCTTAGCAAACGCAGCAATCGTGTCTCCTTTTGCAAAGGGCTGAGTCGTTGCAAGTCCCTTTGGCGGGAGCAAGGCCGCTTCAAGTACAACCGCGGGGAAGCGCTGCGTTCGAATCTTAGTGGAGTCAGTACACGCAGTACTGCTCGGTTGTGGTGGAGCACGGAAGTGGTTGAGCAGCGTGCTAGGTGGCGAAGAATAGACACGCTGCGCCAATGCTGCGGGACGGCACTTTCCGCCAATTGATCTCTGGTGCAGGAGCAACCCACAGAGCAAGCCAGGTGAGGTGCACAACTGGACAGAAGGATTGCCAATGATCGATAGTTGAAACCACCCTGACAAAGCACACAAGGAACATAGGAGTTAGTCGCGCGACAGCCTACTGAGAATAGTAGTCGAGAAAATGCTGGGGGCAGTTGCTTGGGCTCAGGCACAAGAATTTGATGAAAATGGAGAAAGCTCTTGCTTTCTTCAGGGAGGGTAGTCAAGGTAATATCCATTGGAGTAGCAGGCAGGAGGCAGGTCGGACAAAGTGCTCCATGCCCTGGTCCGCATGGAAAGCAATGGAGGGCCCCATGGCCCAACCATTCTTGCATATTCGTGCAGCCAGGTGCCTATGAGAGGCTGCAAGCAATCTGCCAATGGTGAGTTGTTTGAAGAGCTGTTTGAATCCACTCGCCCTCTGCGCCGGGGTATTGTTTTGTCTTAAGAGGGCTGGGAGCGCTGTGTGTCTTCAGTAGGAAGCTGCTGTTGCCAATACTTCCAACATTGTTGGATTTGTATGGCATATGAACCTTCTTGTTCTTCTGCAAGGGACCTATGTCCTTGCCGTAAGAAGCATCCAAAGAGGGAAACTGCCTGCATGATGGTTGGGTCAAGCAGTGGGCCTTTGCGCAACCACCTGCAGAGCCCAACCAATAGGTGTTGCGGGAACCAATGTCGCTGTAGCAGAAAGTCTGCCATTGCGTGGTACAGCGGCTTGAGAAGCTTGGACGAAAAAAACGCTGCGTTTGCGAGTTGTAAAAGAGGCTCAGCGAAAAGGTGTTAAAGTAGATAATCTTCACATGGATGCTAAGGTTGGCCCGATTAGCAGCAGCAAGCCTCGTCTGGAATTTCACCAGCTGCTTTGACAGCAGAGTGGTGAGAGATAATTGCAGCGGTATTTTGACCATGGCCTCATTGGTAAGTTGACATGTCCCCCCTGTATGGATTGTTAGACCAAGGTTGACAGTTGACGGCACTATACACTGACCACCTAGTCCTGCTTGGTCCAGACTGAACAGTTGCTCAGTAGTGTAACTGACATTTGTGAGCAGTTGTGTTTTGGATCGGCACTGGCATGGACTAGCAGCCAATCGGCAAAGCATGGGGTGCCCTTCAGTTACAAGTCTGGGTGTGGCCTCTGAGGCCATATGTATGCAGTGGTCACCGTGTCTAAGGACAAAGCGACGTGCATATCCAGGGACACGTGTTTTCATCAAGAGCTCTGCTGGAAAATCCGACTTGCCAACAGTGATGTGTGTCCATGACAATACCAGCAGACTTCCATTTTCTTATGTTCTGAAAAACCTCTCGAACCCAGTTCGGGTCTGTTTGCCGACCAACTATCGTAGTGTCATCAACATACCCTGCAACCACTAAAACTTGCGGAATTTGATTGAGTACGACAAAAATAGGGTCCATGGCAAGGCAGAAGAAGTACACTGATGTGGATCGCCCCATATCAACTCCAGAATGCACATTTCTCACAGGTAAAAGCCGCCCTTGTACTTTGTGTCTGATTCTTCTACCAAACAATAGATAACGCGCAAATTGGAGGACCCAAGGGGAGCACTGACGAATGCGTAGTATGTGAAGGATCCAATGTGCATTAATGCGCTCAAATGCTTTGGATAGATCAGCAAAGAGGGCAGAAGCCGGGGACGAGCCCTCCAGAGCTCCTTGTACTTCTAGCACTGCTCTTTGCGGTTCTCGAAAGGAGTTGAGCAAAGTTTGGGCAGGGTGAAAACTATGCCTGGTGATTCGAAACAGAATAGCAGCAGCTGTGCCATCTTGCAATCTGTCAAGCGTGTCAGGCATGCCTAAAGGCCGAAAAAGTCAGCCGTGGGCCCTTGTTTGGCTTTTGGGATCCATACTCCTACCTGGGTGGGTGGTGCTAGCGCACCAGCTAAAATGTGATGAAAGTCATCCTGAAGGATCGCAGCAGTTTGCTGCGGGAACATCCGCCAAAGAGCATAAGGTAACCCATCAGGGCCCGGAGCAGAATCCTTAGTGAGGAGGAGATGTTCGATATAATCTTGCTCCGTGGGCTCAGGAATGACAGGCCACGGCACGACACACCGTCGGTAAGCCGAAAGCGTGTCTTGCCAATCTCGGTCATACTGAACAGGGTACGCGAACCAAAAGTCTCGGGTAGCGAGCATGGCTTCATCATACTCAAGGGCAGTACGACATTCTTGGCCATTATGTTGCAACAATGGACCATGATAAAAGGTGCCCTTGGGGCACACAGTTTTGAGTCTATCCCAGAAGATTTTTTGCCTTCTAATTCGCTGGACTGGGTCTGTATTGTCAGTGCCAAAAGGCATTTGTGTGTTTGTCGCAGTTGCGACTTCAGCTGCTTGTAAAGCGGAAGCTATGATAGTAGCTGGAATCAGAAGGCATCCCTGCTGAGTTTGCCAGGATTGTAGCAGGTCAGTATCCTCACTTTGCTCATACAACAGGCGTAGTTCTTCCTGTCGTATATGCAGGTGTGTTTGTTCTTTGCCAAGAAGCTTGTATAATCGCTTTAACGGAGCCAATTTTTTGAAGTGACAAGAGTGAGTTCTCCACCAACTCCAAACTATAGCACGACTGTGGTGTGAAAGCACGACACTAGCAAGCTTAGTTTCCTGCGCTAACGAGATTTTTCGTTTGAGAGCAAGTAGGGAAGCTTGTCTTGCAACTGCCTGTAGACTTTCCGATGCAATCGTTGGATCAAGAAAAACTTGAGTCGGTATGGTGTGATGCTTTTCAGACTGTGGATGTGGTCGAAGTCGCGGTTTCATCTTTAGCCTGAGCATCAGAGCTTTGTGATGGCAAGTATCGATCCGGTACCTGCCATAAATGCGAGCAAAGAGTTGCGTTGCGTCAAGGAAGAGACTAGGTACCAAGAATCTATCAAGCGAGGATTCCTGGTCTTGGTACTTGTAAGTAGGAAGTGCAGGATCAACATCAGTGAGTCCAGCCTGCACAAGGAAGTCATCCCACGTGTGAAAATGATTTTGATCACACCGATTAAAGTCTCCTCCTACAAAGACTGGATGATCAGTCAGAGCAATAATGGTTTGTAGAGTGTTGGATACGAAAGCCTTAGGGCTGCTCGGAGGTATATAGATCGAGACAAGCCATATAGTGCAAGCTTGGTATTCAACACGGGCAGCAACTGCGTAATGTTGAACCAAAATACGTTCTTCTAGGACTTTCCAGCCTGGAGGAAACAGGATCGCAACTCCAGCTTGCTCACCCGGATTGTGTTTGGCTAAAGTAGCAACTACTTTGATGTCAGGCCACGTGTGGGATAAGTATTGGAGATTGGCTTGATCCCATTTTGTTTCCTGTAATAAAACTGGTGCCTGTTTCAACATAGCTTTGACTATCCAAGTCTTGTGCACATTGGTGGGAAGTCCAGGAGACCAGCTATTGAGATTCCAAGAGTGAATTCCTTTTACAGAAACTGGCAAATTACTCGGTCTCTGCTCACGGAATTGTAGAATTTTGTGGCAGAGCTGCCAAAACCTCGTGGGGATTTGGCGTAGGGATTGTATTTCATTTGGAAGAATGAACGAAGTGTCGCCGACAGGCGCAGATGGATCTGTGACTATACAGTCTGTGAACTTGCCAATATTGACTCGTAAAGAGAGGAGAGCATCAGACAAGTTGACATTGCCGTCAAAACCACACACGTTAAGGAGGTCCTGAATCATGATCTGCCGGTATGGCAGACAGGGGTAGATAAAATGAATAAGGAAGTGGAGGGAGGAAACATGCGTAATAGATGCATTTGTTTGTCGGTTGATATGCCAATATGCTGCTTTGAGGCCTGTAGAGAGGGTACGCTGCACTAATCGGAGAGATTTAATGGGTAGATGACATAATCGCGTCATTCAGCGTGTAGCAGTGCCTTAGCACTGTGAAAAATCTTTGCTGAAATCTCTCCTTGCGTGCAGGCGCACCAAACTGATTTGAGCGTCATAAGCTGACAATCATCAATACAAGCCTCAGTAGGGATGCAAGCAGCAGCTTGTTCTGTTACACTGATTTCTGGAAGAACTGGATGCTGGTTGTGCGGTGTAGGCGTCAGGGAAATCAGCCGTTCACAATTGCTGGCTTCAGGGGTTTCCAATTGGTGGATGAGCAGCAGACAGTGGTTAGGCAATTTATCTGCTTGCCAGATAGCTTCTTGGAGTTGTGGGTGAGCTGCCCGTGCGCTTTCAGGACAGATGCTAAGGCACCAATCCTGAAGAAGCCCCCCAATAAGAACGACAGGAAAGTTCCCTAACGCAAGATGACAAACGTTTGCAAAGGGTTCCTTGCATACATTATTCTCTGCTGCTAGCAAGAGGTGGGAGAGTCGCCACAAAGCGCATCCTGGCTCAACAAAACTATGTGTCCATGGCTTTTCGGTGATTGTACAGATGCGTTCTTGCTGGATTGCAAAGGCGCATAGGCGTTCTGTTCCAACTCCCTGGGGATTTGCTTGAAAACCAAACATGGAGCGATACCAGGGAGACGATTGCAAAGGCTGTTGAATACGCACGGGGTCTCCACCATGCTTGAAGAGCAGAATCTCCAGCGTGTCTTGGAGACGCAATAAATACAGGTTTGTAGCTCGGCTAGGGCCAAGATATCTCACATGGATTGGCTGATGGGCAAGCCAGCAAACAATGAAACCTGTGTCAGCAATTTTGATTGTAATAAGAAGTTGACGAAGAAAGAGAATGATTCTGTGATAGGTACAATGATGCAATAGTTCTTGTTGATAAACATTCAGGGCATCACTGTCAGCAGAGAGAGTGCACAAAGCTTGCACGATCTCTTCATTGAAAAAGATCCATTGCGGTACCGCTGCTTGCTCTGCATAGTCAAGGAGGTTAAGATCAGTAAGAAACTTGATCAGAGGCTCTTTGCCTAGAATGTCGAAACGTTGATCTCGTCTGTGCTTGTTACTGTTGTCAATGGCTTCTTTGGTGAGATAGTGTGGCAGCTTTTGCGTGACTATAGGTTGAGCAATTAGGGGTTTCTTGACTGGTGACATAACTAAGTTCCGATAGTTGATGTGTCGATAAGGTTCTGGTACAATTGTAGTTTGGGTGCTTCTGCCCGACATCTTGAGGTTGTTTTCAATGGTTTGTCGAAAGGAGATATAACCTTGTCTAACGTCATCCGGGGAGGCCACACCAAAGAAACATTCAGTTTTTCCTTGGATCCATGCTCGAACATGATCAGGCGTGCCAATGGCAAGGCTGATAAGCTTAGGATGGAAAGAGTTGCCAACGAATGAGCGAATTGTGTGCGAGTGCAAAACATGTTTAAGGCGCGAGATAGTGGCAAAGTTGCGACTAAGTCCTGAGACTTGCAAAACCTCAGTGTCAGTTAGGAAGCGGAAGGGAACTCTTATACTGCTGTTGTGAAATAAAGGGAGGACATCACGAAGCACCGCATCCTTCTCTGGATTAGAGGAGGTTTTGTTGTAGAAACAACTCAAAAAGTGCCTCCATGCCGGATAATAGATCGCAGGGATAAAATCGCTCCATTGGAAGGCAGGAACAGAACTATCAGTGAACATGTTTGCTATTACAGCAAACCGTTCATGTGCGTGCCAGTACGATGTTCTCCACAGTAACGCTGCAGGATGGTAACTGGTCCAGCTGTAACGAAGTGCAGTATCACTGAGGACTTCAAGGGGTCGCATGAAGGGTTTGATAAAAACATCACGAAACTTCCCTTTGTCATGGATGGACAGTGGTTTCCAGTCAGCCGGCCATTGTAGGTCTTCTTGGCACAAGGCTTGAGAATCAACCGTGTCGTGTAGAATATTGTTTTGGAAAAAGAGACGGAGTCTTTTAGCTGGTGATATTTTAGAAGTACACCACGTCATCTTGTCTCGTGTAATGTGTGCTAGGCCAAGGCAGGCTCTGATGAAGGTAAAGTGATCATAATGCATAGAACCTGCATTTTCAATGAGAAAACGAATGTGTGTCTTAGGAAGGACTGTACCAAGTAGATATAGCGCGAGATGCATCGTAAAGAAAAAGACGCTGTCGGGGCCACAAATGCCTAAGCGTCCATGTTCCTGACCCGCATAGGTGAGGTCAGTGCAGGGACTGCCTCCAATAACAAAAACATGACAACAGTCACTCAACGTGACGAACTCTCTTAAGATTCTTGCTCCATCATCAAAGAGAATGTCAACATCATTCGCATAGAGGAAAATGCCTCCTTTGAGGCTATGTATCCACTGCACGTTGACGGAGATTCCATGTTTTTCTGCAACCAAATATCTGAGCGTTTCATCCCTTTCACACAGCGCACAGACTTTGGGGCGATAGCCAAACTTTTCAATCAGGATGTCTAATGACGACCCGCAACCATCAAACATACTCAGAACAGCATATGGTGGATTGGATTCACAACTCTGCATGGGTTGATCAATTGGAGAGGCAGGCGATGCAAGGTGATCCGCCTGCGATGACTGCGACAAGGATGTTTCAACTGCTTTAAGTTGCTCCGCAGGAATAGTTGCATCACCGGGAGGCGGTGGGCATAGCTTCTCCGGAATGTAGGTAGCTTGGAGTTCGTTCACACTAATAGGAACAGGGCCAATAGTATCTTTTCGATTTCCAACATCAATGGTCCTTTTAATAGCCTGTTTTCTTTTGGGTGCACTCACTTCTCGCTGCCCAAATTTGTTCTTGGCACGTTTGGAGTCTTTGCCACGCACTATATTTGACATTCGTTTCGGAGGTCGCGTGTGGGACCATGTACTCGAAATTGTCGCATGTCGATAAAGGATACCGCAAATTCGATCACCTGCTTTGATTTGTGAGACACTTAATTGACTCAGTCCAGTAGCATTATCATACTTCAGCGTTGTGGAGTTGACATTTTCATGCTCTAACACGTAAAAATGCTCACAGGGTTGCTGTTCACCATTTAGCGGGTCTGGACCCTGATGAATGACTAATGCAATACATTGCCAAATCTGCCCACCTGATTGGAAGGTATCTTTGTAAAGGAACTTTTCGTAGTCAGTTGCAAGTGGCTGTCTCTCTCGTTGAAAGTGCAGCCACACCAGTCGGCAGGGCGAACAAGAGATGGTGGCCCAATTAAAGTTACTGGCACATTCTTGACATTCTTGACCGGCATTTCTTCCATTATCACGTCCAATGGGCAAAAGATGTTCTGACCATGGAAAAGCAGCTTCAAAGAAGGCAATGTGTAGCAAAAGTCCCGTCGGTAAAGCGGTGACAATGAATGTAGCGACATTGTGCTCAACGATTCTATGACAACTCAGACAGGTAAATGAGACCCTAGATCCGAGTAAGTCATGAAAAGGAGGCGGAATTATCGCGACAATAGACTCATATGTTCTCAGCAGGTCCATATGAGTATCTTTGGGGAGAGTCGACATAGCCAAAGCTAAGTGGTAGTGATCAAAATCATCATTCGGTAGATAGGATGCACAAGTCCATCCTTTGGCTACCGCAACCATTGCTCTGTGACCAATGTGATTTTCAAAGTTTACTTGTTTGTTCCAATTTGCCTTGGATACAATGCGCAGTGCAGCCGTATAGTAACAAGCAGTGGCATTGAGATTCTCATACAAGGAGACTGCTCGTTGAATATCTTCATCCTGAAAATCCATATTTTGCAAGGAGACATCCTGGCTGATCATCTGCTGTATCTGATGAGTATAAGATTGTCGACGTTTGTTTTGGAGGATTCCGTTAATTGGGTTTTGGTTAGTATCACAATCGGAGGCATGTTGAGCGTTGATTCCCCGTTTTACAAGACGATGACTAAGGCCATCACCTCGTTTGGGGGTAGGTTTTGCAGCGGGTTTCTTGACTGGCTGTTGGCGTGGGTCACTTGAGCTTTTTTTGGTGGCTGGCTTTCTGTCTGTAATCACTTCAACAGTGTGTTTTGACTCAGTCGAGAGGGCACTATGGCCTGTTTCTTTCTTTGGATCGTCTTCTAATTGCTGTTGTAAATCTTGGTATACCTGTTCACAGAACGAATCAGTTGAAAGCTGTGAGGCTTCATTGTCCGATGTACAGTCTTTGAAGGAAAAGGGAACAATAACCTTTTCTTCAGGGAGCTCTTTAGCTTGGCGGCTCATGGTAGAGTATGATTGGGATTGTTGCACTCCTTTTGGATGTTCGGCGCAATCTTGCTTTACCTCTCTGTGAGCGAAGCGCAAGGCAGAGCTTTCGTCAACTTGCATTGCTTGGTTTACTGAATAGGGATCATATTGGATATTGGGAATGTAAGCTTTGCTTGCCAAATGACATGCAGGTGTTCCAGAATTTTGACGCAAGGGAGATGCTGGACTAACCTGACTTCCTTGATTTGCGGCTTGATGTTCATCACAATCCTTGAACAAAGGGTCAGAGTTCTGTTTTGGTGTTATTTCTTCTTCATGGGATGTAGACCCCGTTGCATCAATTTCAGTCAGTAAAGGACTGACTGCATCTTGATTGTGGTCAGATGAAGATGGGATCGAACGAGCAGGCGATTGTTTGTTGTCACGACATTCGCCAGTGAAAGTGGTATCTATTTGGGCATTTATGCTACATTGGGGGCTGCTGCCAGTAATATTTGCCGACTGCTTTGTTGCAGTGGGCTTCGTATCATGCTTTTGGTGCGAAGAGTGATTGTTGTACCAAATTGACAGGATACGGCCAACAGGTGCTTTCCCAAAGACATCATGAATGTCCATTTGACCCGGTAAGAAGAGAATGAGGTTCGCACGGTCATAGACACTAAGCTCAAGTGCATTATTAAGGCACCGTGAGACCTTGCCTCTTTCAAAACGTGGCTGAAGTACTTGTAGCTTCTGACCAGGTTCAATTTGGCAGTGAATAATACTTTCATGCTCCGGCAAGGTAGTGATAACATCTTCTTTATGCAGTTGGAGAGGTGGCTTTGTGGCAGTGCATTCGAGGAAAATTGTATGATGGTCGAGGAGATGCCTTTGTTTCATTAGAATATCAAGAAGGTAAGAGGCCTCTTTCATAGAGAGTTCAGCTTCAACAAAGCAAATGGGAACTATCTCACCAAGAAGATCAACGGCTACATCTCTCTTGCCAATTTCAAAGCTAAAAACTTGTAACTGCCCAAATCTTCTACGTGACATGCTATTACCTGGCAGAGGAAAGAATCCACTAAGTCGAGCACCTTGACATAGTCCTTTGTTATGTGCACCAACATGGTGATCAGTTTTGGTTTCTTTAACATAAATGTTGGAGGTCCTTTCAGTGGTATGGACATCAGGTTGCTTGTAGTGGACAATTCTCTTACAAGCCTTGTGGTCAATGAAAGTGCTAGGTATTCGCGGGAACAACGTAGGTGATGCATAAAAGGCAACAACTTTCTGTTGGCCTTTGTCTTGGACATGTACTATGGCAGGTCGGATCTGTATAGCTCCCAAGACTTTTTGTAGCTTCTTACTAAACTCAACATCGACGATCCCATCTTTCATCATAAGAGATCCATCATCCTCAATCTGAAAGGCTTCATGAGTGTCACTTCCTGTCGTACAAAAATCAACAGTCCAAAGGTTTTCATCGGTTCCCGCGGTGAAAGAACATTGCAGGCTACCTTCTTCTTTGCCAAATGGAATCTTAATCTGTTCTTGGAAGGTTCTGAGCCTGAAGTTTTCAAGTTCAGTTCCTTCAGCATAGATGACCAAGAGCAGTCTTTTTTGGATATAGTATGGAATATTCATGTCAATCAAAATGCTCTGAAGTTGCCATCTTTCCTCTTGCGTGCAAGATCTGATATCTAGAAAGGTGACAGTGTGAAAGCAATAGAAAGTGGGGGCATCACTAGGACGTACATTCCAAAAGAGTGGAATCACTCTTTGGAGGTCTTGCTGAGCGGAGGAGGCAACTTCTTGACTCAGACAAGCATAGATTGACACCAGGGAATCAGTCACTGTTTGAACTTCTGATTCGGCAATGCCAAAAGTGACACAGCATCGGTCTGTCGCTCCAAGCTCTGTATGGAGAGGGGGGTCATGCGTATAAACACGAAACCGAAAGACTCCAGGCACGGCAGTAATTGCAGCTTGGATCTGTGACGTGAAGGACTTGCTGGAACACTGCCATGTTTCTGCATATTCCAGACTTGGCGAGAAGACTTCAAAGCTATTTACATTACGAGTGGCATTGAGTGCAACGAAATATGTAGCTTTGGTAAAGGTGCGCGAGCCTCCATTTTGCGCAAATTCAAAGCTTTTGTATTTGCTAATTCGCTGTATGTGAGCTCGATGTCTTTTTAGCGAAGTGCAGACCCCAATCGTTAGGTCAACACAAGTAGCACTCAAAGTGCACTCATGAAAAAGAAGCACATGTCGTAGTTGAGTGCCTGAGTGGTAGAGTTGCAAAATGATATCTTGCAATCGACTCTGTATTCCATAAATGACAATGTCTATTGGATGACTTCCAGAAGCGGCAGCGCAAACATTATTGTACTCATCTTCACCAACTATAAAAAGATTTCGGCTAAAACGGACTGTGTTGTTCACGCTAGGAAAACGACAGAGAAAAAAGATGCGAGGTGATGCAGCTAAAGAAAGTCTACTGAGCTGTGAGAAAATCCCTTTTGCCTCAAATGAATCGAGAATATCATCATAGATAAATTGAGAGATCGTGCAAGAGACTTCTTTAGAAACCATCTAGGAGACAAATAAAGCCTGTAACGAAGCTCGAATGGTGTCTAAGGACACCCTTCAAGTGTGCTTGTAGGGTAAGGCGTGGCCAAAGCTGCAATCAAATGGAGTCTAAGGACCCCACTTGAAATTGTACGGTGTCTAAGGACACCACACAATTGCAACAGAATGAGAATGCAAAGAAAGCAAACAAAGACCCTAAGCTCAGAGTAAGAAGAACCTAACTACGCGTGCCGGCCCGGAGAAAACTTCTTCTCTTTAAGAAGTAGTCTTGAACCTCCTAGCTCAACGGCTTTTGCCGCGAGTTTGAGCCAAGACGCCTTGAGCCAAAGGGCTACGGCTGGGCACCATGCCCACACGGCGTCCGTACTCGTGGAAAAAAAGTATGTGAAGGAAGGCTTCAATCGAGAGGCAGCGTCCGTCGCCGTGGGATCCGTCAAGTCAGAGATTATCTCAAAGGTCCATGAAAAGAAGAAAGAAGAAGTGAAGAAAGAAGATCTTGAGAAGAAAGAGGGTCCGAAGGTGATGGGGCCGCCGCCACCCGAGGGGTGTGCTGGGCCCACTAGGCCGTGATCGGACTATGCATCCATTGCAGTCGCCGATGTTTCCACCGCCGCCGCCGCCTCCAACAGCTCCGGAGACGCCAATGGTGTGAGAATTTATAGTACTGAGGAGCGAAGACTCCATACCACTTGTTTAGAGACCGCAAAGAAAGCCACAGAGAGTTTTGGCTTGTTTGAATGACGTTCGTTAGCTTTTGAGGACA
>CAXAMN010014447.1:303496-320629 GCA_963970005.1 Durusdinium trenchii
GAGAGCTTTTGATTTTCCGTCAGGAGTTTGTGTGTCAAACTTTCACGAATGGCGCCAACAGTTCCAGTTGAAGCAGCAGCAAAGCAGCCGGTATACTGGCAAGCACCGCCCCGACGATGCCGTCGCCGCCTGCAGCAGCAACTCATGAGACTCAGGTATGTCTTGCGTGTCTCGGAGCGGGCAGCGTCACGCCGATGACCAATGATCGGTCCATGAGCTTTCTCACGAGTTTGAGGAAGCGTCGGGAGCCAGGCCAGTGTCAGTCTCCAACCGTCCCGTCAAAGTCGTCAGCAATCGCATACACACATGGTAAGGACATGGTTTTTGTCGAACTTTGTTGTGGTCGAGGTTCATGTCTGAGGCAGGCTTGTATGGAGGTTGGAGTCTCCTTTGTCGGATGTCATGATTGTCTTCAGGAAAAGGCAGTTCAGAGAGGGATCATTGAACTTATCTCTTCTGTTTGTCAGGGACGCAGGATCCAGCCAGAGGCCCACCGTCGATTTGAGCTCGGCAAGTGCGGAACCAAGATTCACAGTCACGTTTCTCTACCATGTACTGGAGGCAGTCCAATTTTGAACTTTCGTCAACAGTCTAGAGAGAAGCATGTGGAAGTCTTTGAGGAACTAGCCAACTCAGTCGATTGTCTTTTGAAGAAGGTGGAAGAGGTTTATGGCCAGGTATCCAAGAGTCGATCTAGAACTACCAGCCAACAATCAGTACTGGAAGTCGGAAGTCTTGAGGAAGGTTTTGTCGAACCAGCATCTAGAGTTTGAAGGCATCGTGAACGGATGTTCAATGAAGATGTTTACCAAGAGTCAACAACCAGTCGGAAAGAGGTTCAGGTTTATGTCAAACCGGAAAGAGGTCGCAAATAGGTTAGCGGAAAGGTTCAAACGTCAGTCCATTGTCGAGCACGCAGCTTTAAACAAAGAGTCAATTGGACAGAGACAGAACGATACGCCCGTGTGTTCGCTCGATACTTCGTTCGGTTTCTAAGGAGTGAGGCTGGACATCCGTGAGCGAATGCTGCCGGATTTGAGAAGGGTCCGAGATGGATCTTGCGCCATGAAGGGTGTTTTCTCTTTTTGCAGCACAGCTTCTTCGATCAAGTCGGAAGGACGTCGCGAAAAGAGAGAGTGTCTTTTGTCTAGAGTCTTAGTTGTCGAAGCTTTCTTTGAGAAGAACGTCGAATGTCGAAGGTCAGAGCAATTAGATAGATTTTGATGAGTCTGAGGTTTTCGAGGTCGGTCGAATGTCTCTTGAAGAGAAGATCGGAATCGGAGACCAGAAGGTCTTATTGGCAAAGCCATGGAGGTCTGGAGATTCAGAGTAAATGCAATTTGTATTCTATTCTGTTTTGTGTGTGGTTCAAGCTCGCTGTGCTTGCTGTGCTGGCTGACTGCTTGTACCCGCAGCTATTAGGGCGCGCGTTTGCGTTTCGTCGCCGTTCATGGAAGCAGCTGCGATTACTGCTTATGTGGATGGACGAGAGTTTGAGATTCTATGTACTCTCATTTTCGTGAGTGGCATTTTCGTTGGAGGAATTCTGACGAAGCTTTGTTGCCGTTCAGTGCAGGTGATTGTTGATTCGAGGAATCAGCTTGAGTCAATGGGAAAGAAGAGCACAAGAGATATGAGCGTTGAGGTGAACGATCTGGTCCCGCCAGCGTTGGCAGATTGGCTTGGTATGCACGATTCATACTACCGAACTGAGAAAGGAACAGTGTTGCATCTGACACCTTTCTGCAGCTATGCCAAAGGCCGTGCTTTGTCGCGCTTTCATTTCTGCAAGAAGTGTTTGAAGACGAGGCGTGTGGAGAGTCCCAAGCCGCAGAATGATGTTGACACTTGACCTCGAAAGGGGTTTGTGAAAGTGTATGGCCATGCTACACTAGTGGCGAGGTCAGTTTACGACCCAATGTGTGCAGAGCAACTGTTTTGTGAACAGTAGCGTTCACGTCTAAGTGCCTTGTAAAGCCTTAGCTGCGAGGTTTTGCATTTTTGAGTGCTTGAGCAAGCGTTCCGTACCGGAACTTTGTGTTTGGAAGTGTTTTGAGAGCTTTGGAAAGCATAGCTCATAGAATGTACAATGTTTGGAAGCTTTGAAAGCAAGAGTTTTCGTGGCTTTTGTATTTGAACGTTTCTTGAGCAGTTTTTTGTGCATGTTTGAATGCTTTAAGCTCGATACCTCCGGTATCTCGCATGGAAATCGCTTGTTACAGGAATGCCTCATAGCCGCATTTGAACTTCACTTTGGCGCAAGGCCCAGAGAGTGCGCGTAAAAGGTGTGCGATGCTTTCGCGTTGCTTGTGAGCTGTTGCACGTGCTTTTGCTTTGTGTTTAGGACGTTTGTAATCTACTTACTTAAGGTAGTAGGTCTTTCAGGATTACAATGCGCGGTACCGCCTCGGTACCGCTCGGGGCCTCTATTACAATGCGCGGTACCGCCTCGGTACTGCTCGGGCCCTCCATTACAATGCGCGGTGCCGCCTCGGTACCGCTCGGGCCCTCTATTACAATGCGCGGTACCGCCTCGGTACCGCTCGGGCCCTTTATTACAATGCGCGGTACCGACGCCCCGTTTGCGTTTTACAAAGTTTTAAGTGGATCGGAGTGAGGAACTTCCAAGAAAACACAAAGAACAACAGAAAACCAAACGCAACCTTAACATTGTAGTCCCGGCGCTTCTTCAAACGGGGCGCTCCACACTTGCGCCAAGGCATTCCAAGTGTACTTCGCGCTCAACCATTCTTAACAAATGCTTGGGCGTGGGCTTGGCGATTGACGTATCCAAAGATGAATTGCATTTTCGGCTGAATTTGTGGCCATCATTTTGATGTCCAAAAACCCTAGCAAAACCGGTCTCGCCATGGAGGGCCTCCCCAGTAACAACAAAGGATTCCTCAGAGACCAGGCTTTGAGGTCTTCAGAGCTTTCCAAAGTTGTGGCATCAAAACTAATTTGTCACTTGGCTCTTCAACTTGCCTCCACCATTTCACTTGGGTGATCTTGCTCCAGCATTGAATTGCACTTGGTAACCTTGCTCTCCAACCATCACTTCACTTGGGTCATCTTGTTCTCTAGCTGTTGTTTGCTTTACAACCTGGTCTTCAACCATTGTTCCGCTTGGATGATCTTGCTCCAACCGGTGTTTCACACGAAAGAGCCAGAATTCGAGGTTGGAGAGGAAGAAAAAAGAAGACGAGGAGAGAGGAATCCAAAGAAGTTGGAGGCAAGCCCCAACAGCCGTCAACGATTGTTTTTGGTCCAGGACAAGAAGCAATGTTGTTGCCAACACAGCTCCTTCTCACTCGGTGAATGATCAGAGCACCCAGTCGTTTTTCGTTGTTGAATCATACGGGACTTTTGACTGTATCCCATGTGAGATCAAGAGAATTTGACCAAGTCTGCAGGCGAAAGAAAACAACCTTGGCCCTTGGTGGTCTGTTTGCAGACAACTCACCTTGTGGCTCGGCCGAGGTCCGGTGGCTGCTTGGCTCGAAAAAAAGTTTCAGTTCCAAAGAAGCACAACCGATGTGCGAATTTGCACGGCACAAACAAATCTTGTGCACATTCTGCATCAGCTGCGTCTGAAAGAGCGCCAGAATTGCTGAAGTTTGCAGAGACATCATGGAACTGCCTTCGAACAAGCAAGCAGCACAGAAGTTGTTCCAAACCACCAACGAAGCGACATGACTGAACGACCACTCTCGAGACAACGTCCACACTTCGGCACATTGCAAAATGAGGTTGGCTGAGTTCATTTTGATGAAAAGAAGTCAATACTGTAGTTTGATGGCGCCGTTTTTGGAACATTGTCTTACAAAATTCAGAATTTATGCGTTTTTGCATCAGTCAAGCGGACCAGGAGCCCACCTACCTGGAGCATTTGACAGGGTTGCTTGGTGTGATTTTCATGGCGGACCTAAAGCAAGGGAGTTTGCCCTCGCAAGAGTCTTTTTTCAATGGCCATTGGCCCTTAACCTATTGTACTACTGTGTGATTAAAGTGCTATGTGCAGACCGAGGAACTTAAAAGTTACATTTGTCACCATAGAGTAGAGGGAATATAATTATACCGTAATATTACATAAACTAAACATTGCAACTGTGCAATTGCTTGCATACCGTACAAAGAAGGGAGGTGCTCATAGTATTGCTCAAGTATTCGTGACATTCAGGTGGGTTCCAGTGCTCCAAGGCCACAAGAGGTAATAAGTGAGTTGCAGACAAGAAGTTTCAATTTTTTGTTACAATTCATGACGAATCTGTTGAATTGGGTTTGCATGCTCGGCGCCCAAATATTTGGCATCTGATGAAGTCTGCATTCTGTTTCCATTCTTGAAACGTATGCTGCCTCTCGGGGAATTGAAAGAGATGTATGATGTATACAAGTACACTTATCATTCAAATATAGACAGTCGTTGACAGACCTGGCGCTACGGGCAATGATAAATGTGTGTCATCAGCGTACAGCAGTTCTTGAAAGTTGACACCTTGAACGGATTTTCGATGCTGCGGAAAAGGATGAAAAACACTTGACATCGTGGGAAAGGACATGCATCGTGAGGGTGAAAAGATTAGGGTTTAAAGGGATAATTAGCCTTGTCAAATTCTCATGCGCTGCTTGTTCCAATCACTTTAATCACTTTCAAAAGCGCTCTAGATGGTTTTAAGTTTGGGTTGGCATAGATGCTCTTGATGTTGCCCAGGAGACTGAGGACCGGGGGTTATGCACAATCTTGCAAAAGATATACACATTTTTTCATGGCCAATGTTATCAAACGCCTTCTCACAATCCAGGAATATTATATGTCTACATATATATGGCACCCTTGCTGAGATCCACCCACCCCCTGAGATCCACCTTTGATGCTCTTCCAAAGACTTGTACTTACACACAATCAGACTTGGGATTTTCAAGTCTGAACAGCCGTCAGACTCGGGATGCAAGATTGCCATCCCTTGATTGAATTGAAGATTGAAGATGTGAGACAACTCTTGGCCAGAAATCTTCAATCCAGATCCGTGGATTGAAGGCTGAAAATTTCGTGCCAAGAACCTTCAATCTTCAACCTTCAACCCATGGATCTGGATTGAAGATTTCTGGCCAAGAGTTTTCTCACATCTTCAATCTTCAATCCAGAACCAGATCTGTGGTCAAGAGTTTTTTCACATCTTAAATCTTCAACCTTCAATCCAGGGAACTGGATTGAAGATTTCTGGCGAAGAGTTTCTCACATTTCCAAACCCCCAATCTTCAACCATGGATCTGGATTGAAGATGTCTTGGCAAGAGTTTTCTCACATCTTCAGCCTGCAGTCTTCAATCCATGGATTTGGATTGAAGATTTCTGGCCAAGAGTTGTCTCACATCTTCAACCTTCAATCCTCCAGGGATCTGGATTGAAGATTTTTGGCCAAGAACTTGAAACGTTTCCCGACAAAGAAGGGATAGTGCATTATTTTTACTACGTCAGCAGTACGTTGTACGAACCCAAAAGAAAACTTAATCTGTTTGATATGCTGATTTGGTCATTTGTGGACACATGCATTTGATACCATCCGGTAACGAGTGAGCCGCCACGGTTCCACAATGATGTCCAGGACACTGAGCAAAGCCATATCTTTAATCTTACGTTGGAAGTATCTTTAAACCGTGCAATTTTGGGACCAAGTTGTCAAGGGACCATCCGTTCGCGTAAAATCGACGGGCGCTCCCTACTCTGCTTGCGCCATGTTTGAGTCAGAGGCTATGCTGATTTCCTGCTTGCGACAACCGCATACGCTGCCGCGTGCCATGTGCCACCCTTTGTGTCAAGGGGCCCTGGCCTCCAACTTGAGTAGCCGTAGTTCGCATCGCCCTCCAACGTATTGGCCCACTGCCTTCGCAGAAATCACCCATGTCGTTCCTGCAGCCTCTCATACTCGTAGTCGGTCCCGCAGCCATATTCGCATTCTTTGCGCTTGCAGTTTGATCCCGGTACAGGCTGAAGCCAGCCCTGCTCCCGCCTAAAGATTTGGTGCACTTTGTTCTCTGGGGATTTTCGCAGTGCAACCCTAGAAACACTTTACATTTTTCAGCTACTTTCTTTGGGCACTTGTGCATATAAGATTTCCGCAGTGTAGCTTCAGATGTCCGAAATTGCAGTCAATTTGTTGAATCTGCTTTGGAAGAGTTTGACGGAGTGGATTTATGTGTTTTTTGTTTTAGTTTATTTTTTTTTCTCTCGTTCAGTGATGTGTATTTGAGAAACGTCATATTGAGCAGTGTTTGATGTCAATTTGGCAAAGTACACATACTACTGGGCAAGTGTCCTAAGGGCCATACACGTAGTGCAGGCTTGAGTTCCGTTACTTGGCGGTTCAAGCGGCCGAGTCTCTGGGACAAGTGTCCCTGAAGACAGGGACGCTCTTGAGGGATTGTTTGAGTCAGGGCCCAAGAGTCTGCAAGCGCGAGTGCGCTGAAATTGCGTTCGTCCCCTTCTATTGTTTTTTTTCTGGGTTGTAAGCGCGTGTTTTTACAGGTAGGCTCGAGTGAGCCCAAAGTTGAGCTCACGTGAGCTTGGAACTCAAATGTTTGAGTTAAGTGCAGTCGTGTGACTGGGTGGTGAAGTGGCCTTTGAACATGAGGTGAGAAGCGGAAGCAAGTCGGAACCTGTGTTTACCTCTCACGAGTGTGAGTTAGGTTCAAAGAGGAAGAAGCAAGCAAGGAAAACAAATTTTATTGGTTTGTGTTCTTCTTTTCGCCCGGCTGAGATCGAGCATTGACGTGTACACTTGCATATAGTCGACCTTACCGTGTGGGACAGGTGTCGAGTCGATGTCTTGGTTTAAGAGCCTTACTACTACTTTTGTGAACACCACCTTCGATGTTTGGGAACATGTGTGACAACATTCGCGACTTGTCAGGATCCCACGACGTGACTGAGAAGAGCCGGAACCAGCCAGACCTGTGGCCAGTTTGGCGCAGACTGTACACGGCATTGGACGGTGAGACACTGCAAACTTTAAGTTCGACTATGATAATTATATAGACGCTTTGCATTAGTCCCAGTTAGTCTCCCCTCATTAGTAAAACAGTCTAAGTTCATCGAGAACGAGCATCAAGCCGAGACAAAAGAGGCTAAACTTTCAATGTGACGCTGTGAAGTCACGAAGCACAGAGGCAAGATGCTACTTGTTTTTCTTCTTTTGACTCACTCATTGTGAGCTGGCTCCAATTAGCGCGCGGGCATGGACATTGACTCAGATTCGATTTGTTCCGAAGACCTGAAAAGACCTTTGCCTCGCCACATTGACGTGGATCAGTGTGGGGCGGGCGATGACAGAGCCGCGAGTTTGAATTTTCCAGAGAATGAAGCCGAATGGAATATGTTTTTGAATGCTCCCAACGAACTCGAAGGAGGACAGGACGATGTCGCAGGGCAGTGTGAAACTGCCGTGTCTGATGAGGAGTGCACAGGGCTAGACGTGACGCAAATTCAGGAGCTAGAAGGACCAATGAAAGAGAAACTCAATCAAACCGTGTTTGACAGTCAGTTCCACTCAGAGCCAGGGAGTGAGCTGAAGCTGCCTTGGGAGGCAGGAATATTTGCAGAGATTTTTGGGGGCCCCAATTCGCAGGACACCGTTCCCAAACCTTTGATATCGGCCTCTGCAGAGGACTTGGAGACCAGGTTCCGTCAGCGTGACCTGCAACAAACCATAGGTCAGCCAAAGAAAGGTTCCTTTTTGAGGGTGATCAAGTTTCACGAAGTCGAGGAGGAAGCTTTGGCAGAAGAAAGGCGATTGAACCGTCTCTATGAGAAGTGGACCATTCTGGTGTCGATCAGTTCGTCCTGTCTGCCAGAAAGTTTCGCCAACTTAGCCGAGGACACCAAGGAGGGCGTTGCTACACTCAAACTTTTCTTAGGATCGAAGAGCGTTGCCACGCTTGAGAAAAGAGTCGCGTCGTTGCTTAGATTCAGCAGTTGGGCGCGCAAAGAGAAGAAACAATCAGATATTTTTCCTGCATCCCCTCTGGACATTGAGAACTACTTTTCTTTCTTGACAACGTGTGAGGCAGCTCCTTCTGCCTACACAAGTTTTGAGGAAGCAGTGAACTTTTGCAAGCATCACCTTCACATGAGGCTTGTTTCTGAAACCGAGGAAGGAATAGTGACTTTGAAAGGCAGAAGGTTGCTGGAAAGCTCCCTGGGCCAGAGAAAGGAGTTAAGGCAGGCACGCCCGTTGACAGTCACAGAGATCAAGCGCTTGGAACAGATGCTGAGCGATGAGGGCGTCTCGCTGACTGAACGATACTTTGTCGGTGTTGTTCTGTTTTGCATCTACTCTAGGTCCAGGTGGAGCGATGTTCGCAAAGTGTACAACGCAGTATGCGATATCCCGCAGGTTGCGCGGGCAACCAGTCATGGCTTCTTGGAGTGCCGAACTCGGTCTCACAAGACGGCTCATCTGGTACGAAAGAAAGGGCTAGTTATGCCACTAGTGGCACCAGTCCTGGGACTTGAAACCCCTCCTTGGGGCGTGAAATTTCTGGACGTGGCCAAGGAAACCGGATTAGCTTTCGTCGATCGGCCTGAAGGGCCCTTGATGCCCGCGCCCGACAAGAGTGGCGCCTGGACACAGAGAGCAGTCAGAAGCTCAGAGTGTTCAAAGTGGATTCAGGTGTTGCTTGACGAGGACCCGAAGGAGACGCGACGGCCAACGTCGCATTCTTTGAAGGCCACAACACTCAGCTGGTGTGCAAAGTTTGGCATCGAGCCACACAGTCGCCTGATACTCGGCCACCACAGCACGAACTCCAGATCTGCTGACATTTATGCCAGGGAGCTCTTGGCTTCCCCGTTGAGGGAGTACGAAAACATGCTTCAACATGTTCGGCAGGGAACTTTTTGCCCAGACAACACCAGATCCGGTATGGTGGCAGAGCAGGAGAACGAAGGCAAGATCAACAACGACGCCTCTGAGAGCATCGCGACAAAGCCTGAGGCTCCAATCGCGGTGGAGGAGGAGGATCACAGGGTTGAACCCACAGACTTTAGCCCAGCCAGGTTGCTGGATGACCAATCTAGCGAATCTAGCGAATCGAGTTCCGATGCCTCCATGTCTGACCAAGAGCTGGCCGATTTCCAGCCTGAGCACGGAGCTATCAACAGTGAGCCTGATGTCCAACTTTTTCAACACCATAGGACTAAAGTCGTGCACAAGAAAGCTTTAGGCACAATTCGCAACCGCTTTCATTGCGGTATAGTCCACACATCCGATTTTCGTGAGATCAGTGAGAGTTTGTTTTTGCAGAGTCGGAAATGTCTTCGCTGCGAAACAGTTCGACCAATCAGAGATTATGGCGCTTTGGCGGCAGTGCTGAAGCGGCAGCGCACTCAGGCTTGACAAATGTCGGCGCCAAGTCTCTTTGATCTGTGTGACACTCGCGGAACTGCACGAACAGGAAGAGCCACTGAAAGATTTCGGTTTTTCAGAGACTATTCCTGCGCTTGGCGTTGATTCTGTTTGACTTAGTTGTATACATGTTTTGCTAGCAGCTCGAGAAGTTTGGCAAAGCTCCCAAGGTGCCAGCCATGTCCACCTTCCTCGAATCAACCGAAGCCTTGAAGACACGATGTTTGGAGGTACATTTGACTGAGGCTGAAATTCAGGCTCTCATCGACAACAACCTCACCAGTCTAGCGCGGTTGGCCTTTGTCTTGGGCCCGCCAGGAACCACAGCGACTGATGACCAGATTCGTGGCCTCTTTGGGGACAGCGTGACTCCAAACATCGGAACCATCGCTTCAACCAAACGACTCATTTTTGAAGCGCAAACCATGGTCGTTGGGGAGCTCAAGAACAAGATCCAGAAGAAAGAAGAAATACTCCCGACGACCATGGCAGTTGCCGAGCGCGACACCCGAATTACAGCTCAGAGAAAAGGTTGGGCGGCCTCCTTTTCAAAGGGGCGGAAGAAAACGCCCACGCATCGTATGACCTTGTGTTGCAGATGCTTGAAAAGGATGCGCTCCTGTATCTCGGGCCAGAAAAGTTTCAGACCCGTCGCTTCGAACTTCAACAGAAAAAACCATCCAAAGAGCTGTCGTTGGACAACGGGTCTCTGACTTTGAAAGAAAAAAAGTCCGACATGATCTGCCCAACCAAGACAGAGCTTGAGATTGTCCAGGCTTTTCGCCGCCGTGCTCTGGCCTTTGACCTGGTGGGCGCATGTGAATACAATGTCATGAACCAGTACCAGTCCGAGCTGGTCCAACACCTCCAAGAGTCAGCCCCGCCGGGGTACAACGAAGTCACAGTACAACAGGTGCTGAGGGCCGATCGCGCAGCGTTTTTGCTGTTAGCCGAGCGCCTGACCACCCTGAAGCCGAAGCCTGACGGGACTAAGCCGCTTGAAGAAGCCTTGCCCACAGTTCTGTCGCATCCCAGTGTGAGCTTCCATTTGCTTCCACTGGCCAAGCAGCCCGATCGTCCTCCAAAGGACAGCAAGTGGCTGAAGCGTTCCCAGACCAGCCTTGCCACGCAAGAGAGCCCCAACAAGTTTTTGAAGGTGAAAGGCAAGGGCAAAGGAAAAGGGAAAGGAAAACGTGACAAAGGAAGGGGGCCCAACGTTCCCAAAGACCTCATCGGCAAGGCTTTGGAAACCAGCGATGGAGACAGAATTTGTTGGCCCTTCAACATGTCTTCCGGTTGTAAAGATGCCGCAGTTGGCAACGCTTGCTCCCGAGGCCTGCACGTCTGTGCTGAGCCCGGATGCGGCAAAGCGCATAGTCTCTTGCAGCACAAGTGAGATTTTTTGACCGGCGTGCTTGCAAAGCTTCGCGGCAAACATGTGCAGCAATTTTTCTGCATCGAAGTTTTCGCAGGCACAGGGAGACTCACCGCAGTTCTTCGCCAGTTTGGGATGAATGAAAGCTTTGGAGTTGACTGCCAGACTCCAGCCCGCTTGACAAGTCCCTTAATTAGACTAGATTTGACCGATCCAATCCAAGTGAAGCATTTGGAAACCTTGATGTCCGATCCTTTTTGCATCTTCTGCCATTTTGCGCCACCCTGCGGTACCGCCTCGCGGGCCCGCTTGATCCAACGGAAAGGCAGGTTCAACCCGCCGGTGCTACGCACCGATCAGCACCCCGACGGCCTGCCTACCCTCACGGGTATTGACGCAGACCGAGTTCGCCAAGCCAATCTTTTGTATCGTGTCACCTGTCAGCTTGCCACCTTTTGCTACCGCAACCACATTCTTTTCTCCATTGAAAACCCGGGCCGTTCGTTCATGTGGCAAACGACATGCTTTCAAGAATTCTTGCAGCAGATCCCCGTCGCAACAACTCAGTTTCACCACTGTTGTTATGGCAGTGCAAGACGCAAACTCACCTCCTTGGTCCACATGGTCCCCAGTTTTTCCGCCTTACAAGCATTTTGCCAAGGTGATCACGACCATGAGCGTGGGGCCAATGCGCCATGGCCCCCAATGGATGGGCAACTTCCCACGAGACCGCCTATCCTTGGGCCTTGTGTCGGTCGCTGGCCTTTGCGTTAAGTGACTGGCTGCAGCAACAAGGTTTGATTTTCCCGCCTTTGTGTTTCGCACAGCAAGAAGCCAGTTTGCAAACTTTGAGAGCAGCCACTGGCACACAATCCCGCAAGCCCCTGCCACCTCTGGTGCCTGAGTTCGCAGCCATCCTGCGTCACCCTGCTGACGCCCCGCTCCCTCCACTTTCCAGGAAGCTTTCCACTCCCAGACCGGGGCATTTCGCGAGTGAAGAAATCAGGAAAGGGGAGGCAGAACAAGTCACAGAAACCAAAGAGCACATAACGATTGGTATTCATTGGGCGCCAGAGGAATTCGTAGCAGAAGCGATTAGAGTGGGCCACCCAGCTTTGCTAGCTTCGAATTTTCCGGTAGAGATGATTGAAGCCAACAATTTTTGTGCCTCGAGGACTGACTATGAAGTGGCCAAGCACCGCACAGAAGTTGCGAAAAGATGGTTGAGCTTAGCCAATGATTTCAGCCAAGCCGAAGCAAAGAATAAAGACTCCTTGTCAACGCGTAGAAGACAAGTTTTGGAGAAGAAGAGGCTGCATCTTTTTGACCAGTTGATCCGTGAGGCAGGACACTCCGACACCACGCTAGCAGAATGCATTCGCCATGGTTTCGACCTGACAGGAAAGCTGCCTAGGTCGAATTTCTTTGAAGAAAAATTCAGGCCAGCTTCGTTGCCCTGCGAGACTCTGAGAAAATCTGCCGACCTAGCTCGAGAAGCCATGGTCCTCAGTTGCAAGTCGTCTGGAGACCCAGATCTTGATGCTGCACTTCACGAAGTCACTAGAAAGGAGGTAGCCAAAGGGTTCCTAGAGGGACCTGTTGACTTGACCTGCGTGCCATCTGGAGCCACTTTGACGAAAAGATTCCCAGTGAAACAAAAGAACAAAGTGCGCCCGATTGATGACTAGAGAGCTTCTCTTGTAAACTCTTCTGTGACACAGCCAGAGGGAGTGTCAGTGCACACTGTCGACCATGTGGCCGGACTGGTTGCCCATTGGTTCAGGTCACATCTGGAACACAATAAGGACTGCGCAGCGGTGGCAAAGACGTGGGACCTCCGCGACGCGTACAAACAAGTCCCTCTCTCTGACGTTGCCTTCGAGCTAGATTCGTATATAGTTGTCTTCAACCCGAAGTCCCAGCTAGCTGAAATCTACAAGCAGCGTGTCCTGCCCTTCGGATCCGTCGCGTCCGTGACCGCGTTCTTGCGGTGCTCATCCGCCGTCTGGATGATAGGGGCGAAGTTGTTGAAACTTGTCTGGAGCGCTTACTTCGACGACTTCTTGTCCCTGACCACGCCTGCGCTCTCCAGACATACCGACATTTGCATCTCTGTGATGTTTCAATTACTGGGATGGGAGACGTCAGTCGAGAAACTTGTACCCTTCAACACTTGTTGCAAGGTACTGGGAGTGCAGTTGGATCTTGGACAAAGTGTCTTCGGAAAAGCTTTAGTGTCCAACACGAAAGACCGAAGTGCCGAGCTCACAGACGAGATCGATAGCATCTTGGCTTGTGGACGCCTGAAGCGTCACGACGGTGAAAGGCTCCGAGGGCGCCTGCAGTTCGCGAGTGGACAGCTGTTCGGGAGAAAATTCAGACTCCTCCTTTCAGTCTTGAATAGGCATGTCTCAAGGGGCTGGACACAGATCAGTGACGATCTAAGACAAGCCCTCGTGAGCATTCGTTCGCGGTTGGTCTCTGGGTTGTCAAGGGTCATCGACAGCCGTTACAGCGACTTTGTGCACATTTACGTAGACGCATCCTTCTGCCCAGGCGGATATAGTGGTGTTGGTGGTGTGCTGTATGACAGCTCAGGGGATGCGCAGAATTTCTTCAGCTTCAGGGTGCCGGATGAGTGGCTTGCCTCCATGAGCAGCGAGGGAGCCAAAGTGGTCATTCAAGAGCTTGAAGGCTTTGCTGCCTTGTTGGCCTTGAGAGAATGGTTGCCGTCGTACCCTAACAGACGATTTGTGTTGTTCACTGACTCGGAGTCCATCAAAGGGTCTCTACTTAAGTGCGCGTCGGAGAACGCCGTGTGTCACAGGACAGTGTCTTGGATCCTTGATTGTCAGGAGAATGCGTCGTCTTCAGTATGGTACGAGCGAGTACCAAGTGAATCTAATCCAAGTGACAGGTTGTCGAGAGAAGAGGTCCTCTCGCTTGGGAGTGCTGTCCGAGTGGACTTCAATTTGCAGGAGTTGTGGGATGACGTTTTGCAGTCTTTGGTCAAGGGGTGAGTCGCAAGACTGAGTTGAACGCAGAAACCCCGTGGTCAAAAGATGAGAGTGCCATCAGCTGCTTTGTGTCATGTGAAACGTGAGACGAAACGTTGACGAGTTTTGCTTCTTGTCTCCACGATTTCTTTTGGGCTGACAGCTGTATAAATAAGAAACGTTTCCCGACAAAGAAGGGATAGTGCATTATTTTTACTACGTCAGCAGTACGTTGTACGAACCCAAAAGAAAACTTAATCTGTTTGATATACTGATTTGGTCATTTGTGGACACATGCATTTGATACCATCCGGTAACGAGTGAGCCGCCACGGTTCCACAATGATGTCCAGGACACTGAGCAAAGCCATATCTTTAATCTTACGTTGGAAGTATCTTTAAACCGTGCAATTTTGGGACCAAGTTGTCAAGGGACCATCCGTTCGCGTAAAATCGTCCCACCTCTCTACCCCCCCTAAATTCACGCAATCCATCCATAGATTGCAGCAGCTTTTTCACCAGCTGCCAATTTTGCACAGCCTACGTTTGCTTCCACACAATTTCAGTTTTACCATTGACGACTTTGACGCAATGCTGTTTGCCTCCGTCTTGGTCTTTGCAGTTGCTTCGAGACGAAAACCACCTGTCTCAGTGTATGTGCAAGTTCAGACTGCTCGCATTAAAGCGCATCATTTTCGAAGCCAACCATGGTGACCTCTTGGCACCATGCATTCTTTTTGAGCTGATAGTTGAACGCAGAAACCCCGTGGTCAAAAGATGAGAGTGCCATCAGCTGCTTTGTGTCATGTGAAACGTGAGACGAAACGTTGACGAGTTTTGCTTCTTGTCTCCACGATTTCTTTTGGGCTGACAGCTGTATAAATAATCTCACATATTCAACCTTCAATCTTCAATGATTCAATGCAGGGATCCAATAGTGCTCTAAATTCGGGAACTGGGAAGAGCGATGTCGCACAATGAATGGGGACCTCAAGTCTGAACACTGAATCTCAAGTCTGAACATGGGTTCAGTGGGCAAGGGCAACTCATGAAAGCATGTTTCGCTGCTTTGCCGTGGGCCCGGAGCGGCTCGCAAGGTGGAATGGGAACCTCTAGCAGCAAAGTGGCTGCAAGATCCTCAAATCATCCTTCATACAGAGTCTGCCAAGAGCTATGCCTCCAATGTCTCGGGCGTCCTCCAGTCGTACACAAGAAGAAGAGAGTCAAAGCCAACGGGAAGTTTAAGTGGCCCCGACATGTCCAGATCCAGAAGCGCAAGGTTGCTGGCGCCAAGACGCCTCTGAAAGTGAAATCAGGCACCCAAATCATGGATTGCTGCTGGTGCTACTTGAAGGATAGGTTGAACACCAACCAGCGCTCCAAAGCGGGTAGTCGTTTGTTGCGGATGCAACTTCGTTCAGCTTAGTCTGAGTTCAGGACCTTTTGACTGCAACTGGTTCATTGGTCGAATGGTTCATGGCAGAGTCCTAGCGGGCCATGGCTCAAGAGCCAACAGAGTGGGGAAAATGTGTGTGAGGGCATTCTTGCTGCACCTATGAAGGTTGGTTCTTTGATTCGTTAATATCAATTTTTGTCCTAACATTTGTCCCTGTCTTCTCTTTGTCTGCTTCCTCTGTTGGATTCCAATGATTTCCTCTGTTGGACGTATACTTGCACAAAATCAGACTTGGGATTTTCGACTGAACAGCTGTCAGACTTGGGATGCAAAAATGCAATCCTTGCATCCAATGCAAATCTGCTTCCATATGCGAAAGCCCTTGTGTACGCTGGCAAAATCTGCCTGTAAAATTTGCATACTCAAGCTCACTTGAAGTGTGCAGTGAGTTTGATCATGCGTGTCTTTGGAAAAGGATCAAAGGTGGATCTCAAGAGGGGTTGGCATATATAAAAATACACATACATGTATACATATATATATATATATGTATGTATGTGAGGGGCAGGGTCATTTCCTTGTTCTGCAACGTCTGCAAGACCGTGGACGCAACAAAATGGGTCGGCCGTGGAGCGGCTGGATGGAAGAGTCTTTGGTGAGTAGCACTTGTGAAGACTTTGTAATTTTGTGGCTGTTGTTGGACAAAGAAATAGGACTGTAATTTTCAGGGTCGTCATTTTTTACAAACATGCTACGTGGGTTTGCGTGAAGTTACTTGGGACCGACCGTACGCTCTTGCCAAAAATTGTTTAAGCAACCCGTAAATATTTGGACGTACATAACTCCCCCCCAAAAGTTTGAGGTGCGGGACACTTTTCGTTCAGCGGGTTTGGAACACATTTTGCCCTCGGAGGCTGTTGTTGGCCTCAAAGCTGTCCATCTTGCAGATCGTCCACGCGACGAGTTAGTGCAGTCGGATGCAGCTCGGTTTGTCTGAGAAACCAGTGTTTCTGGCTGGAATCTCAAAACGTTTCGTGGCCATCGCTAGCAATTAGGTTGGAGGCCATCGCTAGTAACTGCAAGAAGGCATTTTCAACAGGCCGCAAGGAAAACCCACAGACTAGTCAAAAGCTGTTTGGTCTATCAATCAACAGATCAGTGAATCATAGCTGATTCGGGGCAATTGGGGGACATGACGGAATATGGATAGTCTGGAGGGGCACTCACTCAAAACTTCCTGGTTTGAGGAAACGTCCCACCATTGGGTGTCTTCATGTTCCAAACATCAAATTAGAATTGATTGGGCCGGCAGTTCCATTTCTTGCAACACGAGGTGACCGTGACGCATTTGTTTCATTTTGCAGGTGACAGAAGGTCCAGAAAGCAACATCCTTTCAGGGCGAGCGGAATGGTTTTACTTGGAGAAGAGGAGGACATTGTTGCCTTATGTCTCATTGTTTGCCTGATAAAACTTTCTTGTGGTCAGGGCGATGGGCTTAGACAATTCCAGTTTTGATCAACTTTTTAGGCTTTGACAAACTCCAGCCTCCTCTTTAGAGACTTTGGACCAATGCCAGTGAATCGACTGCAGGAGTTTTACAAGCCTTCAGAAATTACGACAGACAGGCGCTTCCTTCTAGACTGTCGTGAATGCACTGAGCTTTGACTTTGCCAAGTTGATGCCATGCCAGAAAGGGAAGCCTTTTTTGCGACTTGCAACTGAACGTAGTGCAAACGCAATCGCTACAAACAGTGATTGGTGAGCCCGAGCCACCGTGTGGACAAGCTTGTTGCTAAGGTTTGGAAGGTCTGACCGACTTTCTGTCCCTGACTCCGAGAATCCTAAGTTAGAAGCCCGAACTTGGAAAGTCAAGCTCCGAGCTCCTCACGTCTTAAGGGGATCCTGACCTGACCTTCCCAAGCTCTGAAGTGTGTGCAGCCTGCTCACTGCATACCACCAACGC
>CAXAMN010014447.1:321108-369424 GCA_963970005.1 Durusdinium trenchii
GGAGTTTGCAAGATTCATTGCACAGCTTTCGCTTGGAGATCAAGCGGGGTGGGATTTTTGTGAACACATCAAGCTTCAGCACTCATTTTGTCATGCCAAGACGGACACCATCCATGCCGACATGTAGTGTGAACTCAAGAAGAACAAACAGTGCCTTTGTGAGCCCAAGCCACTGTGTGGACCAGCTTGTTGATAGTGGTTAAGCACCTCTCATTCTCACGTTAGAGTGTCCAAATCATTTATGTGAGCGCATGCCTGTCCTGATCAAGACCTCCTTAAAGAAAGTTGAACAATGTGTCCCAACATGATTGGCCAGTGGCTGGTGACATGCTGGTAAAGGGTACACGTGTGCAGTGTGATTGTCATCGTCAGCAGCATGAGAACAAGTCGTGTTGCAAGTGCTTTGTCACATAATTGGGGACGAAAGCACCCCGCTTTCGCGAAAACAACGCTTTGCCTGCTGGCATATGCTGGCCATGTGTCGTACAGCGCAAAAAAGACTCAGACATCTGTAGGCAGGAGTTTTCGCGTGGAGATCAACGGGGTGGGGTTCTCTTGAAGACATCAAGCTTCAGCACTCATTTTTGTCAAGTTGACACTATCCGAATTAGGGAAAGGTCTGTGTCGACTTGTAAGTGCACGTAGTGTGAACTCAAGAAGGACAAACAGTGCGTTAGTGAGCCCAAGCCACTGTGTGGACCAGCTTGTTGATAATGGTTAGGCACCTCTCATTCTCATGTTAAAGTGTCCAAATCATTTATGTGAGCGCATGGCCTTCTCAAAGAGAGTTTGACAATGGGTCCCAGCATGATTGGCCAGCGACATGCTAATAAAGGGTACAAGTGTGCAGTGTGATTGTCATCGTCAGCCTGAAAACAAGCCGTCTTGCAAGTGATCTATCACATCGCGGGAATTCAAGCACCTTGCCTTCGTGAAAGCAACACTTTGCCTGTTGGCATATGCTGGCCATGTGCCGTACAGCACAGAACAAGACTCCACTACGGCTAGGCAGGAGTTTGCAAGGTTCATTGCACAGCGATCAATGGCACAGCGATCAATGGGGTGTGGTTCTCGTGATAACATCAAGCTTCAACACTTCTCTTGCCAAGTTGACGCCATGCCAAGAAGGGAAAGGTCCATGTCTAGTTGCAACTGGACGTAGTGCGGACGCAAGACCTACAAACCGTGGTTTGTGAGCCCGAGCCACCGTGTGGACCGGCTTGTTGATGATGGTTAGGCGCTTCTCATTCTCATGTTAGGGTCAAACCATTCATGGATTTATGTTGGTTGTCTCCATCTACGGCGGGAAGCCGACTCGACACACTCCACTGTAATAATGCCCGCTTTACAAGTTAAGTTGACACGACACTTAACATGCCAGCAGTTCCTTGTCCACTTAGCAACAGTTCTTTGTCCTGCCTGGTGCTGCCCTACCCATTCGTGGTGGATTGACAAGGGCAACGACTGCCGCATCGACCTATATGTGACCCATCCGCGCTTAGGCTTTGAGACGGTGACCTGCACGGATCGGACCGCGTAGGCCGAGGGCACCGCCCAGCACCGCCCTACGCGACTCTGAGGACATGGAGCCGCGCCTCCCAAGCTCCATCAAGCCATCGGGGGTGCAGATTTGGTGTGTAGGCAGAGATCTGGTGTGCAGCAAAATGCTGGGCCGTTCGTGGAAATTCCAACCGCTTCCCCCCCCTTTGGTCGCCTGAGCGTGCGACCCAGATCGTCACCTCGTGGATCTGTTTCCAAAGGGCGGTGGACAACGGACCGCAGACGCGTTGAGGTGGCATGCTCAGCGCATCTCAGCGCTGAGCCAAGGCTTACCGACCTTTTTGCACTGAGCCAAGGCTTGGAAGGCACCGAAGGGATTTTCTCGTTTTTTTCTGGATGCTTCAGCATGTGATTGACACCACACCCCACCCATTCTCATGGCATGCTTTCCGACCCATTGCACACTGCTCGAAGGTCGTTGGGGGCCACAAGCCGTACAGGGATCAATGAAGTGAATCTGAGTTCCATGCTCCTGTTCTGTGACCTCAATCTCCCGAAGAATCACCTGCATGCCCATGCCATAGACCCTTGCAAGTGACAAAAACTTGGGCACATGCCGAATTAATTAAATCAAATTTGTCAATCCCCTGAACAGCCGTCGAAATCTCCCTTGTCACTCTGAAAAATGCAAACTGCATCTCTGCAAAGCATTGGCCAAGCGCTTGGTGGGATGAGAAAAGTAATATCTCGCTTGCGTTTTTTGTTTCTCAAGTGCAAATAACAACCCTGTCCAGAACCCAAACTGCATGGGCACACCATTTGAAGACGATTTTACTCACCGTGCAATTTGATGCAGTTACCCAGTATCATCCTCCACCAATAATGCCGCAGCCTTGACATTTGAATCGCCTGATTTCATTCCCCTGAGGGGGGCTTTAAGGACTCAGCCCAGGTACTGGGTCTCTTGGTTAAAGTCCGAGTAAATCCGATGACACAGACACAGAGACTTTGATTGGTTATGAACATCTCTGACGGACTCTGAGTGTGCAACTCATCACCCTTGACTGACATGTTGTTAACACTTCCGACTCTGAAGCGTTCTCTGCGGGGGGTTTTCTCATGATTGTGTGGCCAGGATGTCCAGAGTGCAATATACAGCTTATACGGCTTATACCGATCCTTGGGGAAACTCATACTGCAAGATGCTGGAATGATTTTGTAAAGTCTTTGAAGGTTGCGACGTGAGGATACCATGACAAAGCTCACTGCAAAGCGCCGGAAAGGAGTACACCAAGTCTGCTTAGCATGAGGAAAGGCACCAAGTCTTCGAAGCTCCATTGTGGCAAACGAAGTGGCCACGGTCGTCATTGCGGCCAGACATCCAATCTGACTTGCCTACCTTTCGGCCCATTCTGCTGTGACTTGGGTGCTGAAAGTTGCTGTGAAAGCGCCGGTGATAACGTTTGAGATTTCTTATTGGATGTTGATCCGTCAGGTGAAGCCACCAAAGGAGATTGGAAGAAACACATGTCAGCCTGTGCAAATGTTTCACTGCTTTGGATTGAGGATTGGCAGGTCAAACAGCATTCGCCCCCTTCTTCAGTGTTGCTTGATGTTGCCTTTCAAGGATGACTAAAAGTGCTCCTGCTTTCTGTACACGGTACCCCCAAAGCTTTGCTGGATGATTTGTCAGGGTCACCTCGCTAAGACAGAAACCGTTGGCAAGGACGGCTTAAGAGGCTGAACTGTTGGCAAGGATAAAGCTGAAATAAACTCGAGGGGCTCGAGAAGCTCAAGAGCCCTTTGAAGCTTCAAGGATACTTTGTCCAGGCCTCATAGCCAAAGATGCAAGCTCTTCGGGAACATCTCGGCATGGAAGTGTCATTTCTGTCTTTCCCGAAGATCATGAAGAGGAATGATGATATGTTGACCTCCTCTCCTTCGGTTGACACTCGTGTCAAGTTGTTCCCTAAAGCCACGGGTTTGGAGTTGCCTAGGTCATATTTTGTGATCTTGACATTAGAAGCACAGTTTTGGAATAGTCAAGTGGAAAACGTCCTAAAACCCACATAGCAGAAGTGAGTAACACGACATGTTTAATTGATAGTAGGTGGTCTAAAGCCTGCGTCGCGCACAGTTCGCGAAAGGCCGCAAGGTCTCTTTGTACAAATTGCTAAACGAATGCACAATTGAACAGAAACTATGGTTTTGCCGTGCTCACACAAGAGATGCGCAAGGTTCGCACCAGGCTGGCGCAAGAGTGGTTTTGGGGAGAAGGATTTTTGGCCAACCCCCAAGTGATGCCATGTGGTTCTGATTGATCTCCTGAAGACGCAGAAGCCCTTGAGACAATGTTTGTATGTTTCATTTCAAGTAAGAAGTACAATGTAAGAACTGATCCCATTTTGGACTTCAATGGTTCAATAATTTTTTCAAGCGCAGACGCATTTGTGCTATGGTCTAAACACCTGACCGTAGTGGGTCAGTAAGCGATGGTCATCCACTTGTAATATGGACTTTCATTCAGATCTGGCGGCCCATGCCGGTCGAAGGATGACCATTCCGGTTTTAGGAGTTTTGACCACACATATGACCAGAAGAGAGGTAGATGACAGAGTGAGGATCAGAACCCTTTGCTGTGCACAGATCCATGTCTGGATGAAGACTCAAAATACTTGGGTGAAGTCAGCAGCTTTCTGCGGACGTGGCGAAAGGCGATATCAGGAGATTTCAAGGACTCCAAGTAGGCCACTTTCCATCGTGTGACCGGCCTCCGTTTTTGCAAAGCTAGCTTCTGCTTCCACCACTGGTGCTGGAGAGGTTTTGTCCCCCTTTCCATGCGGAGGTAGGAGGAGGTATTGATGAAGAATTGTTGTAATCTTCCTGCTAGTAGGCTTTCAGCCAAGTGGAAAACGTCCTAAAACCCACATAGCAGAAGTGAGTAACACGACATGTTTAATTGATAATAGGTGGTCTAAAGCCTGCGTCGCGCACAGTTCGCGAAAGGCCGGTCCAAGGTTTCACGCAA
Organism: Durusdinium trenchii; assembly: GCA_963970005.1. NCBI lineage: Eukaryota > Dinophyceae > Suessiales > Symbiodiniaceae > Durusdinium > Durusdinium trenchii. Next base: position 325,637 of record CAXAMN010014447.1, read on the forward strand.
GGTCTCTTTGTACAAATTGCTAAACGAATGCACAATTGAACAGAAACTATGGTTTTGCCGTGCTCACACAAGAGATGCGCAAGGTTCGCACCAGGAAGGGGCAAGAGGACAACCCCTAAGTGGGCGCTCTCATTGTGGGACCTTTTGCGTCGCGCATTCTACAGGACGTCAATAAGGGGATGATGACCTGTTCACTGGTGGAAGGCTGAGAGGCAACCTAAAAGCCACTTGAACGTGCCTTGGTCGAGGCCGAACTGCCCCTGTACACGACCCTTGAAACGAAGGCCCCCGTTGAAACGGTGCTCTGCTTGGCAGCGCCGGTCCGGTCCGGTATGGTGCTGGTGGGACCCCTCACAGAGGCTGACTTCGTTGCTGGAGCGTCTTAACATGAGCGCCGAAGCTGTCATGCGCGGCTTTCCATGCTGCCATGCCACTCATGTTTGGTGACTTTCAGGTGAGGTCCGTGAGTGACACAAAGAGCACCCTCCAACCAGCCCACAAAAAGAAGCCTGGTAAGGCGTGAAGCTGCGTTGATTCCAGCTGTGTGGCCATGAGCCTTTCCAAACATGGAAAGCCGCGAGGACAGGTCCTTCTGAGTGATCGAAGGCATGGCGTGAGTGTTCCTTGCTCGTGGATGACCCGCAACGGTCGCGTGCCGAAAGGTGTTGTTTCACACCGGCTTGATGCACATGCAAATGGCTGCAGGTCCCATGTTTTCCTGGGTATGTGCAGAGGAAGCATCGGTTTGGCGTTCGGTCAACAAGGGATTTAGCCAGGCAGCGTGGAAAGCTCAAGTAAGAGAGCGTAGGGAGAGCTTTTTCTTTGCGCGTATCTGGAAGTCCAAAGTGTTCTCGTGAAGCAGCAACGATCGTTGCGATGGGTCACTGTGAAGGACAGAAAGATAGGGTGGACCTCCAATTACTTTGTTCTTGTCGAACACCGATGAGGTCATGGGCAGCCAAATGTAGAGCAAATCCCACAACGAAGGCGGTGTCATTGTTGAGTTGTGCTAGCTTTGCATCAATTCGATGTATGTTGGCCATGCTGCTTGTTGATGCTGCTATTATGCAAGCTTGTGATTCCACAAAAGGGACTCAGTCCAGGGAATATTTTTGTGCGAAATGTCCTTCACGCAGGTCTGTTGTTGAGAAGTTTCTCAAGTTTGTGGAAGGGCATGCAGGTGCTGAGCACCTTGAGGCCGACAAATTCATTTCTGAGGGCCACATTGAGGTCAATCACTTTGCAGGTTGTGCATGAGAAGGCGGACAAGCCATGCCCCTGGCAGGACTGCAGATGTCGTCTAGTCTTGCTGATTTGGAGAAAATAGCAAGATGTAGCAAGATGGAGCTACCCCGCACAAGCATACAATCGCCTCGCCACGCCGGAGAACTTGATGCTGGAGTCCTGGACAAATTCTGTGCACCCTGCGCAACCGATGCGTTCATTTCCATGATTTGCAAAGAACACTTCCTGCAGTCGGCGTCGCTGCCATTTGCTTACTTTGCCTTGATTCAGAACGGGAGCCACCTCAAAGATAGGGCCACCTCAAAAAGCGAGCTACCTTGGATTTGCTACTAAAGTCTACTACATAAAGTAGTCTAAACGAGATAGGGGCCCCTCAAAATAGATAGCGATGGCGTCTTTGAGTTTAGCAATAGATATATCCCGCCGATCAAGCGATGTATTGTCCGAAGCACACTTGGCTTTGGATGAGGCCTACATAGAGAAAGACTGGACCTTGTAGGTTTGAGCCCTACGTGTGGCTCCAATTGTTCTCAGACATGTACTTCTTGAAAAGATCGCAAGTAGACCTGACTGAGAAAGACCTTGGATTCTGCAGAACCTTGGATTCGTGATCTGGGTCTACCACCTTGAAGAACCCTCGCTCCTGTTGGGCTTCATGCGGATTTTGTCAAGCGCCTTTCCTTGAGAGTCATAAATACCAATGCGATCAATGCGTTCGCTACGCTCGCTCATCTTCTCAGTGATCTTCTTGATGTGCCCTTCGAGGTAATAGTCTTGACACGGTTTGGCACACTAGCCTCCACTCGTCGACACTGTGAGGAGACGTTCCACCGTACGGTGCTGGTGGGACCCTCACAGAGGCTGACTTCGTTGCTGGAGCATCGTAACATGAGCGCCGAAGCTGTCATGCGCCGCTTTCCATGCTGCCATGCCACTCATGTTTGGTGACTTTCAGGTGAGGTCCGTGAGTGAGACAAACAGCACCCTCCAACCAGCCCACGAACAGAAGCCTGGGTCACCGGCATGGCGTGAGGCGGCGTTGGATCCGGCGCCCCGCGGCATTGGCCTCGGTGACTCGGGCAAGCGTGATACTAAACCTATGAGCCAATGAAGTCCTCCTCTCTGGACCTGGTGGGCGACATCTCTTGGAAAATGATATGTTTTGAATCACCCTCGAACGTGGGGGGTGATGTTGAGCGAATCGAGAATCGAGCGGGAGTGTTTTTCCCGTTTTTCCGAGCAACTGTGTGACTCTGAGTTCCAAAGATTAAAAGCCTTTTCGCTGTTAGCTGATGGCTTCACTGTGTTTGCTGTGTCCGCTGGTTTCTTGCAATCCGGGCCCTCGTGCTGCAACTGCTCACTTTTCCCCGCAACCAACTGATTCTTGCTGGAAGTTTGAAGGATCACCTTCTGTCAGAGCTGGAAGAGGATAGGACGCGGTTACGCCACGGGATTTGATCACGGTGAGACCAATCCATCACCAGGCCCAAGGCTTGGTTCCACAACGGTCGCGTGCCGAAAGGTGTTGTTTCATACCGGCTTGATGCACATGCAAATGGCTGCAGGTCCCTATGTTTTCATGGGCATGTGCAGGTGAAGCATCGCATTCGGTCAAACGAGGGGTTATTTAGCCAGGCAGCGTGGACAGCTCAAGTAGCAGTGTGTAGGGAGAGCTCTTAGTCTTTCTTTACGCATATCTGGAAGTGCAGCGTGTTCCTGTGAAGCAGCAGCGATCGGTACGATGGGTCACTGTGAAGGACAGACAGATACGGTGGACCTCCAATTATTTTGTTCTTGTCGAACACCGATGAGGTCATGGGCAGCCAAATGTAGAGCAAATCCCACAACGAAGGCGGTGTCATTGTTGAGTTCTGCTTGCTTTGCATCCATTCGATGTATGTTGGCCATGCTGCTTGTTGATGCTGCTATTATGCAAACTTGTGATTCCACAAAAGGGACTCAGTCCAGGGAATATTTTTGTGGGAAATGTCCTTCACGCAGGTCTGTTGTTGAGAAGTTTCTCAAGTTTGTGGAAGGGCATGCAGGTGCTGAGCACCTTGAGGCCGACAAATTCATTTCTGAGGGCCACATTGAGGTCAATCACTTTGCAGGTTGTGCATGAGAAGGCGGACAAGCCATGCCCCTGGCAGGACTGCAGATGTCGTCTAGTCTTGCTGATTTGGAGAAAATAGCAAGATGTAGCAAGATGGAGCTACCCCACACAAGCATACAATCGCCTCGCCACGCCGGAGAACTTGATGCTGGAGTCCTGGACAAATTCTGTGCACCCTGCGCAACCGATGCGTTCATTTCCATGATTTGCAAAGAACACTTCCTGCAGTCGGCATCGCTGCCATTTGCTTACTTTGCCTTGATTCAGAACGGGAGCCACCTCAAAGATAGGGCCACCTCAAAAAGCGAGCTACCTTGGATTTGCTACTAAAGTCTACTACATAAAGTAGTCTAAACGAGATAGGGGCCCCTCAAAATAGATAGCGATGGCGTCTTTGAGTTTAGCAATAGATATATCCCGCCGATCAAGCGATGTATTGTCCGAAGCACACTTGGCTTTGGATGAGGCCTACATAGAGAAAGACTGGACCTTGTAGGTTTGAGCCCTGCGTGTGGCTCCAATTGTTCTCAGACATGTACTACTTGAAAAGATCGCAAGTAGACCTGACTGAGAAAGACCTTGGATTCTGCAGAACCTTGGATTCGTGATCTGGGTCTACCACCTTGAAGACTTGACAGGAAAGGCTTGCTGAAAGGACACCTTCAGCGGCTGAAACCTTGAAATCTCTGCCTTCGAGCTTCAGGCCGATTCTAAGAGCTTCAGGGTGTTGTCAGAGTCAGGATCGTCATGTAGCCACGTTCTTGTTCTTTTGACCCACCAAAATCAAGCTGAACATGTGTGTATGTGTGTATGTGTGTGTTGAGGTTTTGAACCAACTTGTCATTCTTACAACTTGAAGAGTGTGTCATTTCCCAAACAGCTTTATGTGTGAGGGGTTCTTATTGTACTGCTTTGAAAGGGTGCTTTTTGCTGGTCGTAGGGTTTTTTCCGCTTATCTCTGCCAGTTGTGCTGGGCTTGAGTCGCCTTTTTTTTGCGAGGCCGAACCTCTTCCGTGGTTTCTGTTTCCCGCTTGGGGACTACCAACGCTTGGAAGGGTTTGAATTGTGTGAAGCAGCTCGGGGAAGCTTTTGTGCACCGCATCGCGGAGTGACTGGTAGTTGTTGATGTGTCGGAGCCAAACGTGCCCCGAGAACTTCCAGTGATTGCAATGACTCATTTTGATTCATCCCACCCCAGGGGATACCAACTACCAGTCCCCAAGGGAGTTGTTCATGTACTCAACTACCTATAGTTGAACAACTCAGGGCAGTCTGTTCGATGTCGCCAGGTGTCGACCTCTCACGGCAGCCTGCTCGCTGATGGGAAACCATGGGCCCTGGCGAGCATGGTATGCAAACTCGGATGCTGCGCTGGCTGCTGGCACGTTTTCAATGCGAAGATAGAGGTTCCTGGAGGTTCCCGGTCCCACCTGTGGAGTTTCACAGCCTTTGGTCTTCACCCTGGTGCCCTGAGGTTCACGTGACCTCCGACGAACGAGTTGGTTTTCAATGACCGCGTATCCGGATGGTTGCAGAGATGGAACGTATTGGAGTCACGGTGCCCACCTTGGTGACCAAATGACAAAGGTTACCGCTTAGCTCAACCTTTGGCTGTGCCTTGCGATTCAAAACCATGGCTAGCTCCATGCTCCCGTGACTGAGCACGTGGAACAAGCAGCTGCTCTGCTGAGCTGCGGGTGCTCCGGTCTTTGGGACATCTGTCTGGCCATCCGTCATTTCTCGTGGCAAAAGAACGCAGCTGCCATAGGCATTATTGACATATCTTCAGATTCTGTTACTGGTTTGGCAATGGACTTGAGACCAGATTTCATCTCCCGCTTTGACTCTCAGGCTCACAGCGCAGCTTTTCAAAGACAAACACACACACACACACACACCCACACCGACACCGCGCGATGTAAGATTGCAAGATGATGCAGGACCCTGTGATTGAGTGCTTACTGCAGCAAAAAGGGAGGTTCTCACAGCTCCGCACAAGCTGGCGATGCCGATGCAGAAGCGTGGCGCCCAAAACCCACCAGTGGAGGCCCGAAGGGGGATGGCAGGCTTGGGGCGGCGACCAGGAGAAAACCCCGTGAGGAATTCACCAGGGTTGCGGCTGGACCGGTGAGTCGTCACATGTTTTTTTGGAGACATTCTCTTCATTCAGGATGCGCGAAGATTTTTGGGCAGGGCAACCCCAGTCATGAAGGCCGAACTCAAACTCCTAAGTTTCTTTGCTTCATGGGAGGTGGTCTTTGCTTACATCAGGGCATGGTGTTCACGATCAACAAAAGCCGGTGGTCGGCGTACGAGTATCGCAGTTCCGAGTATCGCAGTCTGGCAGTTCCGAGGGTCCGGTATGTTCTGGAATCGTTTTGGATGGAAAAGAACGTCTGACCTCCTGAGAAAAAACACTCCGCATGATCCAACTCGTGCATGTTTGTAGACCAGTCAGCTCAAATGCAGCCAAACCCCATCCAAGGGGAGGGCAATTTTGTCATGAGTCCACATGGGCAATACCGTCTCTTCGGTGCAGCTGGATCACCTTACAGCATTAAGGTGCGATCTTACCTTCGCTACAAAGGTATCAACCACAAGTGGGTCGTGCGTAACTCTCCAGAGTCGATGCAAGAACATCAAAAGTATGCCAAGCTGCCTTTGATCCCAACACTAGTCACTCCAGAGGGCCAAGGTCTTCAAGATAGCACTCCAATGATCGAAGAAATGGAGCAACTCTTTCCGGAAAGGTCCATCTACCCGCCAAGTCCAGTTGGACGATTCATGTCTGCGTTGTTGGAAGAGTTTGGAGATGAATGGGGCAACAAGTGGATGATGCATTTTCGCTGGTACAGCAGCTCCTCTGGCCTGTCGGCCGAGGTCATTTCGCGCCGCACGGCGGCGGAGATTTGCTCCGGTGCGCCGGATGTTGACACCATGGTGGCCATGGCCTCCAGCTTTAAGGAACGAATGCTTCAGAGGAGCTTCACTGTGGGCTCCAACGTTCAGACCGCACCCATCATAGAGCAGTCCTACCTGGAGACCCTACAGCTCTTGGAGAAGCACCTGGCATCGCGACCCTTCCTGTTCGGGAAGTCGCCGTCCCTGGCAGACTTCGGCCTCGCGGGTCAGCTATATCAGTGCTTCGGAGATGTGGCTGCTGGCGAATTGATGCGCTTGTATGCCCCCACCGTAGCTTTGTGGTGCGAGGTCATGGCCAACCCAGCACCGCACGAAGAGGGTGGCTTCGAAGACTGGGCACAGCTCGCCCCGACCCTAGAGCCTTTGGTGGCCTCGCAGGTGTGCCTCTTTCTGCGCTGGTCCGATGCGAATGCGAAGGCCTTGGAGGGAGGCCGCAAGGACTTTGCCGTCGATGTGGGCCACGGGCAGACGTGGTCTCAGACGGTGGGCGGCCCGCAGCGTTACCACGCCAAGTCCCTCCGGGAGCTCCGGAGGAAGTTCGCACAGCTGGACGAGCCCGAGCTGAGGGTGATTCTGGAGCGCTGCAACTGCCTGGAACTCTTGGAGGAGCGATCCAAGCTTTGAACTCTTGGAGGAGCGATTTGATTCTGTCTCTAGAGGAGCCCGGCAGCTGATGGACGAGCGATGTGGAAAATTTATCTTCTTGGCCTTGGGACGCTTGGTCTTCAGGGAGAAGGAGTATTTGGAGCAAGCCGCGCGCAGCCGAAAGATTGGCTTCAATGAGCTTTATGGGTATGTTCTCAACCCGGAAAACCATTTTTTTAAAAAAATATTATACTTACACACTGATTGAAGAATCATTGGACATTCTTGCAAACGTCCTGGTCAACGTATTGAAAGAGGGCCGGGGCCGTCATCATTGGCATGCTACATTCCTCCCCCATGGGGTTGCCCAAGGATTCCCCAAACTCCGGTGGCCCTCCACATGGTTCCGGTGGCCCGACTCACTCCGACTCACCTCCGTCGCGCCCGGCTCGCGCGTGCGCCCCGTGCGAGCCAGGCGGCTTGGAGCTGAAGGGAGCTCAGGCGTGAGCGACGAAAGCGACGGCCTGAGACCTGAGTGGGGTTGGGGTTGGCAGGTTGAGCACCAGCATCACTGTCTCAGTTGAAGTCTGTATGACAGGTTTGTATGAGAAGTCTGTGTGTGAGGGTGCTGGGGGCGTGGTTTCTATTTTCTACAATGAGGTTGCGGCATGAAGTGTGCCGGAGGGTAGGGAGAGTTTTTTGGGTTTGCATTTGCGGACAGGACTTCTGTCAGTGATGAGTCTGTCAGAAATGCCGGTGCGCGGAATGCAGTGGAATGCAGTGGTCGGCAGTTTTCTTGTCATGGAAATGGAATGACCAGTGTTCCATCACGACTTCAGTGTGGAATATAGACGACATGTGTTGGGACATGCTGGGACACTGTCGAACGGGTGCTCCTTTGGTGATCCGACACCATGAACCGGCCCCTGCCAAGGGGCTCCTGGGATCGAGATGGTAACTGCTTCGAGATGGCGCAAGACTCATATAATGCAGACTCTTTGTGAATAACATGAACTGTAGATTCACCCGCCATGTTATTAGACCCCCATGTAATATCTGTAGACCCCCCCCATGTTATTTGGACCTCCTGGTTGCCCCATCTGGACATCCTCGTGCTCGCTGGGCCAACACCTAGGAGGTCGGACGCTTACGAAACCACCTCGTGCTCGCCCGAAGGGCCGTCGTCCGCACCGGGCACGCGTCCTGCTGGTTTCGCCAGGTCGCAAGCTGACTGAGAACATGTCGCAAAGACGCATGGTCTCTCACTGGGTGCCAACAAGGGTGGCGAGGGTCTGTGGAGAACTGAAACCTTTCAGAAACCAAAGGCACAGATGCCCTGCCCGCCGGTTTCTCCTGAAGAACGGTCTTTTGTGATCTGTATTCACAGGCCAATGTTGGGCTGCTTGGAATGTAATGTATGCTTCTTGATTTCTTATTTTAGAATGTATCATATGAAGGCAGCCAGAGGGTTTTTCTTTGGATAGAGGATGCCGACAAAGCCATTTCTTTGAGACCCAAATTGCCAAAGAACGCTTCGGGCGAACCCATCGAACTTGCAGCGGCAGCAAAACAAGGTGAAGGTGTGCCTCCCGCGTCGCCTTTGCGCGCCAGGGTCCTTTGTTTCGCATTTGTGGCGCTTGTCAGATCAGTTCACATATCTCAACAGAGCAACCTTTCGAGTTTTGGCTCTGCTGGCTCGCACCATTTCGTGCATGTTGCATCCCAACGGCCGCTGGCGAGGCGGACGACGTTTGCCGCGCAACACGGCCGTTTCAGGGTTCAAGATGTCAACGTGCATGGAGACCTTGGAGCAAGAATGGTGAATCGTTGACATGGTTCCTTCACCTGCAGATCAACCACAAGATTCCTTGATTCCTGTTCCTCACACATCTTGTCTTGTTTTAGTTACCAGAAGCTTTCAAGTGAAATGATCCTACCCCGTCTTCAAAGTAGGGAACCTCCCCCAACCCACTGAACGGTTATTTGTTAGAACAGACTGCAGCACCTGACTCTCGCTTGAACAAGAACCACGTGTCCCAAAAAAGCGTTCAACGTCCGCCTTGATCGCCACCGTGTGTGGGACCTGCGGTGGCCATTTCTCGCTGTCTTGGCGGAGATGTGGGGCGGGGGCGCCTAGCTTGGTGACGACCACGCGTGCCTAGGGGGGTGCCGCTTGGGGCGAGTGGGAGCGATGTGCTGCGGAGGATTTGGTTCCGCTCGGATGAACAAGCACCGCCCAGGGATCTGGTTTCACGAACGCCAGAGAAACGACATGTTTGGTTATGGTTTCTTGCATGATGGGTGGCAAGAACAGCACGAACATTGCGTCGGCAACGGGACACCTCGCGACACATCGGTGACGTGGGCCGAATGAGGCCTGCTGCTACTACTGTTGCTTGGCCTGCATCGGGAACGCTTCCAGGTGGTCGGCTGGGGTCTTTAGATGAAGCGATGGCACAACGTCGAAACCTTGTTGACAGCCTACTAAAAAGCGTATGCTTTTCGATCAAATAAGTCAGTGACCCGTGAACAGTCTCAGCGATTTGGTTCAGTCTGATTATATATATATATATAACTATATAGTATAATATATATAGTGTTGGCACAGTCCTCATCTCGCAACACCGATTGACATGCGATTCGCAACACCTGGATGTCGAGACGGGTCAAGTGGATGAGGATGGATTTTGGGGTCTCCAGAGGGCGGCAAAACATGGAATTTGAGCTGTGGATTGAAGGTTGCAGAGATGTTAGATATGGATGTGCCTGAGGTTTTTTTTGAAGGTCTGAGGTCTTGCAGATGGTGTGGGCTGGCTGATGTGTGGATGACATGGTTCAAAGGAGACGCCTCACATTGCTGAGGATGGGGACCACCTGCCGGGGAGCAGGCAATGGGATGACCGGCCTGTGCAGACTAGAGGGTTTGTGCTGACTATATGGAGGATTTTTCAATGGATCTTCGATAGACTCCAGGCCAAGATGACCAAGAAGAGTTGTCTTGTAGATGCACATGTCACACACACACACACGCTCAAAAAAAATAGAACACAACTTCGTAGCCTTGAAACTCGTAACTCCCTGGCCTTGAAACACCCATGGCTCCGCCAGGTGACCATGGGAACGCCACAACCTTGCGACTCTGACCTGCTTCCACGAACGAAGACCACCGAAGACACGACCCCGCGACCCACAAGGACATGGAGGTAGGTGTCGAGGACATGGAGCTTCGGATTTCAGGGAGAGCGGCGGGGAACTGGGGCGTTCCCATTTGCGTGACAGGACCAAAGACACCTTCGATGCCTTCCTGCAGCAGCAGGTCAAGTGTGGAAAAGGGCCTGGCTGGGTATTAGAGCGAAGCGCTTTTTGGTTAAAAACATGTGTTCATGAGTTCTCTTCTATTCTTGCGGGCTCCCGAGGGCTCTCCTGGACTCCCGTTCATTGGAAGAGTGAAGGGCAAGCGGAATCCATTTACTCTGTATGCGTGGAAGCAACAGTCCATAGAAGACCTGCTGAGAGCATCTCAGAGCTCAAATCGTTCCATGAAGGGGTTCCTTATCAGTTGCAAAGGCTTTTTTGGGAATGGTTTCTGAGCAGCTCGAAATATCGGAGTCTGTGCTTGACTGCAACGAGTTTCTTGATGTTGATGTTTGTGGAAGGAACCGTCGTCGTATGCCTTCATGTATGACATTGTCATTTCCCGCAAACTACCACAAGAACACATGTTTAAGCAATGGATTGAACACATCTGCAGCGGAAGACCCCACCCCAACGGTGCCCAACAAAAGGCCTCCAAGAGCCCCGCGCTTCCTTTTCGTACACTGCCGCCAGCGCGAGCAGCAGCGTGCGGCGCTGGTGATGTTCCACGTGAGTTGGTGCAAGGTGCCATTTTCTGGGTGGTGATTGGGCCACGATCCACGTCACAATTTTCGGGGTCTTCAAGACCCCGATCATGCCACCCGCGACGTTCCCCGTGACATTGCTCACTAATGGTACAACTTCATAGTCGTATGATATATGCCCACAAATGCTGCATGGATCAGCCAAAGCCGGGCAATTTTCAGTCAGGGTGGTCACTTTACTCCAGTACATTTCAGTACTAATTGTCAGCCCTGAAGATACTGTTGGAACCTGTTGGAACCTGTCCTGTTTTGTTGAGGCTCGTGGGTTTGCCGTACACGCCAATCACAGGAGTCTGGAGCGACGGTACATCACAGTACCCGAGCAGGTCATGTCCCGATTCCCGATCCTTCCAAGACGGTCTCTATATTAGACTGAGCTGTTGTATCGCGTTGTACAAAAAGTGGTCCCCAAATAGATAGAAAAGTAGATCCCCACTGAGAATGTACCGGAATGCGTTTCCATCTATTTGGGGACCACTATATACTCTTATGATATGAACATGAGACTTCTGGCATCCTCCAGTCGTGACACCCTTCGGACACGAGAGTTTCCCATCACCGTCCACCGTCCAGACACGTCCCGGGCCGCCACTCGCAGGCGTGTCAACGCACCTTCCCCACCTTCGCGGCCGCGGCGACGTCCGCGGCCGGAGCGCCTGGTTCCGCGCGTTGGGAGCACGATGACGACGACGACGACGACGACGAAGACCCTGGTCCGGGCGGTCTGGCACGGTATTTTTGGGCAGAGCTTCCAGCAAAAGCTGGCTAGATCCATCCACTGACCTCCCACGGTTGAGGCACTTGGCATCCCGATTGCGCCCGCCGAGGCAGTGCCGTCGGAGGTGCCGGTGGCCTTCGCCCACGTGGATTGCACCGACGACAAGGCGTGGTGCCGTGGAGTGCTGGGGAGGTGTGGATGTGGGGACTAGGAGTCACGTGTTTCTCGTGCCAAGGCTCCGAATTGAGACGCATCCGCATCCAGCGCAAAGAAGAACGACATTCAGATACCCTAGCAAGACGTTGCAGGATGTTAAATGTGGCAACTACGAATGCACGAAAGAAGAGCAAACACCTTAACTCGGAGGTATCATGGGTGGAGGCTCGTTGCGTTTTCTGGCTTGGAGGGTATTCACAAACATTCCTCTCCGCCCAAAACCCAGAAATTGAACCGTCGCGATAAGAAGAAGATTCGTGGATTCGCCACGGTGCCGGGTGCTCGCCATGGCGCGCCATGCTGGGCTGCACAGCCCGAGACTGGCGCCGGGAAACCTGGTCCTTTGCGCGGGGGGGGGGGGGGGTGATTGCCTCATAATTAGGATGCTAGACTAGACCAAAGTAGAGATTTCTGACAAGATTTGAGGTCTGTGGATATGTCCAAAACATTTTCAGGATCCAGGGCAGCACTCTTTGGAAGTTTCCGATGCGCAGGAGGAACACCTGTTATAGCTATTGGCACAAGGGGGCGACTCACTTCGATTCTCCTGAAACGAGCGAATACTTTTTGGAAGGGATCCTCGATGGGCGCCTGGTCGTCATCCACATGCCTTTTGCAGAGATGGAGTGGCCAAATGTCATCGAATCATATCTATTGAATTCCATTGACGCAGTCTGGCCTAGGTTCTGACATATTTTGTTGGTCTCCAAATGAACATCCTCAGGGTTCTTGCAGAAGAGTGCCCCTTGAAGTCCAGTCCAGCATCCTCCGCCAAAGAACTCGCCTTTAAACGTCTCCGCGGCGGAATTTGGCTTCAGCGGCCGCCGGCCGCCCCACCTGCCGGCGAGTCACCCCAGCATCCAAAGGGAGATGCTGGGTGAGATGACTATGAAGAACATGATTTGTAGATGGTACCAATGGAGACGAAAGACCGATGTTTCAATCAATGAGCAAAGAGAGAAGGAACATTCATGAAGCAGCTGCAATGGTGACGCTGGAGGATTCTAAGTCAACTTGTTGGGTAATATACTCTGTTGCAGCAATATTTCCGGAAGTGCCTGTCGTGAAGTCTGCCGCTTGCAGATTCCATGCTGTGTGGAGTCTGGTTGCTGAACTGGATATGGAAGTTGGGAGAGAGAGAGAGAGAGGGAGTGTGTTTTCCAGCATAGTCCCTTCCGTGACAGGTCGATTGAAGACACCCAAGTTTTTGTTGTTTCTCAGATAAACCCTAGGGTCGGTGGGAGATTGCTGATTCTTGAAGAGGCCAAGGGCTTTTGGTGCCACTGTAGACCTGGAACACAAGCCACAACACACACACGCACAAACTCTACTGTTCCCAAAGGTTGTTTGGCCTTGGCAAAGCTTGTCCCCCCTGGTTGGACCTCCCTTCTTTGACGCATCTCCCCGACTGCGACTTCCACCGACGCCCCGCCAAGAGACCGCCGCTGCGGTGGCCCCTGAAGCGACCGAGCCAAGGCTCATCTTCCTGCTGGCGGTGGAAACCACCCAGGCGCAGGACTTCCAGGTGGCCCGAACGCCGAACCTAACCGAACCCGGGGCACCACGGCGTGGTGACAGGATGGGACACACCGGGGGACGCCAATGAAGATGTGCTTTTTGGGACGCCGAGTTGGTTTTCCGCATTTTCGGCAGAGTGTTCTTTCTGTTCCTTGATAGTTGGTGAGACCGTCGGTGAGACCGTTGGTGCGTCAGAAAGATCGAGTGGTGCGGTGGTGCGCCCACTCTGCTAAGTCTTGATCCGGGTCGAGTGGTTGCTGTGAACGGCACCGGTCAACAGCGCCGGTCAGACCTGTGGGCTGGGTCAAAGAAGATGGTGGAGTTCCAAAAGAGCAGCTGTGTAGAGTTTCCAGTGAGTGGTGAGAGGAGGATGGGCAGATCAAACCTTCAAGTTGATTTGATCGAATCTCTCGCAGCGGCAGGAGGGCGACCCATCTTCAGCGTCCCCAGGTTTTCTGGGCTCGTTTGAAGGCGCAACAGTGATCGCTGCCTGCATGAGGTTGTACTGAGACCTAGATGAGTGAGTGGAGTATGGGAGCCTCCTTTGCTTTCAGCACCCTTTGGTAAACCCAGGTTGGAGATGGTTGGAGAGGAGTTTTTTGGCTTGGGACTTCTTCATGTCTGCCGCTGTCCTTCGTGAAAACACCTTCGAGCATGAGTGTCCTTCGAGCGTGAAAACACCTTTGCGCACCGTAGCTAGATCAGCCGAAAGTTTTTTTCAGATGAAGTTGCTTTTGCTCATGATGTTGACTCTCGATCAACATCAACCCATAAAATACAGGCTGGTCCTTATATACTCAGAAAATGGCTGGGTGCTGCATTCTTTTTTCTTTTTTGCGGTGATGCCAATTGGCACTTGCTAGTTCGGCTCGATGAGGCCACAAGGCGGGAATCTACGCACTGGCCGTCTCCGACTTCTTGGTGGCCTCCGGTTCCAAGGTCGGGCCCGTGGGGATCGTAGATGAGCTGAAGACCTTTGGAAACGTGGGCTGCGGATTTGTGCTTTTGACGAGAAAGGTTGCTATGATGGGATCCGTTTCTTGTTGGGTGAGACGTCTTCTTGCTTTCTAGAAGCGCTCAGGTTTTTCAGTTGTAAAGTGATCCCTACCGCCATATAGGGCTTGATTCCTGATTCAGGTCAAGGAAGTATGTTGTGCGGCGCTGGTTGGAGACGGTCATTCCAAGTGAATGGACAGCAGATTTGGCCGCAGGAAGCTCCAAGATCGGTCCCGAAAACTCATGAACATCATGAAGATCATATCATGAACAACACACCGCCAGGACTTCGCTCCACTTGGGTCAGGGCCTCACCATATGTCCTTCTCCACCATATCTGCGCCGGTCTTCGGTGCCTTCGGCAGGATGGCTCCATCCGCGCCTGGAACCTCACGCGCCCCGCGCTGAGGGCAGCCGAAGCGGCGCCGCGGAGGCCGTTGCGCCGCGAAGCATGGCGCGAGCGGGGCTTGGAGGATTGGTAGTCAATCAGTGACCTGGCCGGGGGTGCACCGGAATAACAGAAAAGAAAGGGTGGCATGGCTGCCTGCTGTGCAATATATTCAGTAGAGTATTCAATAGTTGCCTCATGATGCCTCCATCTCAGAAGGAGTTTGGGTGGTGAAACTCTTGAACGGATCTCTGTTTGAGGCGCTCCAGGTTCTCTTGGTTCAGTCAGCCCATCCCAGAGGACCCAGTCTTTGTGGCAAAACCTTGAACTTAACCTTGCAATATAGGAGTGACGCAACAACAGAACTCAATTGCTGCCACACCGGACCAAAAGAACCCCAACGCAGAAGAGCTCGCAGCTCGTGAGGCCGTTGAAGGAGCCGGGGCGGCCCAGTGCGGGAGCGACGTTGGACCTTGCTCGGCTGGTCAACTGTCAGAGGACAGATGTAGGATGATGTATGCAAATTTTAAATGATAGCACCAAAAGCGCGATATATTTTTATCAAAAATTCCTCTCCAAAAGGCAGGATGACCAGCCGACCAGCCTCCGACTTCCGCGAGGTGGACGGCGCACCGCGCCGGCGTCACCGCGCTGGCGCTGGGTCCGGGGCACGTGGTGTCCGGTGGGGCGGACAACGTGACGCAGCTCTGGAGCCTGGTGTGGGGCCCGAGCGAGGGAAGAGAAGAGAGAGAGGTGTGAGAGCTTTTGTGTGGTTCTGATGGCCCAAATGCAGTGGGTGAGGCAAAAACTGTCGAATGTCTTTGTTGGACTGGCAAACCCTGTGCGACTCCCACCATTGCTGCGCTTCCCGTTGCTACTGGTAGTAGTGACTAATCACTGTCGTCGTGTTGTAGCTGTTTCGTTTGCAGTTTCCATTGCCCACTTCATTGGCCAACAGCAGTTGACGAAAGTAGATCTCCTGAGCGCAAGGACATGGAAGAGGAGGACTGAACTAATGGAACTCGACTATGCATAACCATTGGAGACCCCAGGCAGTTCGGGGAAACCAGGCAGTTCGGGGCTGGTGCCTTTCCAGGCCACGGGCGAACTGCTGCGCGAGCTCCCGCACCCCAAGACGGTGGCGAGACCGAGAACGGGAGGAGCCTGGTTTGTTGGGTCATGTGGAGCCTGGCAAGTCCTACAGAACCCTCCTCTCCCTGCTTGCTGCCTGAAAGTTTCAGTTCTTTGCTTGTGGCCACAGTTGTGGGCACATATGAAGGAAGGGCAGGTCAGCAGGGAAGAAAGTGGTTAGGTGCTTCTGCACATGTTGAGGAAGTTATTTATTTTGGCTGGTGCCTGGTGCCAAGGAGTTTTGTAAAGGGGTACTCTAACCATTATTGATGCCAAGTGAGTGGGTATATAATAGGCATTCCTTACCTTCCAAGAAGCACCCTGCTACTTTTGTACTTCTTTAAGCCATTTGGATTCTGATTGGACTATAGGTTCTGACTGTTTTGCTTTGAGTTACGCATTTTGGGCACCGCTTGTCCAGATGATGACAAAAAAGGTTGAGTAGTGGCAAGAAAGCGGCGAGGTCGTGTTGCAACCCCTTTGAAGAATTCTGGAAATCGCATGAAACCACGCTTTTCGATGCCATCTTCAACCTCCCAGGTCTTTGGTCTATCAATCTCAGGCGCCTCCAAACGGGTCGTCGGAGCGATGCGGCAAGTCACACTCCAAGTCACCTCTCCCCCACAAATCTGACGTGTTTCTCTTCCTGGCCGAAAAGCTTTGTTCCTCATCCCTCATCCCTCTCTGTCCAGACCGGGTCTCGTTCGGCGCCGGTCTCGCGGCAGGCGACCGGCTCTTGAGCGCTTGCTGGGACGGGCGGCTGCGGGTCTTCGATCTGGCGGAGGGACGTCTGGTGCAGGAGCTCGCGGGGCACCAGGGAGGGCTCTACGACGCAGCTCGGTGGAGGGGGGTTGAAGAGGTTCGGGGCTGGGTGGCGGACCATTGGCTTGCAGGGTTGGGGTAGAGAGCAGATGGGAGAGTTGTCAGGCACTTTGGATAAAGCCACGGCATGATAAAGTGACGTGCTCGTGGTCAACGATGATTCATGATGCTACTTCTAAAACCTTGGACCCTTGTACTTGTACAGATGTTGTTAAAGCTCTTCTCAGTGATTGGACATGCCTGGCAAGTTTGGGTTGCACCCCCCGCCGACCAACGAAAATAGCATAAAATGGTCTTGTCATTTGAGAAGTCTTCTGAGTGGCTGAGTGGGGGGTGCAGTGATCCTTTGTCTGACTGGTGCTTAGTTGGGAATGAGGGTGACTCGAAACTTTCCTTCCCTACAAGTCGCACCGGTCAGTCATCCCACAAGTCTCTCACCGCCCAGGTCTCTCACAGCCCCCTGGATCCGACGCTGGTGGCGACGGCCTCGGCGGACAGGCGCGGCGGGTCGACACGGCAAATGCCCGGTTTCGACGAAGCGCTTCGTGCCAGCACACGCCGTGCGCAAGCGTCATCGGCCGTAGGCTACAGGGCTGGAGGTTTGCACAGAATCTATGGAAATGGCCTTTTTGGTTGGACAAGTCCTGCAGAAAGCAGGAGCCAGAACCATGCAAGTCAGACACCAGGAAGATGGGAATTCTCGAGAATTGCTTGCATGTTCCAAAAGGTTTTATTTGAATTTTTTAAATATGTTTTCCTTTGAGCCTCGCAGGACGGTGCGGGTCTGGGACTTGAAGACTGGGCGACAGCTTTGGACGCTCATGCACAAGGAGCGCCACTGCTGGGGGCCGGCCGCTCCTCCTCCTCCTCCCTCCTCCTCCTCCTCTTCTTCTTCTTTGTGGTTTTTGTTTGTTCGTTGTTTTTTTGGTGCTTGTTGTTGTTGTTGTTGTTGTTGTTGTTGTTGGAGACTGCAGGATGGGTGAAACTAGAGGGTGGCTCTGGCACATGATATGTCTGCAAGAAGGCCAGGCCTGCTTGGGCATGGTTTGTCATTGGTATCGGGTCTCGTTTCGCCGTTTCTGACCGTTCACCCGGTGACGAGCTCAAACGACGACCGCCAGGATCATGTGACGTCGGTGGATTGGTCTCCGAAGAACTACACCCTCGCCACGGGCGGGTGGGACCGCAGGCGACGGCAGATGCGGCGGAGGAAGTGGATCGTGTCGAAGACCCAAAAACCAATGGTGTGGATGGTCATCCATTTGAGGGAGGGTGTGGTGGGGTACTAGTGGGGTGACATAGGATGATGCAGGCCGCTCTGAATTTTTTGGATCATGAAGGGCCTGAGTGGAGAGTGGACTTGGTTCTTTGGGGCAGACAGGTGCTGATTCATAGCCAGGTGTTGATTTCCTTTTCTTGTACAAGCAGGATGTAATTCGCTGTTCGGGTTGTTCTGTTTATATACTCTCTAAGTCATTCACGTGGAAGTGGAACGGCGTGCTCCTCCGACTTCTTGCGGCCATGTTCCCATCCACGTAACCATGATGATCTCAAACGAGAAGCACCATTCTCGTGCCATTTGCCACCCCCGGTGAAGGGGCGCCAGGTTCCGGCTGTGGCAGATGTCGCCGGAGCAGGTGGCCCTCTGCCGCACGCAGCGCTGTAGGGAGTTGGTGCCTTGGCTGAGCCCGGTTGACAAAAACATTCCATGCTGCAGTAGAGCAAAGCTAGGGCCCCGAGCTTGGTGACCTTGTTGATGTCCGCGGTAGAATTTCGGTGATGATCCGGAGTTTTTCGCGAAGCCACTCCATCAGGCTCCGCGGCGCATGGCGCGGCACCCGCAGTTGCTGTGGTCCGTCGCGTTTGCGCCAGAGGGTTGGCACGTGGCCGCCTGCCACGGCGCAGTGGGGCAGTCGCCCTCGGTGCGCCGTGGGTGGGAAGAATTGGTGAGTTGGAAAAAGATGGGGTGGTGGATAGAATTGGTGGGTAGACTGTTCCGTTTATGTTTGTTCCTTTGTTGAGGATGGTATGGCTCGCTTCTTGTCTTGAGAAAAGTGTTGAGCAGCGGCTCAGTTATATAGTTCCTGACTCACCCCATGCCTTACGGTTGGAGTTGGCGGTCGCCATTGTTTTTGCTCAGATGTTAAAGTTTTTCCCTCACCCGTTCAACCCCGCAAAAAACCGACCCATCTCAAAGGAATCATTTCGTTTCCGCTCCGATACCTGGTGAAGTGCCTGGCGAAGCGCCTGTCGAAGCCACAGGTGGTGGTCTACGAGGTCTCCACCGGCCGGCGGCTGCGACGCTTGGGGCGGCACAAGGACACCCCGCTGGCCTTGGCTTTCTCACCGAACGGCGAGTTCTTGGTGCCTTGGCCGCCTTGGTCGCCCAAACCGCCTTGGTCGACCACCATTGTGCCGCGCGGTGGCCGCGCTTCCGAGGTCTCGGGCGGCATGGACCAGACGCTCCTCGTCTACGAGGCCAAGGCCACGGGCGACGACCTCCCCGGGGGCGACGCCGACGATGCAGAGGAGCGCCGCTTGGCGTGACCGGCCTCGCGAGGGTCTCGTCTTCGGCCGGGCGCCCGTCTTCGGATGGTCAAGGATAGCACACCTTGTTAAATGCGAATCCATACAGGCCCGTGCTGCGCTGCCTTAACGGCCATGGCCTGACAGACCCAGTGCCACTGGCTATCCAAACAGCGCCCGATCGCCAACGCCCGGTTTCAACGAAGCGCTTCGTGCCACCACACGCCGCGCGCATGGTGGTTTGGAGCTGCCAGAATGTGACTTTTCAACCCGATCTCCAGGATACCAACGTTGATTTTGATCATTTTTGTGTGCCGCAGGTGTTCAGAAAACCTGTCAAAAAGTCATATAGTGGTCCAGTTGCAGTTTGATTCCAGATTCCAACAGCTCTTTGAGAACTCTTGCTCCCACACACATCGGAACCCTCGTTGCTGAGGCCACCAGTGGCTCCACGACCTCGAGGACTTGCGAAATGGCCCGAGCGGGAACGCCACTTGGTGCCGCACCGATTCTGGGTGGGTGGGGTGGAACCCGGGGGTTCCTCAGGATTTTGCCGAGCTGAGAATGAGAATGTCAAATGGCGCCAAAGATCCACAAGAGGAACATCATTGACCGAGACTTGTTGGGGTATACTTTGTGAAAGTAGCGTTCTCACCAGGCTTAGGGGGCTCTTGGGATTGGACGCGAGAACCCAATACCTGGACCTCAGCGGACATCTAGCGCCGCAAGACCTGATGGATGCGCATGCTTCGCACAGAGCCTTCCCCGAGAAGCTTCTTCCAAGTTCTTTCAAGTCGAATGTTAACATTTTTGCTTTCACCATTCTTCACCGGGATGTTCACGCCAGAGGGGAGTGGGAGCTGTGAGGTTTCTGAACTGGCTGATCTTGCACAGCACCTTGCTGGGAGCCCAGGGGTTTTCAGGGTGTTTTCAGGTCTGAACGACCTGTAGGGCTGGAAACAAGTCTAGTGTGTAGGGTCGGGTCCAGTCGGTCCTCGCTGGCTGAGGCCCTTCGGAACCGCACAAAGAAGATGGCAGGCGTGGAAGCTTGCAAGCGCCGGCAAAGCACCTGGCATGGAGAATGCCACGGTTTCAAGCATTTTTGGTAGGGCGGATGTTCCTTGTTGATATTCTCACGAGAAAGATGAGGTTACATACTGGGCACTTGCACCTGACCTGATCGCTGCGCCATTCGTTTGGGGCCAACTCTCGCCCTTGGCAGCTCCGCATGAAGTTTGGGGCACCTCCTAAGCTCAGGGGCTGTTCTGGGGGAGGTTGCAGGGGGTTTCTCTCCCAGGATCCCCGGACCTTCCATTTGGCAGGTCCGGAGGGCGAATCGCTTCGACGCCCGATGGCCGGTGGCGGCATGGCATTTCTGCCACCTGGCTGCCATGAGGGGAGCTTGGTCAGGGGACGTTATTTGATTTGTTGTTGTTTTTTTTCAGAAGACCAGGGTGGTTGGGACTTTGATGACCTAATGTGACAAACAAGCCATGTAGAATGTATATAATTAGCTTTCTAGCTGCATCAGATGGAGTGCAAGCAGGAGGTCGCGGAAGCGCTTTGATCCCTCTGCGCGCGTGGCATATGGCTCCATAGGTTCCAAGGTATTGCTGAAGGTGCTCCCCGAACACAGCGCGTGAGACTTCCTAGACCTAGGTTGTCAGACTTGTCACAGACACATGTCGTCTACCCACTCGCGGAATGTGTCCCAGGTGAACCTGAAAAGACTTCGGGCGAACAGCTCTGGACCAAAGTCGCGGGCAGAAACTCCCGGCGCAACTTCGGGCGAAAAGGTGAGCGGTTACTGCAAAGAATGGGTCAGGACAACAATGGGTTAGCTCCCATTGATCTCTCTCTCTCTCTCTCTCCACGTAAATAATAAATCATACAGAAAAAGTTTTATTTAATATAAATATATGTGTACACACACACACACATGGCACGAAGAATACCCCGTTCAGAACAGCCCAGGTTCATCAAACATGAAACTTTGAAAGTGAGTCAGGACCTTCCCAATGGCCGCCTAGGGTGTTGGTGAACGAAGATATTTCTTTTGCGGTCCGACTGTTTATGTAAGTCTTTTTCTCAGTACAGTGCCCAGTTTGTCCAGCTAGCTGCTAGGCTCCAGAAATGACATTGGAGAATCCTTGGGAACCACACTTCCCCATTCTTAGTTTCTTAAACAGCTCAACTTCTGAGGCGTGTAAACTGGTGGGGGCATTGTGTTTGGGATTCCAAGGACAAAGGATTTCAAAGGATCCTTTGCAACTTGAACTTGTAACTCAGCTACTTCGGAAGGTCTAGGAGCCCTCCCGAAATGTCCATAATTGGGAGGTTCGAGCAGCCAGCAGGATTCTGAGAAGGGCTAGCGGGTGTAGTGCGGATGGGCCAAACTCGCCAGCACGAAGGTCGGTCAACGACCGCTCTGGGTGGCCAGTGCCGGGCTTGGGGGATAGGAGCTGCAAAGACTTTTTTCATCTCAATCGACAAAGTGTCAATTCTTTTTTGCCATGACCATGCATGACCTTTTGCCATATGTTGGGATCATCGGAGGGCCAAGCACCTTAGGTGGGGAGGGTTTGGTGGGTGAGGTGAAATCCTTTCTTCCTCACCGTGCAGGTGATGCGCTCTGGTCCAGGTTTTCCAACTTCAGGTGGTATTTTGTTCACCAGGGATGGAGTAGTTTGGCGCCCGAATCCCACTTCAGAATCGAAGGCTTTTGTGATATGTTGTTGAGATGACATGCATGGTCAATGCTACCATTGCATACCGCCAAGCACATGTTAAACTGCTTGAACTCTTGGCGCTGGTGAACTCGTGGCTCAAGACCCAGGGTGTTGTAACCCCTGAGAATACGTTGTCTCTTAGATACTAGACGTCGATGAAGTCCACATTGCTGTGGAGCCGCTGGGCAGAGAACAACATATGGCATCGTGCGTGTGGCGCTATCACTCGAGGGAAGAGATTGTTGAGGATGGAGTGAGTCGTTGTTGGGGATGAACCCTCAGTCCATTTGGTATTACTGTCTCAGGTTTGGCAGGCCTAGGGTGGACAGTGGTCATTCCTCAGAGTGATTAGAACCTGACACCATTTTGGCTCAAGTGTCAGGTTCTTCTTTTTGAGCCCTCCCAAGTTTTCAATTTGACCCACCCTGATTGGCGACCCTCTGTGAGGTACTCCCCAATCTTGAAGGATGCCTAGTCATCCGGGGTCAGCGTGAGCCACGCGCAGTTGATTCCGATCCAGAGTACTGGACAGTGCCCCCTGAGTTCAGGGGGGGCGGGTGATATCTGGAGTTGCCAGATGATGCCTGGTTAGGGGTGACCTGGCATGGAATCAGCTGGTAGGGAAGCGATCGCGCAAATAGTCTGTACGACATACAAGCTTCGGACCCGACCAGGTCTTGAGAAAAAGTGCGGAGCGCGCTTCACAGGATAGGATCGAAATAGTCTAGGAATGTATATGGTTATGATTTTTTCCCACGGCGCTGCATGTTTCCAGTACTCAGCAGGATCAGCTAGGCCAGTTGCAGAGGTCGGGGGCAGCTGGAGACCTGTGGTGTTGGGTTTTTCTCCCAAGGCTTGGTGCTCAGCCTTGTGGAGCCTGGCCTCAGTGGTCGCATGGCGCAAGTGGAGATGGGCACCGTACCTTGTGGCTGTGACAACAAGGTGTGGGTTGGTGGTCGGGTTGGGAGTGGCTTGGTGCCAGCTGCTAGCTGCCAAGTCAGAGAGCAGATAGAGCTACATAAGACCCGACGATGCCAGTGTCGTTGAATGCATGGTAAAGCACCCTCGTCTACTGTGCGTGGCAGGTGGGCGTGCTGGCGCCGAAGTCGGCGCTGGACGGCGTCCCGCTGCCGGCGGACCCGTTCTGCCAGCGGCCGTACGTGCACGCGTCGAGGACGAACGGGAGATACTGCAAGTGCGATAAGGCGGGCTTTGGTTTCGCGGCGAACATGACGTTTATGGAGGAAACGAAAGAAGTATCAGTGTGGCGTGCAGGCTCTAGACCCGAAGGTTGTGATGTTGTAAGACATTTGGCCACCAATCAAGCTGAATTCTTGGCTGTGCTCCAGTTGAACAATCGAAATTTGATGAAATTTGCTGAGGAGTTTGCTTTGGATGTTTTAGTCTCTAGTGGTGGACTGTTGGTTCCCTTGCTCCACTGCGAGTCTCATCGTCGAACGGAATGCTTCAGGGCAAGGCGCTGAACTGGCAGTTGGCACAGGGTGCTGCCCAGAAGCGCCTGGAAGAGCTCTTCCAGCCGAAGCTCCAGGCTGGACGCGATAGGTGGACACGCCGTTGATGCCGTTGGCGCGCCAATCGCCGTTTTGATCCGTTTTGGTGTGTGCGCCATGCGGCTGTGTGGCTGTTGGGGGACAAGGTCTTGTGGGCAGATCTACTTGACATCCTTCGCAGTTTGCCGGGTGGTTGGACAACAATTCGATAACAGTCATTGTCCCTCCTTGTCTCAGTAGTCCTCGCGGTGTCTTCCGCGTGCAAGGCTTTGAAAGACATGCTCTCGAAAATGGAGGAGCTGCTGGGGAGAGGGCGAGGAAGTTGCTGCAGTTTTTCTCTAAACATAGAGAGGTGTGGAATTGAGAGTTAGTGAGTAGCTTGTGATGACTCATCGAAACGCCCTGCGAAAGAAAGCTGGTGTATATAGTTAAGTCTGGCTTTATTCTCATGTGACCTAGCTATATATGCCAGCATTGCTGTCCGTCACTGTGTAGTCTTCTTTGTGGGCCATCCTGAATTTCATTGCTCCATGAAATACCGACTCAAGAGGTTGGAGGAAGTCTTTTGGATGGCAGAGCGCCCCGCTGCAACCAGCAAATCCACCAGATCCCTCGGCCACGGCCAATCGCTCAGCCAATCGCAGAGCCAATCGCTGCTTGGACTTCGCCCTCTGAGGGATCGCGCGCCGTCGTGCGCCCGTGCCGTCGCGGCTGCGTTGAGGAGACACTGGGGGTGGAGATCGATGCGTCGTCGCTGGACAAGGTGAAGCCCAAGGTGGTGAGCTTTCCCAGGAAGTGCCGTGGCCCAGGGCAGAGTGGGAATAGGATAACGATGGGGCGGGTCAGTTTCTTTGGTTGTTTGGACGGCCGTTGACGCTGAAGGTTAGGGTGGAAGCCGTGATTGAGGTTTGAAGGTGGTTGATGATGTTCTTGCCCAGACCTGTTTTTGTAGGCATCCAACCTGCCTGAAACGGGAATGGTCCTAACTGTCCTCCTTGGAGTGCACACCGACCTGAGGAATGGCGAAGGGCTTTGGGTGTGCTGCTGCCAGAGTCAGCAGAATGGCAAGTGCAAGAAGAATGCTCAGGCGTGAGCAAGCGTCGGCCACGGGGACGGGTGACAGGCCTACGGAGTCCTACGGCCTTTTGTGCCCTTCCATTTGACTTCTTTGGGTGTGGCAAAAAACATGCAACTTGGGATTGGCCAGGTTTTTGGGGGGTGTCCCAGCCCCCAATTGATTTGCCATTTGCGCCCTGTCCAGATGGAGTCGTCCTGGTACAAGAGTGGCATTCACCATGAGGCTGCATGCGGCGTGTCGACAGTGGCGGGGTCAACAGTGGCCCTTCAACGGCGACTCAAAGCAAACATGCATGCTGTTGCTTATAGGATCTGGACCCTAAGCCGTAAAGCCCAAACCCTGAGTGCTGAGGAATCTGAGATTCAAGTGCCAGATCAGAGCTTTTGAAGAACATGGAGTCAGGTTTATTTCAGTGTACACAGCTTCCATTGCTTTAAACCTTGTGGCGCTAACGTGGAGGAGGTCTCCAATAAGGTGTGGAGCCTTACATTTTTGCCAAAAAGCATCCGCTTCTCGTGGATGCGTGGCATCCCTCCTCAACCCCCGTGGCGCTTGAAAGCGCGCCAGGCGCCCGCGCGGGCCTGCGAGGCTGAGACGGAGGTGGAGACGGAGGCCGTGCCTTCGGAGGCGCGGAGGGTCGATGACATCACAGCCTTTTGAAGGTTTTCTTGGAGGAAGCTACAACACCAATCATGTGTTTCCCAAAAAGGTTTGTAAAAAGGAGCTGTGAAGCTTCATGCACTTCCCAGACTTGATAGGTGTTTGTTTGTCACTTTGCCAGACTCTAACAGTGGACAGAACCAAAAACCACATACGTCTCTTCTACGCCCGACACGGACCGACGCGGATCGTCCTGATCTCTTGAGCCGGACTCCAAGGCTGCCTCCGACAGGACTCCCTGCAACTGCATAACGCACTGGCCTCGCTAATCTCCTGTTTGATTTCAAGATGGGATGCTTTTTGGTGAGGGTCTTCAGCAGGAGCCGGAGCAGGAGGAAGAGCCGCAGTCAGCAGGCGCGCCATTGACAAAAGGCCTTGATACGGCCAGAGAGATATGTGCAAAAGCCCGATCTTCTTTCAAGGCTATTTTGCAAGAACCTTTGTCGGCCAAGCCAGGATTCTGCTATGATGTTTCAGGATTCGGGCTCACTTCCAGAAAACCATGAGCCGTTTTCAACACGATCGTCGTCATTTGCTTCGAAAGATTGAATTTCTTTTAGTTTTCCCGGATTTGGGGCGATGCCGCTGCCTCTATTGTTATGCAGTACATCAAGTGGATGTTGATTTGCGAACCCTGCAAGATCATGCGAAATCGCGCAGAACGCTACGGAACGTCGTAACTTCGAATGACATCCTTCACCTCTGTCTTCGAAAACAACTCATTCTGCGTGGAATACGTTGGACAGGCGGATCGGAGGAGCCGGATCTCCAAACTTTGGAGCAAGAGTCCACAGGCTCCCACCGCGGGCCGCGTGTGTTGCCGGAAAAGGGGGGGTCTTGGACTTCATGCGGAGTTGCTGTCCTTCTTGTGGGGAAGAAGCGGACCTAAGGGAGTTGGCCTTTGAGGCTTGGGGTGGTGTCCTTGTCTGGGCGGGTGGGTCCACCAGTGCGACGCCTGCGCTCGCAGGCGAGGAGGGGACGGGCGAGTCCCAGGAGTCGGAAGAGCTCACGGAGCCAAAGGAGCCGAAGGAGCCGGAGGAGCACCAGTCAGGCGGGGGGGGGGGGGGGTATGCAATTGAAGGGCTGCTCAGAGGAATGACACCTTTTTCGAGCTTTATTGTATGTGTTTGTTTCGTTCTGCAGCCCAGCTGAGAAAAGACACGAGAATCCCCCAAGCTTGTCAATCCCAAGCTCTCTTCAGCTGCATCCAGCAGTCTCACCAGGTCGTTCGAAGCTCTTGGAATCGATCCGCCAGGGAACCATGCTCAAGGCCAGGGATGAGCATCCCACCCAAAGAGATGGGAACGCATGGGAACCGGGGGACCGGTCAACCATCCGTGATCGGTTACATGCTGCAAAGTTCTGATGGCCTGTGTCTCCAAGTGCGTGAGAGCCGTGTGCACTTGGAAGCTGTTGGATTCGCTTTTGAAAGGTTGTTGTGGGACCGTCGAAGCAAGCCTTGGCACTTTTGTAGTCTGCGTGGCTGGGGTCTGCGTGGCTTTTGTAGTCGCCTTTCTCCAGGCTACGGAGCCTCAAGAGCCTCCGGAGCCGCAAGAGCCCAGCGAACCTGAAGAGCCTCAAGAGCCCACCCCGAAGAAACCGGCGCGGCGCGCGGCGCCGGCCAACCTCTTGGCCGGCATCCGCGCACAGGCCCGGGCGCGTCCGCGCTGAAGGGGGACGTGTGGGTTGACCCGAACGCAACAAGTGGTTGGGAGGAAAGGAGAACTACTGTAAGAATTATCGAACATTGTGGCTAGCCAGCTCATGTAAAGGAAGTAAGTGACAGATTCTAAGCAAACTCGTTGACTCCGGGGTTGGAGTGCCCTTCAACTCTTCTGCTGGGCAGAGGCTGGGAAGCCGCTGAAGAAGACCACCAAGACCACGAAGAAGTCCTCCTCACCTCTATCAGCTGCCCTGAAGGCGGTTCTTTTTTTTGGGCGGGGGCTTTTTTAAGTATGAATCTTGTTGTAAAAGTTTTGATGCGCCCCTGTTAATTTGCCTTTTCTATATCCAACCTTCTTCGTTTCAAGAACCGCTTCGAGACGCTCCCGCTCCGCAAAGCCACGCGTCTCGGGCCCCCTGATTCCGACCGAACCCGACCGAACCCGTCGTCAGCTGAAGGCAGTTCAGCTGAAACCTGCCAAGGAGCGGCAGCTGTCACGCGGCCGAAGAGGGACTTGGGTGCTTTGGGGCGCCGGCTCAAATTGGGAAGGACGTGACGAAAGTGAGGATTATTTTTGGGAGGCCATCGCTACTAGTAACAAGGAGGATTTATTTTATTTTGGGGGAAACTGTGCACGCCATTGGATGCCATTGGTCTACGATGTTTCTGTTCTACACGCAGGAAAGCCTCAGAACCTACCTGCACGGCTCCAGTTCCTCTGTTTCCAAGAGCCTGGCATTGGTGGACATGAGCTGCCAACTCAGATTCGTCCTGGCTTTTCACTCCTCGTTTTGGGAAACCCCTGGCAAAACCCTCGACCTGGTCCAGCTCGGCGAACTTCGTTGGTTTGCATTGCGACGAATACAATCAGGAAGCCAAAGCCAGACACGCGGACCAAGCGGGACAAGCTCCTGGGTGAGATTAAGGCGCGCTTTTCAGGATCTTAAGGGCCGGTGGCCTTGCGTAGATTTGACCACGACATCGCATCTTCAAAAGATGGGACACTTGTGGATTTGGAAGCCGAAGCCCTGCGCTTCGTTTCTGAAAAACGGGATCTTTTTGCACGTGTTTTCTTGGGTGTGGTGCGAGTGGCGCTGCTCGGCTCGCGCCGGCCAGGCAGGGGTGCAACTGAGCCCGCCCAAGGAGCGGACGTCCGAGGTGAAGGAAGAGAGGCGCCGAGACGAAGAGCGCGGGGCCGTTCGATGGAAAACGCCATGGCCGAGGTACAAAGACCGTGGCCAGACTCCTGGGAGACCCGAAGAACAGGAATTTCCTGAAAGGGTACATATAATGTATATATATATATATAATGTATATATATATATAGAGCTACCCAGTTGAAGTGAAGGAATATCTCTTGAAGACCGGTTCATCTACATACTTTCTATGAAGAGCACGTTTGACATAGTCTTGCACGCCTACTGACTTGGAAGCGCGTATATCTGTGTGCAAGGCGATTGGCGGCTGAGTTGTTTCCTGGCGTGAAACTCAGCTCCGCGCTACTGGACAGGCCTGAGAATCTCATGGATGTGCTCACCGGCAGTGAGAAGTTCAAGAAGCTGCGAGAGACCATGCAGAAGGAGCCTGAGGAGGCCGGTGGGGCTGTGGGGCCATTGCGAACTCCGTCTACCCTTTCGACTCACACGAGTGGTCTACCCGTTCACGGTCTTGGGAGTATCTTGGAGTAGAAGCCTTCTGCAGAGCGAATGAGCTCGTTTTGCGCTCGACCGACTCACCGGGGTCTTCGGGCGCCAAACGAAGCCTCGCGCAACAAGCGCTCGTGCAAGCAGACGCGTGGGCGCGCGTTTTGCCGGCAGGAGGACGATGAGGACTGGGAGTGAGGTCCGATCTGCGTCGAAAAAGGTGCCCGGTCGCGTGCGTGAACGCTGCGGATCGCCTGAGCCACAACAGACTTGGGGTCTAGGGTCTACTGGGATTTCCTACCTGGACTTGACAGAAGGTCTTAGACCAGGGTTCCACCATATTTTGTCAGGAAATGCCGATCTTGCAAGGGCAGCAATGACACCCCACCGAGTCCAAAAAGAAGGCCAGGCGAGTTCCGAGTTCCTTCGCGCTGAGGTGCTGCGATGCTTGTCGTTTTGGTGTGGTGCTTGAGTGACCTTAGTGGTTCACATGCGAGTGCAGCATGGCGGTAGTGCTGGACACAGATGCGCGGGAAAAGAAGGGGTATCTT
Source organism: Durusdinium trenchii (assembly GCA_963970005.1). Lineage (NCBI taxonomy): Eukaryota > Dinophyceae > Suessiales > Symbiodiniaceae > Durusdinium > Durusdinium trenchii. The sequence continues at coordinate 354,551 of CAXAMN010014447.1, forward strand.
TGGGATGGGTGGAAAGGCAGATTGCGGTGGTGAAGTTATAAGTTATAAGTGACTTAGAGTTTGTGGTCAGAGTAGGTGGCTCTTTGCCCTCAGTGATCCTCTGATTCCCAAGGCCCAGAAGACCGGGAAAATCCTGCGGTGCTGCATCGGATAAGAATGATCACTGTGGGAAACTGATCAAATCTGATTCGTTTGTTCTATTAAAAGACCCATGCTTTGCCATGTTTGTTGATGAGATAGGCAATGTTTACATGTTTCATCATTAAATACCGATACCGTGGTATTTGCATGGGAAGACCCATATTTTTAACGTCAGACCAATTTTTATGATCCCTCTTGATCATTGGCCCGTGCATTGGTTCTGCCTTTGCTTACGTCGATCCAGTTTCACCGATATGTCTGGAGTCTACAGCTGATCAAATGAAGAACTCGCCACTCTGCCGCCAGGCACTCTGCCAGAAGTTTGAGGTGCAGGGCTATCCGACCATCAAGTTCTTCTTTCCAGAGGCATTGGTTTTCCGGACAGGGAGGCGGCAGGGTGGGGTGGCTCGCTCGAGAGCCGGCTGTCATGCGGACTTGTTCCGTCACCTCGACCAACGGGTGAACGGGGTAGATGACCAATGACTTGATGATGCAAGATTTTGGGAGATGAGTTGGACCATCAATGACTTGAGTTGGACATTTGGCATCATGACATCGAAAAATCCGGCGATTGAACGATTGGACGATCGATTCAGACATGGGCCATGAACGCGTTGCGCTTCAGGAATTCGAACCAGGGTCGCCGAAACGGACGAACTCGTGGTGCATTTTGGTTGGTTGCTTGGTGAGGCAGGGACATTTCTCAAGGGAATGTTCTAAGTTGGTGGTTTGGTAATTCGTGAGTTGCCATCCCTATCTGGGAATTCTTGCAATGCTGGCATGGGTTTGCATCGTTTCCCACCAGGTGTGTGCCAATTGTTGGTCTTATGGTCACCGGATCCAACAGCTCGACTGTTCAATCACTCAGGAAAAGTAGCCTTGGACATGTGCGCACATTGAAATAGACACGGTTTATTGCAAATGTATTGGATTCTTCATTTTTGAGAACCTTCTTTTTCCTGTCAATCTGTACCTGTTCGTACTAATACAATTTCCTCTTTCTACCTTTGTTCATCACTCCTTGAAAGCTAGGCTAGAATGCTTTGATCCAAACGATTTGTCTTCAATCTACTGTCGCTCATTCAACAAACATTGCCATCAAAGGTTTTTTACAGCTAGGTCCTCTTCCTTTAGCTTGTCGCAGTGTGTCGCTTGCGGGTGCCACCTTTTTCTTCAGGAGGAGCGGCCGCCGCAAAACTTCAGGCGGAGCTGAATCGGGTTGGATCGGGAGATGGATCGGTGGGGATCGAGGAGTGAATCCTCTTAGCATCCTTAGCAGTGAAGAGCTGCCGAAATCCGAACAACTTTAGAACAGGTCACTCAAACCCAACGCAGCTTTTCTACGACTGCAGCAAGGTACAAAAATTGCTGAAAAGTCATTGAGCTCGCAGGAGGTGCGCATTTTGATTTTCCATTTTGCAGCCACTTGCCTGCAAGTGGCTGCAAGTGACTGCTACTTCTGTCCGGAGAATATCATGATTTCTCCGCACGCAGTTCTGAAGAAAAACACGATTTCTGCAATGCTGTTTTGCGAAGACATTCCTGTTTTCTCCCGAGCTGCGCGCGGAGAAATCATGAACTAATCCAAGACTTTTCCGAAAATAGATTCCAAACTTCTGCAGAGCTAGCGACGAAGAAATCTTACAGCGTTGAACTTTCTTCCTGCTTCTTTGCGAGCTTTCATGCCGTGAGTGCTGTCCCACACTTGTCAAACAATTACAGTTTTTACATAAAGAGCTCAAAGTACAGTGTTGAAGTTTACTTGCTTGAGTGACAAGTGGCTGCCAAGTGGCAACCTGAGCAAGTGGCTGCAAGTGGCTGTCAGAGTGACTGAAAAAACAAAAAATCAAAATTTACGTCATTTGCTCGCTCTCTGTGAAAAGCCTCGATTGAGTCATGTTCATGATGTGGGGGAACTCGTTTCTTGAGCCCTGTGGCCACCTGGCAGGGGACATCGGAGCATCGAAGGCTTTTTGCGCTATGCCAGGGTGTGCCTGGCACAGAGTTGCACACCTTAGAGGATGTGAAGGGAGCATGTGGGTGCATGTTGATTGGGGCGTGCTGGCATTCAAAAGACCATGAGAAAGCGCAACACTGCAGGTTCTTCGGTGGACATCCATGGGGGCAAAGTACTGGTTCCAAATCACCAACATGAGAACTTGGACTTCCCTAAGAACGGGGATGCTTGCAGTGGAAAGACTTCACAATATAAGATGAAGGTCTGGATCCGCCCACCGATGATCGGTCGAACCTGCACAAAGACCATATGGGTTTGCGGTCAAGATCGGAGGCGAAATGCAAGGCCAAGCTGGGGCACAGAAGACATCTGTTTCTCAAAGAGCCCTGGACATCCCAGGCCGCGCCCTCCTGCAGGTTGTCTAACCAATCCCCTGCTTCCCTCCACGTCTAAGCCGTTCCGGTTATAACACCTTTAGAAACGCCTGGGCGAATTGATTTCCGTGGGTGAAAAGCAGGACTCCACGAAGAGCTGAGCTTTATTCCAAACCCCCGAGATGTGGGGGACGGAGAGCTGCCCAAAGCACCAGTCTGTTCACATCCAACCAGGCCTGTCACGACCCCCCAAATTCAGCGGTTTGCAGCGATTTTTACCGTGACTGTCAGCGCTCGCGTTCGCGCCAGCGCATGACCTCAGCGCCCATCCGGCACATGAGCCTCGCAGAGTTGGAGGAGGCCACCTGGGCGCGAGGGGGCCAGGCATGGAGTTAAGCGTCCAGTTCGCTGTTGAAGACTTTTGCATTGGCATCCGACCATGAGACATGTACTTGGAGCCGCTTGGAACTGGGGGGAGGGGGAGTGTTGTTGTGCTGTTGGATCATCCAATCCACCTGTACCCTTTCCACCTGAGAACAAGGGACAGTTTTGTGGTTGCGTCAGACTCGCAAGTGCGCGCATCCAATCCAGCAGATTCTCGAGACGCTTGCAGCCTGGCCTGAAGCAAACGCACCAATAGGACCATCATGGACAAAGCAGAGAGGTCAATAGCTGTGGGTCAAAGCACTGTTCATGCAGAAGTCAACCAACAGGATGGAGCCATGTTCACCTTGCGTCCAGCTTGACCCCCCGGCCCGTGTGGGCCTTTCTTGGGCCCAGAAGAAGTCATAAGAGAACATGTTCCGAAAAAGAGGACTCATCAAAGCTGTGGGTTTCACGCCTCCAGAGCCTTCCAGAAGCTGGGGTCAGTGGAGCCCGACCAGTCCACCATAGAGCTTGACCTGTGGCGTCGGTAGGTCAACGAAGGTCTCCTGCTTTTGACCCCCAGCCATATCATTTGGCCAATCGATCTCCCACATTGGAACCCAAAGGAAGACGCCCGACCAGTTCACCCGAGGAAGTTCGCGGATCGGACCCTGGAGACCCCGAAGCGAAGCGAAGGAGCTCGCTCGACCCTCGGTCCTCCGCCGGGTGGGTCCAGCAGCAGCCGGGTGGGTCCCACATGCTCACTCGACCTCGAGGCTCTCAAGACGGAGTCTTACAGTGCGCTGTTGCTACTGGAGAGGCGGAGCTTCTAACGGGATCTCCACCGTGATGCATTCGGGGTGATGCATGGGAGGTGGATTTGGGGAAGGACATGACCACGATGCATTCGGGGTGGTGCAGTGGATCAATTAGTATGATTATTATATATGATCTACTCTACACATGTGTCTCCTGAGCTGGCTCGTTGGATCTACCGCTGGGCACCCAAAGCGGTGCCTTATCTTGCGCGTGCTGGGGCAAGATCTCATGTCATGTTGCAGATTTTGTCGGCGGTGACTGGAGCAAAGGTTGCTGAACTTCGAGAGGAGGAGCATGCCATCGTAGACTCATCCCATTTGGATTGAAGAACCTCTTCACAGGGGGCGGTTGATTCATCAAGAGTCTACATTAGGTCAATCATTGAATTCATCATCCAGAATCGAACTATCTTCGCTTCTGCAATTGACCACCTCCTCCGTGCCTCAGTGGGTCAGGGCGGAGGTCCATCGATCGTGCGACGTCCACGGGTGGCTCCGGTATAGGCCGCGAAGGATCTGACTCCGTATAGGTCAACCGGTCGGTCTAGCTGGTGTACCATCAAACATACGAAGCACAAAAGGATATGCATCTCTTGGCTGCAAGAGGCACGATCCTAGCAGGTTCTCTGAAGTATTAAGGGTAATGCATCAGCTGATAGAGTAGCAGTCCAATGCAGGAACCAAGACCATGCCGAATTCGACCAAACCATCAAAGACATTGAGTGCCGTCGCAAGCAAGCTGCTCTATGATGTAAAAACATTGGAAGTACAAACAAAGCAACAAACGCTCCGGATGAAAGGACCAGCAGAATTATTCCTGACATAGTTAGCTAGGCACAAAACGAAGCATTTGCAGGAATCTCTCTTAAACCAAAATTCAAGCAACAAAACGCAAAAGGCTTGGAGAGGTTAGGATTCCGACAAATCTGTGGAGGCATGCCATTTCGACGACAAGGGCACTCCAATACCAGATTGAGTCAAATCAAAACCCACCATTTCATTCCGACTTTCCAATCTCGAAAGCACCAATGCTCCCATTCCACAACAACCAAAAATCGCGTTCCAACAGACATAAGCTCCAGTGGAAGGTTTGGGATGCAAAAACGGAATAAAAAGCCGTATACTGCGTACGCACAGATTCATGATCCATTTTTTGCGATAGATACTTCGCACCTGCACAATTCATGGCCAATAGACTCTGTCTTGTCTGTCTTGTAAATTAGATGCCTGGCCGGGGGAAACCGGACGTGTCACGGGTTTGACCACCCCGCGCTTTGACGTCACCGGCACTCGCTTTCGGTTTCGCTTACGTAGCAATATTGCAAACATCGTGCCTTTGGTTTTTGTTCATCACCTTGACACCCGGCACTGCTCCCTAGTGCCAAGGGTATGGGGAGGGGATTTTTTTCAGTGTGTTGCGCAAGTCGTGTGGTCTCGTCTCCTGGTTTTGACCAAGCTGTTTTGATCGGCCCAAACGCCTGAAACACCAGTCCTGCGATCTTGTAGGAGTTTGGGCCGATCTTGCAGAGCGAGAAGCCTGTGAGGGCACTCAAGCAACTCCTGGCAGCTCAAATCGGGTGTTCAAGGTTTCAACTGAGACTAATTGAAATGCAGATGGGCGAGTTGAATGATCAGGATCCCTTGACAGTCTTGACAGCAGATGCAGAGATGATGATCCCTATGAGCTTGCAGCTCCTTGTCTTGGATTTACATTCTTCCGATGCAGCCAATGAAGCATTCATTTCAGCTTGTCGGGAGAACCGCTTGACCCAAGTGGAAGAGATGCTCCAGTCCCCTCAAGATCCGAACGTGATAGATACTACACAGGGCAGCAGTATACCGATGCATGCAGCCGCCGAAAACGGGCACTTGAAGGTGGTCCAAATGTTGATAGAAGCTGGTGCAGAAACGACTGCAGTGGCACCAGACGGGGCAACAGCTTTGCATATGGCAGCTGGGAATGGCCACTTGGAAGTGGTGCAAAGTCTGCTAGAGGCGGGCAGTGAAAAGAACGCTGTGGCAACAAATGGCACAACAGCTTTGCACTGGGCAGCTGAGAATGGCCACTTGGAAGTGGTCCAAATGCTGATTGAAGCTGGTGCAGAAAAGAATGCTGCCACATCAAGTGGGGCAACAGCTTTGCACATGGCAGCTTGGATTGGCCACTTGGAAGTGGTTCAACTGCTGATTGAAGCTGGCGCAGAGAAGAATGCTGCTGCATCAGGTGCCACAACAGCTTTACACATGGCAGTTGGGAATGGCCACTCCGCAGTGGTGCGAAGTCTGCTAGAGGCGGGTGCTGAAAAGAATGCTGCCTTGCAATTGGGAGCGACATCTTTGCACTTGGCAGCTCTCACTGGCCACGTGGAACTGGTGCAAAGTCTACTCGATGCTGGAGCTGAAAAGAATGCCGCGGATCAACATGGCTCAACAGCTTTGCACTTGGCAGCCCTCGGTGGCCACTTGGAAGCGGTGCAAAGTCTACTTGCGGCTCGCGCCGAAAAGAATGCTGTGGATGAAGATGGTGCAACAGCTTTGCGCTGGGCAATCCAACGTGGCCACATTGAGGTGGTGCGAAGCTTGCTTGAGGCAGATGCAGACATTCTGGGGCCTGGCAGGCCTGGGGCCACCGGCGTTGGTGGCACGGACCCTGTGGATTTGGCCATACACCATGAACATCATGAACTTGCTGCCCTGTTGGAAGGATGGCGATCCGCTGCATCATGGAATCAGTGAAGGAACAAAAGCACAAGCATGCACACCAGTCGTCACGAAGGTCTCGGAATCGGGGGGGAAAGGAGTTCCGATGGTTTCAGCCGTGAAATGCGGTGGCTCGAAAGAGAAACGTTGGAAGTATATAGGCTGACCATGAATCGACATGAATCAACATGACGCCAACATGAATCAACCACATCAAAGTTGGATATACAATTTGTTTGACTTTGTTTCTGATGACCAATGCCCCATTGATGCCCCTGGCCTGCTTTTTCGAATTATCTTGGGAGGATCCACTTCTGCAAGGTGGCCACCGGCTGATGCCAGTGTCGTTTGTAGAGGACACATGTCATTTTTTGTGGGAGGGGTGTGTTGCCAGGTTTTATGTATTTCTTCAGAGGTGTAGAATGCTATCCCTTCAGAAGCTAGCACTGTCGGATACGGTTGTGTTTCGGGGTGCCATAGGCTGTACATGCTGTTTTATTATCTTGGTATGATTCGTTCCATTGAATGTCGTGGCTCGGCCGAACACACGTAGAATCTCTCAAAGCTCTACACCGAAGATACCATCTTTCCAAACGTCCGACGGTCTGACGCTCTGGAGATTTCGGGTATTTCCTCTTTTGCGCGAAGACACAGTTTTCCACTATAACCACTGACCAAAGCCATCCAAAACCACCCAAAAACCCTGACCAAACCATCCAAAACCCTGACCACAACTATCCCAAACCATCCAAAACCCTTTGGAGTGTCTCCCTCTTAAAATGCACACCCATTCACAGACTCCTCCCACTTGGGCGATCCAGTGCTCGATTCCTGGGAAGGCATGCGGAAAGCATGCTGCCGGTGGCGCGCAGGTGGGTGGCGTCCCCACAGACGCGTAACGCCAAACGCGCGGTGCGTGGCACTATTGCTGGTTCTCAGATCCTTTGGTTGGGGGGTCAAAAGAATTACTATAGCTTAAGAAAGGGAAGTGTCAAGAATCTACTAGTTACTAGTCTTAGTAGTCTTAGATGGGATTTGGGTGTCAAGATACCTGCTATTATTTATTTTGAGAGGGAAATCGATCCCCGAACTTGGGCATTCATGGTACAAGCCTTCGGTTCGGTTTGGAGGTTGGAAAATGGCGGGACCGACCGGTGCTCCTTTGAGAACGGTTCGAGTACCCAGTGCATCCGAAAGTGATGCACCACAGCCATGCACGACGTGACAAACACGCGATGACGAGCTGCAGCAGATCATGGAGAAGAACCAGTTGGGAACATGGCATTTGCGTGCAAGACACGAAGAAGAACCTCTACTCTCCAACCAGCTATGGACGCTGTCCACCGGCCTGGCCGGTGGCTGGTCCTCCACCTTCGCCGCCGTTCGATCGATGGGATCGGCTCGGTTTCTGGGCCAGGTGAGTTTCGGTGTCCGAAGAAAAACCCCACGCCTTTCACCGATCGGCCCATCGGCCTTCTCGTGCGGTCGAGCGGCACCATTCCAGGTGGATGGACCGGCACGTGATTGCCATGGCGCCTTGGGTGGAGACATCGCTTCAGAGACATGTCGCCTCCCCCTACTTGCGGGAACGGGGCGGAGCGAACTCGGTCCCTCCGTTCCGAACTCGGTGCCCGAGTCGTGCGAAGCGTTGATGGATCTCATCATGGAACGCTTCGCACTTTGCGACGGAAAAGTACAACGAGGGCAATGATGGACATGTGGCTTTTGAAGGATTGAGGCCTTGTCGTGTTGCCTGTATATATCGTGTTTTTTGGTCGAAGTATCCCCATGTTAAGGGGTTGGTTTTTGTGATGGTTCCGACACAGTCCGACGCAACTTTCCATCGTTGGAATGTTGCTCTGCTCGGTCACGCTCTGAGCATCCAGGAACCCGAAGGAACGTCCAGGTGTGCAAGCGAACGCTCGGTTCATCTGGGATCGGACGAAGATCAGCACTGGAGGAAACCCGCCCTTCTCAGGGAAACCCGGTCCCAAAACACTCGGGTACGGGGATGGTACGGGGATGTGGAGGCTGAGCTGGTTCATTTGGATCTCATCCCACTCTGGGCAGTTTCCTCTGACCTCCGAGGCAGCGGAGTTGGGACAGCTCTTGCCACAGGCGGAAGGGCAAGTTTCGTCCAGTCTTGCTGGTGGGACCTCTGGCGTTTGATGGCAGATCGGCATCCATCTTCCATCCTTGAAAACAAGGGATTGGGTCGGGTCTTTCTTTTTCAGGCACCAGTTGACACAATGTTGACACAAATCGACCGCCATCCTACGTTTCAACAACTCATGTCGCGATCTGCTTTGAGCTCTACGGCGCGAAACGGGAACGTGTCGATGCGCCGGTTCGTGCGCACCACCTGTTTTGTAGAGGACACTGGTCTTCAAGGGGTCTATATATATATATATATTCCACTTCCAGGGAGTGGGATGCAAAAGTGGAGATTTTCATTTGAATGGTTCAGATATGGCCCAGACCGTCTGACCAGTTGACTGATTCGGTGACCAATGCCGGAACCATATCCAACTGGGAAGAACTCCCTCACTGAAGGACTTGTCAGACTGGGCCTTCTGAGATGTCCTAGACTGGGTCACCGCGACTCCCTTTTGCCCGTTTGTTGAAGATCCGAAGATCCGTTTCGTTTGATGCCAGAAGCCGCGAAGCCCAAGATATTTCGATATTTCAATCAGAACCTTCCATACTCCGCGGATTGTTTCGGGCAAAGCTTCCTACCAAGTGAGCAGAATTTTGAGCAGGAGTGATGGTCGAATGGTCGAATGACTTGGCTTTTGTACCAATCCGTTTGGCGCCGTTCGGTGCCCGGACCAATGGCGCGGACTCTGGCCCGGCCGGTTCGTCAGGCGGTGGGGAACGTGCCGGCAGAGGCCTCCTTAGCTGTTTGGGAGCTCAGTGGAATAGTGTGGGAGGTCATCAATGTCGTCTCAGAGAATTCTGGGAGGAGCTAGAAGTGGGGGTCTTGGTCAAAGGTGATTCCTTGTTATTTGATTTACTGTAATTTCCTGAGAATTTTGGAAGCAAAATCACTCTTCTCCTGATGATCGTGGGCTTGGACCGGTTGGAGAACTCCATGCCGTGAGCCACAGCGGCCACAGCCGGATCACAACGTGTGTTGTCTCGCAGCAGCGTTTGAGCTTGGCGCCACCACAGCTGATGATACTGGGGCACTTGGACCAAGAGGTGAAAAGACCAGCATCATTCATCACCTGAACGAACAGTGATGGGCAGTCAAAGGCGGTCAGAGGGCATGGACAAGGGGAAAGCTCAGTATCTCTTTGAGATACATGGTCGAGTCTCCGTCTTCGTTTGAAAACATTAGGCCCCAATGCCTCTTTTTAGTGCAGCACCCCATTTCAGATCCCCTGTTAACCTGAGCGTTGAGGTTTCTGCGGATTTGCAATATATAGAACTTCACTAAGGCTCGATTAATGTAGTTGGAACTGCAGAAATTGAACGCCTACCCCAACCTGTTGAACCTAGCTTTTCATCAATGTTTTTTGGATTCCTAACACGTTGCTTCACATTCTCTTCATCCGATCCGAACCGGCTGAGTGTTAAGAACACTCCTAGTCGTTCACATCCCCACTACAGTACAGCAGAAGCTACCGACCCAGCAATGCCATGGCCCTGGCCATGGCTGCTGGTGGGTCTCGTCGAACAGAGCGCAGCTGAACATGGCGCGCTGTGCCCTGACACAAGGCCTTGCGGGGTGATTCCTTGTGTCTATGCAACATTGAACAGAATCCTTGGAACATATCCCCAAGCCCCGGTCCTGCAAGAGGCATTTAGACAAGTGAGAATGTTAATCATTTGGGATCATTTGGGCCTATTCAAGCTGAACTGGAATGTGGGAGAAACTGGAACCACTGGAGCCAGTTCTTTGGAAACAGGGTGCTGTAGTGGGAAACCATTGAATCCACTTTTGCAGGGGGGGCAGGGTCCAATGGACATGACTGTGACACGAACCCTGGGTGGGGGTGGGGGAGAAGGGCGGACTGGAACGCCCCACTGGTAAAGAGTGAACGCAACTCGTGGTAACTCTCAGACTCAGACCCTTGGACACACCATTGGACAGGGCTCAAATCGAAGGGCTCGAAGCATCGAGAGGCTCCCGGCGTTGCGTCCGCTACAGCTGGACACCTCCGACTTCCTCCGCAAAGCTCCGACGTCCTCCATGTGTGTCTGACGCTCGACTTCCCAGACCCGTCGGAAGGTCCGGAAGCTCCGGAATCCGGACCGTCGGTGCCAGGGCGTCGGTGCCACCCAGCAGCATCTTAGAGGAACAGCTCTGGCGCGAGGCACGGAGCCGTGATCTGAAGGCGACGTTTCGCCGTGCCAAAGTCAAGGCCTCCATACAGGTACTCTCAGCGCCAACCTACCTGTTGGTGGTTCAGCTTTCAACCTCAGAACAGTGCATCCGGCTTGGAAAACAGGCCATAAACAAAAAGCACCTTGCACTTATCAAGAAGATTCCATTCACCTTGGCCTTTCTGTGGTTTTTCTGTCGGACCCGACCGCGCCCGCTCCAGGTGGACAACCTGCTGGAGCGGACCTATGCCTTTCGGCAGAAGCTCTGGGTGGGGTCAGGTGATAATGGCACCCTGGTCTTTCTGGGGAGGGTGACTGGGGAGAGGGCATAAAACAATGGGAGACTGCATGACATGAACGCACGTGCCAAGGCAGGGTCTAAGCAGGTCGGCAGGAGAGCAACGTGAACAATTGCATGTGAACAGCTGTTCTGTCTTTGCCTTCACTGCGACAAGTTACACTGTTTGAGCAAGTGAGTGCACAGTCAGTGGCTGAAACCAGTTTCCATTCTCACTGTGTAAAAGCTCAGCAAACGAGGAGGAAGGCTTGCTAGATGCCGGCTTTCCGTGGTTGTTTGTTTCTTTTCCCACAATCCTTCAATGGCTTGAACCCTTCATTGGTTTGAATGGGATTCAGCTTTTGCTCAGAAGAGTTTTTACTATTCTAGAATCCATCCATCCAAGCAGCCACGTGGATGGTTGGAATGCAGGAGAATGTTTGAGCAAATGTGTTGGGGTCTTTGACAGACATGAGAGTCTCATGAGAGTCTGCCATCCTGATAGTCGCTGAGCCTGCACCCCCAGCTGGGAGGGGATGGCCATCCATGGTTGTTAGGTCGATGTTCTAGATGAGAGATGAGCCCCTCCACTACCAGCTTTCACAAAGCTGTGCATCGACATACAGCTGTACTGTACTGTACTGCCTGGTGAGAGATCCTGAGTCTTCACCCCCCCCATCGGACGACTCGGACGTCTTAACCGAGTCTTCGCCGAGCCTCGGCGCTCATCGCCGAGGATTGGCGCTACAGCGGTGCCTGGGCGCGAGCTGGGGAAACGCCGTTCGTGAGGAAGACCAATGAAGAGTCTTTGCTCTTTTGTCTGACACAAGGAGGTCCGCAGAGATATTTTGTCTGGGGCCACCTGGCTTTGGGCACCAAGTCAAGTGAACCTTTGACAGGGTGCACCTGCTTTCATTCATGTTGACTTGATGTTGGTGCCTGTTCACGGGATCCACGGGGCAGCAATCCCTACGAGGCGACGTGAGAAACCTGTCATGCGCCCTCATCCACTTGCCCTGCCTGGCCAAGATGTTGGCGATGTTTAATGCCACTGGCACCGACGCATCTCTTCAAAGCCCACTGCAGTCCCAGCTGCACCCAACATCAACCAAAAGCAAGAACCAATCAAAGACCGAGCACCACCTGCAGGGCAGGCCCGTGCGTTGGCACCACCCAAAGACCTCCTTTAAAGACAGAGCACCTCTACCAACCATCCAAGCCCTGCACTGAAACCCTGCGCCATGACCGTCGCACCGCTCTGCACCGCACCAAGGCTATTGCATTGGCCTGGCGGAGGATCAGGTCGTGAAGGACGCCCAGGAGCGAGCGAGCGCTGCACCGATGGTCTGCGTGGATGGGTGGATGGCCTGGCCGGGGCTCTGGTGTTCGGCGGAGTTTTTCCATTGTCGTTTCCTTGTTGCCATAGCTTCAACAAAACTCTTTACCATTCTTGGATACCTTGATACACATCGTTTTTTTCTTTTGCACCATGTGCGCGTTTGGTGATTCTTCGGAAGGGGCACTTCTTTTGGTTCGGAACCGCCAGTTGCTCACACCCCGGTGCGGTGGTGCGGTGGTGCAACGTGGCGAAGCTGCGCGTGCGGCACCCACAGGCACGCGTTGTGGGGCCCAATGAGACCCTCCAAGCGCACACCTACGGCGAGGCGGAGGGTGGGCGATCGGAGTGGGATCGGAGCCACGGTGAGTTGTGAGCCATCGTGAGGGGCAAGGAGCTTCGCTTCACCAGCCTGACAGTGGCCTGGTGGCGTTGTGGGTGAGGGCAAGGAGTGCGTGAGAGCGGAATTTGGCCTTCACCTCTTGGCAGCATTTTGGTCTGAGAGCAACTTCAAAACTCTTGATGAAATTTGGGACTTTTTGAGTCATCACCCATCATCACCCACTCCGCTGTTCACATCTTTTGCTTGGGGCGCCCCTTTCTGTTGAAGGAAGGTCTCCCACCAATAGGCTCCAGTTCCACTCCGCCAAGATGCCAGGTGACCTCCAACGGAGTGCGGCAGCTGGTGCAGGCGCTTGCAGAAAACCACAGAACACGAACTCCCCAAAGAAGCCAAAGAAACGGTCATTCTCCATTGCGAGCCAAGTCATTCGGTTTCACGTGGTTTCACAGGTGACTCCCAACTCCCAACTCTCAGGTCCCCTTGGGCGGTCGCTTCGGCCGGCTCGCTCCCCCCCCTAGACCGTCGATCCCAGTTCCTGGGCTTGACCCACGCTGGCGAGCCGGCTGCCTTCCTGGACTTGGGTGGTGGTGTCGGCAAGTACCTGGGCTGAAGGGTTGTTGGAGTCGATGGGATTGAGATTTGATCCAGAAAATTGGACGAAGATAGCTTGTGCCAGCTGTTTCTTTCTTTTTAAAGAGCCTTTATGTGATGTGACGGAGTGATGGCTCTTTGAAGATTTCGAGCTGGCAAATGTTGAGGCTCCACAACAAGCCGCATGGTGACATTAACAGCTGTGAAACTTTGAAACCGTTTGAACTGGTTGTTTTTGGGGTTCCCAGCAGGCACTATCTTCAATCCGCCGGTCAGGAACTGTTCCCGCCGCATGCTGGGGCGTGAGTGTGGTCCATATCGTAAATCAGTGTTGGTCCTATTAAACAGAACGGCTTGTTGGTTTCATAGTTCTGACAAGGAGTTTTTGGATCCCCCTGTTTTTGGTTGATACTCACTATTCAGGGATGCTTTCCAGATCCCCGGGATCACCAGAGATCGACGTCGCCACGCTCCCTCTCCCAGGATGGTCCTCCAGATCTACTTAGAGGTGCCCAGGTGCCGAGCGGAGACGAGTCGAGCCGCCTCGACGAGACGTGAGCCGGCCAGGAGTGTGGCGAAATCATCTACGTAGCTCAATTGAGTAATGTGTTAATTTTTTCCTCACGTGAGAACATTCATTATATACTCAAGTCACGTGAGACAAACATCATTACGCAATGTGTTGAGAATAGGTGAATAGGCTTTGAGATCCCAAAGGAGCCTGTTTGGGAGGGGAAACGTCGGACTTTTTGGAGGAAGCTGTGACCATGTCCCGCCGAGGGCTCCCGGAGTTATGCAGATCTGCATCAGATGGGTTCAGATCTGCATTGTCTGAGCCAGGGTCCCTGGGTCCCTGGGTTGGGCACCGGGTTTGTCTCAGTTGATTGGTGAGCATTCGCAATGTATTGGGCCAATTGGGATCACCTCCGACCCGTTCAGCTTTTGTGCGACCTTGCCGCGCAAGAACACCCATTCAGGGTGACGCGCTCGTTGGCCGTGGAGCTGCACCCCACACGCGCGAAGCGCGGCAAGGAGTTTACACGGCGGGGGGGGATTCCCTGTGGGAGTGGATCTGAGTAGATCATGATGAATCAACACACATGTGACATGGACCATATGGATGCTTATTTACGATAGACCTGACTCTCACTTCGACTTTTTGATCCTTTTGGCGGCGAAGGAATATCGACCAGTCTAGCATAGTCTAGCCATTGCTGATTTGTTTGTTTTCCTGCGATCTTTACCGTCACGCCCACACATGTAGGGTCTGTCTCATTGCCAGTATCAGTCCGTATCACACATGATCACTCTTTTTGAACAAGGCCTGCAACCTGGGCCCAGCCTAACCATCATCATCCACTGGGTCCTGGCAATAGGATATACATTCCCCACACGATATACCGTATACCCGTCTGGAGAAATCCCAGTGCATGGCCCACGTTGGTCCGCAGCTTGGCCCGATCCATGGATATGGAGGGCTAAGGAGAGTTGACCAAGACCGGAAATGCGGTGAATTTGGTTGAGATAGAAGACTTGGGGCGCGGTTTCTCCCTAAGGTGGAAGTCCTATATGGACTTCCGAAAAAGTTCGGCAGTGTGTGTGTGTGTAACCCTTGGAGTCATAGGGATGCTTTTGCATTCAT